>BQKN01063941.1:154395-165497 GCA_022839385.1 Asparagus kiusianus
AGAAAAAGTGGAGCGCTAATCTTGCTGTCCAGGAAAAAGGAGAAAAGGAAAAAAAATCAAAAACAAGGGTGCTGATCTTTCTGTTCAGGAAGGAGAAAAGGAAAAAAAACAAAAACAAAACCCTAAAATCCATAAAATCAAACCTTGTAGTCGCTGATCTCGTCGTCGAGGAGAGGATTCGTTGTCGAGGCGCTGAAATTGCTTCGTTAAGGCTTTGATTTCGTCGTTGGCTTTCGTCGAGGCGCTGAAATCGGGCACTGAAATTGCTTCGTTCGGCTTTGATTTCTTCGTCGAGGCAGAATCGCTTCAGAGGATGAGTTATTTCAAGTAGGCTTGAGTTATTGGGCTCAAATAGCGCCCGATTCGGCCTTTCTTTCAAATTTTCAGGTGCGGTTTTTTTTTCTTCGCTCGCGAGTGAAATTTTGCCGTATCCCTGCCGTTTGGGTGCGGATCCGCACCCAACACGTACCCGACACGGCTACGGGACCTAGATTGAAGTGTCGGGGTAACATAGGTGAGTATAAAACAAGTATAGGGATTGCTCTCTCTATCAAAATGCCTTATAGAATATATGAAATGAAAGCTAAGGCAAAAACATGTGAGTAAGCATAAATGAAAGATATGCTAAACATAACTCACATACAAACAAGATAATGAGAACACGTATTGATATGTCATTTATGAAAGAAGTGTCTCATTACACAATTATAAAAACATAGTGTATAAAAATAGATTAATGAAGACAAAAGAATGAGGAAAACATGAGAACCATGAAAAAAGTTTTCAAGTGAAAACAAATCACTCAAATGAAGTCATAAATTAAGATTTGAGTCCAAAAACAATGTTTGATCAAAAAAAATTCTTTGTATAACTTGATCAAACCACTCATAGAATGCATTATAAGGCACGAATAGATGATCCATGAGCACAAACATATAAATATCATCATATAAGTGAAATATAATGAATTCAAAACAACAAATCAAAGCAAAATCTTTGACAAAAGAATTTCAAGAGAGGTAACAATATATCAAGCTCTTAAGCTTGTTCCAACCCATATAATCATTTTGGCACCCGGTAAACATGATTTAGGAAATAAACATCCAATAAACCCGGGGGTTATATAAATACAAACCTCTCATCAAAAATCAAAATAAATAATCATGAAAACAAAAGAATTAAAAAAAATATTTTCATATTAAAAAATTTTAAAACATAATTTTCAAAACCAAGAAAAATTAAATGATAAAAATAATACAATTCTTGGTTTTAAAAAGATTTTGGCACCCAAGTATTCTTGGTGCCGGATTGGTTAGGGACATGACCCCTATCAATAAAGCTCAAAGCCTTAGGGTTATGAACTCTTTTAGGCATATTTGGTGCACTAACCAGGTCATAACAATAATTGCTCAAATGACCCTTTCGATTGCAATTTGTGCAATAAAAGAGACTCATTTATTTTTGTGGACCATATGCTCGTGCACGTGAACCATTTGCAAACAAAGATTGTCTTTTAAAATTATTTTGCAAATGGAAAACCTCATTAAACAAAGGTGGTTTACTTGAGAAATTTGGCAAGTTTGAATATTTTTTCAAATCATAACAAAACTTCGCCAAATGGCCAAATCTACCACAAACATCATATTTAAAAACATGTGGTCTACTAGAAACATTTGACAAATAAAATTTCTTTTTCAAATCAAAACAATATTTTGCCAAGTGACCAAAACGACCACAATGATCACACTTGAACACACTAGCATGCTTATGATGAACTTTGTGAGAATGAACATGTGAATGTGTAAGTGTACAAGATGAAGAAGCTGCATGAGATGCACAAGGAGCATTAGAATTCTTATGTTTGTGTGCATCATAACAAAACTTAGCTAAATAACCTTGACGGCCGCAAATTGAACACTTAGAAGTTTTGCTATACATGTGTGCATAATGAGTGGATGATTTTGACTTAGTCTTGGCACACATATTCATAAGCTTCTTATGATTATTGATGCATGTTTTTAAAGTTGAATCTAAAGATGAAATGCGTTTATTCACAAGATTCAATTCTTCATTTTTAGGCACATATGCATTTTTATTAGAAGTAGAACATAAATAGTTATTTATAAAAAAAAGCAGTATCATTTTATATGTTCTCTACTTCTAACATAGCATTATTTTTGTCATGAGTCAAGTTAGCAATATCCAATTTCAAATTATTATTTTTCAAATTTAGCATATCATTATTTTCTTTAAAAGCATCATTCTCTTGAGAAATGATATTAAATTTGGAAGCTAACTTCTCATGATTAGATTTTAAACCTTCATGCTTGCTTTGTAAATCAATAAAATTTTTATGTAATTTGTTATAGGCATGCAATAATTTTTTACTAGCACAGGTGAGTTCATCAAAAGATAATTCATATTCGGATTCGGACTCGCTTACCACACTATGGCTATCGCCTAGTGACCGTGTGCATAATGATGCTCCACACTCACTTGAAGAAGAATCCTCCAAACTACGTCAGATTTCCTCCAAGTTGCCTTGACGCGCTTCTATAAATTTCCATAAATTGTAAGCACTATCAAAATAAACAAATTTGTTAGAAAAGGATGAGTCAAAAGCTTTAAGCAAAAATTCTAACAAAAGCTTGTTCATTGTAAACATTCTATGATCATTTTTACACCACTTGGATTTCTCCGTAGTGGGTACAAAATAAGCATCATCTATAATTTCCCATAAATCAAAGTGTCTAGATTGAACAAAAAGTTTAAATCTAACACACCATTGGGCATAGGGGAAATTATCTAATCTCGGAGCAATATTAATGACATAACCTAAACAAGGTACACTATTCATATCCATAATGTATATATGTGCAAGCAAGATAACAAAAAAATCAAAACAAGATTAACACAAATAAGATAACTTGGATCTTTAACTCAAGGCGATTAGACCTGAAATCAAAGAGCACCAATCTCTGATACCAATTGATAGACCCTAAGGTCGCTATGAAATAACCCTAGAGGGGGGAGGGGGGAGGGTGAATAGGGTTTATGCTAATCTAATCCGATTTAAATACCAATTAAAACTTACTAATAAATATCCTAGCAAGTAACAAGATAACTAAGCAATGATATGAAACAAACACAAGGGGAAACAAGTTAAACTAGATAGTGGATAAAATAAACAATGAGCAATTGACAAAGGCAATATGAAAAATGAGCACGAATATAAAAGTGCGCCAATGCAATCACAAATAAAACAATATGTTCACGAGGTTCGGTCCCCATGACCTACGTCCCCGCTCCTCACCTCGAGGAGATCTCCACTATCACGACACACCCGGTTTGGAAGCCGGAACTTCTCTATACACTCGGTTATCAAGTAAACCGACGACTCCCACAAATCCTCACAATGTACATACACAAGCTACAACCTCAAGTATTGGTCCTCACGTATAGCCTCCCTCAAGTGCTCGGAATTATCACCTCTCACTAGGCCACCGAAGCCACTCCTCTCGGTATCGACTACGTCCTCACCACACACTCCTCTCGGTGTACAAGTGTATTACAAAGTGAACCTCACAAATTAAGCACAAATACAAAGTGTTTGTTCTCTACAATGGATGAGAACGAATTGTAAGCTCACTTTCTAAGTCACAAACTCACAACCCAAATTATACTATGAATGTAAATATGATAAGCTCAATAGGTTGTGTGTGAACAAAGAGACTCAATAAAAATAATTTAACTAAACTCAATATAAATCTAGCTTGTGGAAATTATAAACAAAACAATAAATAGCTAGAATGAGTTTAGGAAAAACTTCTTTAGATGATAACAAGAGAGAGGGAGAAAAGTGATTGCTCAAACACCAAATGATGATCTCCACTTGCTCTTGTGAAATTATCTTCACAAAACCGAAACTTTGAAACAAGGCTTTAAACACCTTTAAACAAACTTAAACCCTTGTTAAACTTTTTTAAAACATTCTCTTTTCTTTTTTAAAAGATGAGAGCCGGGAGGGTATATATAGGAACCCAAAACATCAGCAAAAACCCAAACAAAAAGACCAAAAAACCCTCAGAAAACACAGCTGGAAAAAGGACAGAAAACTAGCCGTTATTATACGGCGGTCGACCGCAAAGCCACTGGTGGTCGACTGTGGCTAAAACTAACCGTTGGGATGCAAAGCTGGAAAAGTCACGGTCGACCCCAGAGGCAGATCCGGTCGACCGCGAACAGCTGAAAAACACAGCTGACTCTCTGGAAAAATTACGATCGACCGCAGAGCCAAGGGCGGTCGACCGCGATCTGATAAAATGCAAACGCAGTCTCTGGATGAAGTGCGGTCGACCGCAGAGGCACGCGCGGTCGACCGTGAACTGATATACACAGTTTTCCAAGTTTGAAAACAGATTTTTTTTACTTTTAAAATATGTTAAAAATAACAAATGAAGTCCAAAAATTATGAGACTTTGGGAAATGATTATAAACATGTTTATGAACATGTTACAAATAGAATATTTCAAATTTCATTTTCCATTTGTGAAAACTCATGTATTTTACAAGTATGTCCAAAACATAAAAAGTTGATATACATGAAATTTGATGTTTTGACATAAACACAACTTTGAAACATTTTTAAATGTTCTTATAGACTTAATAAAGGATATAAAATGTTGTTATGAAGTCTATAAACTAGAAACACAATATTTTTACAAATACAATAGAAAATAAAACATATGAGTATGTATATAAAAATATATTTGTTTTATATCTAAGTAGTTAAACCAAATCACAATAATAAATATGAAATATGTAATTTCATATTTATAAACATGAAAACTCAAAACATGTATGTATATATATAACTATATATATACATAGAAACTAATCATGTACGTATATATAAAACTATATATACATGGAAACCAATATAATGTGTGTGTATAATATTGAGCTTAGAGTACTAACACACATAATATAAAAACCTAAACTAAATTACCCAAGTCGATCTTGATCTTTAATAAGCTTGACTTGGTACACTATGCGGATGAAGCTGAACTTGGATCTTGAACTTGAATTGCATAAGCTTCACTTCACAATTCCGCTAACCTCCATTGATTTGATCGTTGAAGCTCTATTCCATCCATCCTCCAACATGTTGTTTGCCTAGAATAAATACAAAAACACAAACACTAGACAAACAACATTAGATGTAAATTGTTTGCTAAATCACCATCAAAACAAGAAGGCCAACAAGATTAGCTGAAATAAACAAAAAAATTCACATTATTAACCATAATTAGTAATCAATAAAATTCAAATAAAGATACTTCTCATCTCAAGATATCTGGCACAACATTAATATCAAATCTTTGGACAATAATATTAATTGCAAGTGATATCTTATACTAATGATCAAACACTGACAATAACACATGTTAAATAATGAAACTATCTTTGGATCGATTCATTATTCACATGTAAATCTTATAATTGTCACACGTCTATCATCGTAGATGTGTAGGCAGTCTAAATAAATATTAACCTTTCTTTGGGCTGATTAAATATTTACAAAAAAACATACACAATTATCTGACATTCCTCATGAACAATTTACACAAGAGAGGTTACTTTGGAAACTTTTTGTTTCAATTAATCATTTGGAATGAGAGATAAAAATTGATACCTTAGTGTTATAATATTTGAATTAAATAATTAATTAACTACCCAATTTAATTCAAATTAAATTAATTTTCAAATTTTATTTGAGCAAATAAATTCAACTAAACCCAGGCCCAAATAAAACATAAATAGCTTAGGATGAGCTTTGGCCTTAATCAAATAAGTACAAGCCTGAAACCTATTAGCTTAAGTGGGCTTTGAAGATTGCCCGTAGTTTAAACCCAAAACCAAGCCAAAAGAGGCTTGCCTACAGTTCGTAACTTGCCAAAAAAAATCGAAAGTTCACCTGAAAATCTCATCGAAGCTCGCCTGATTTGAAAACCAAGCTCGCTCGCAGCAAACACGAAGTTCGCTTGACTTCGAACTGAGGTTCGTCTGAAATCGAACATGAGGTTCGTCTGAAATCGAACACGAGGTTCGTCTGAAATCGAACACGAAGTTCGTCTGAAATCAAACATGAGTTTCATCTGAAATCGAACATGAAGTTCGTCTGAATTCGAACACGAGGTTCGTCTGAAGCAAACCGAAGTTTGCTAGAATCGAACCGAAGTTCGACTAAAGTGAATATCCAACCTCACCTGCAGAATTGCCAACGAGGTTCGCTTGAGTCCAGATAAGTCCTCAAGCCCTAATTTCCTTCACCCCTTAGGGTTTAGATCTTAAAACGCCGCCGCCAACGCTTAAGCTCCTGCACCCTAGGGTTTAGAAATCCTAGAGTTTCCTGATGCTGCCGCCACTATCATCATTTGACAGCGGGGCCACCAGCGAACATCGCCGGCGAGGAGTTTTAGAGAACGACGACCAAACCAAATTGTTTTTGTTCTTGATTTTATATTTTTGATTTTAATTCATAACCAGATCCAACAACTGGATCCAAGCAATTATCCAAACCTAGAAATGAAGAAAAGATGAACTCTTGATCCAGATCCAAAAAAATACGAAAGAAAAAACCAAACAAAACATGAATGTTTTACTGTTCATCCGTGGAACAGTTCTTAAAAACACAGATTAAGATCAAAACAACCCTAATTTTAATCTTAATCTCTAAGAACAAATCACGGTGTCTCTGATACCACTTGTAAAACTTTTAATCGATCGAAATAACTGTGATTAATTCAAAGAGATTAACTAGAACAAGAGCGGAAGCTATACCTGAATCCTTTATACGGATTTGAATTAGGGTTTCGATGATCTTCTAATCTTGAGGGTCTCTCCTTAAGAATCTCTTTATCATAGAGTGTTAACCCTTGATTAGGAACCATAACCC
This sequence comes from Asparagus kiusianus, assembly GCA_022839385.1. Lineage (NCBI taxonomy): Eukaryota > Viridiplantae > Streptophyta > Magnoliopsida > Asparagales > Asparagaceae > Asparagus > Asparagus kiusianus. The sequence goes on from BQKN01063941.1 coordinate 161,354, forward strand.
CTTATTTATACATGTTATACTTTTATAATTTGACCCCTCATCAAATTAAAATTACATCCTGGTATTTGCATATTTAGCTCATGATTTATTTAAACACCCATTAACCAAAATTGATTGATCACTTTATACGGATTATCCTTAAGAATAGCAATACACACTGATTAATTATATATGCCCACAAATTAGATTTAATTAGATTTAAATCCAACACATGTTGGACACCAATACTTCCCGGAAGCCTTCAATAATTGCTCAAAACATATCAATAGTGATACAATACAATCTAAAGTTTTGGCATATTTAGACACTATGGAGAAATAATTGCATGTTGGGGCTTTACGATTACTTTTATTTATATATAATAAAAACTGTAGTATAAAGTTGTCAACTTGTTATCAATGTAAGATATGCTCAACGAAAACATTAAGCTAAGCGCCAGGACCATTTCTTAACAAAAGTCATAAAGAGACAAAAAATGATTCCTCCAAATTATGGAAATATATTATAGGCTTAATGCTTTATGATTGCAACCAGGGACAGATTTTTAAATGGTGTGTAGGGGTGCAGTTACACCCCTGAATAGATTGTATACAAAGTGCTTGAAATATTTACAATCTGCTCCCCCATAAATTTTAAAAATTGCACCCCTAATCTATCTAAAAACATTAAATAAGTTAGTAGAAAATTAAATTGGCTCGTTGGAAAGTAACAGCCCATTCAACTTTTTAACAATCAAAGTCGTCAAATACGCTCAATGGAGGTTATGAAGTGAACCAAGTGCATTCATACTACAGTTTAATAATATTATATTTTTTTTTTTTGAGAAAATAGATACTTGTTATCCGCTCAATATTCTGTATCTACCACTAATTGCAACTGAATTTCTGATAATTGAGGAACGCAAAAGAACCACAGAATCTACATTATTGCAATGTACCATTTAAGTGAACTACTTTTACGTGGCTGCTCGAAGGGAGGGGAGAGAAAGAAGAGATGAAGATAAACTGGAAGAAAAGACATCAGGTTGCCTTCTTCTTTTGTTTTCTTTTTTTGAATTTCTCGGACTTAGATATTCAGAGAGAAATTGGGGCTGAAATAGTTGTATTTCCTCCTCAGCGAAGAATCATGTGGAACAGAAAGAAGGTCCCAGGTTCACTTCTCCTGGTACACACAACCTATATATTTTGGGCTATCTTTTTCATGGTCATGGATTATAGCAATAATCCAATTTCAAGAGGAATTTCTAAAAAAGCAGATTTGTTACCTAAAAAATTAACAAGCCTATCAACTAGTTGTTTAGTTGCCTTCTTTAAGAGGGGAAAACACCCTAGAAACAACATCAACAAGTGTGGCATGAGTTCTGGCTAAGAAGAAATTTTCATGCACAAAACTGTTGGCACATAAGAGTAACTAAACAAATCAGATAGAGTACTAATAAAGGAGTTCTCATATGCTCATTTTTATGTCTCCCAAAAGCTTTTTATATGGCATCATCTAGTGTTTTAAAAAACTTCTGCCTAGTCCGCCAAGACCTAGGTAGTACCTAGACTGTTTGTTTAGGTCCTGGGAGCCCCTAGGAGAGTAGAGACCGCTCACACGGACTGCACCGCTTAAGTATTGGTCATCATTTCATCCGTTGTCGTCTCCCTGTCCTCCATTATCCCCCGAACTCCTCTTGCTACCTCCACAGACTACAAACACCTCCTTCAACTCCTCTGACCTTTAGCAAAACTAGCTCCTCCATCACCACTTTAAATATAAAAAATCCTCCTAGGGCACTAGGCACCAGTTTGGCACTAAGCGGTGCCTAGTGCTTTAGGGCATGTTTGGTTGATTTCCTAAAATCAGAGAAAAGGAAATAGGATAAGGAAACCATTAAAAGTTTATTTTCATCCATTTCTACAAAAAAAAAATCATGAAATTGGTTTCTTTAAGAATAAGTTACATCATCCAATAATATGATGACAACTCATCTCATCTCATTTCTTTTCTTAGTTTTAAGAAGTGAACCAAACACAAGAAAAGAACCTATTACAGGAAATTTGTTTCTTATAATTGATTTCCTTATTTTTTTTAGCCAACCAAACAGCCCCTTAGATTACATTGATTGTAGTTAAAAATTAAAAAAAATGTCTAGGCCCTGCCTAGGCTCCCGCCTACACTCTAGGTGCCGAGTCCGACGCATAGGCCGCTTAACGCTTCCTCTAATGATCGTCGTCCTTAATAGAGTACACAAGAAAGTAACAGGTTTACTAGTGCGTTTAAATTGGCAGATACATTTCTAGAGTAGTTACAATTCTTGAAGTTGAATCTTGTAGTAAAAATTGGCGCAAATAAAATATTGATTTGCTAGCTACCATCTTAATATTGTTAAAACTATATATACACGAAAAAAATTCTAAAAAATGTAATTCCATATACATGTGTATGTATGTATGTATGTTTGTAAATGAATGTATGTATGTATATGTAAATGGATGTATGTATGTATCTGTGTGTGTAGGTGTTGGTTATGAGCTACTACCTCATTTAAAAAAATGAGCTACCAAAAGATAAAAGTGGTGAGCTCCATAAATGAGCTTTCACTTAAATGCCTGACCTTTACACACAGACAAAGAGAAAAAACTAAACAAGAGCTCACAGAGTTCGTAAGTGTGTATGAGGTGTGTGTGCATGTGCAAGCACATGCATGTGCATGGCGCATGTATATGTTCTTTGTCATCTGAAGATATCAAAGAACTTACGGTGTCATTTTTCTTCTTCATCCCAGTGAAGCAGGAACATTTGTCTCCTGATCAAAAGAAAACATGTCACACAGTTAGATTGATATTCCATCTCAAATAATATACAAGTTAATGCCTCATCAATAAGTTTTGTAAATACCCCCATAGATGTAGTGATTCCTTTCTAAATTTTGATCGTTCACATGAAGTGCTATAGAAAAGTGAAAGTGAAATAACTGGCCGAAATTTCGACTTCCACATGTACAAAAATAATTAGATATCTACATCTCTAGATGTAATTTTAGTGCTTAAGCTTCAGTAGTTAAATGAAAGAACTATAACTGTATTCATGCCCAGCTAAGTAAATGCTTGAAAAGTTGATGGTTAAAACATCTAAAGCTATCTAAGTAATCTATGGATTCTAAGCTTGTTTTGGAGGTTTTATTAATACTAATTTTAGGGTTAATATATATTATGTTTCATAAAAGTATCTGTTAAGTTAAATATTGGGTATTGGGTTAATGGGATGTTACCCGTTAACCTTAACCCTATTTGTATGGCTATATATATCTCTCTTGTTATTCTTAATAAAACAATTAGGGTTTTCTCTATTCTCTACATGGTATCAGAGCATGAAACCCTAGCCGTCACAAATCTTCATTCAAAAACCCTAGCCGCCGCCCGCCGCTACAGTACCGCCGCCGCTGCTACAGTACCGCCGCCAGCCGCTACAGTGCCGCCGGCTGCTACAGTACCGTCGTCGCTACAGTGCCGTGCTGCAGTGCCCCCCCTACATCGTGTTGCCTATTCCCTTGACATCTCAGTCTTCGAACTGATGAGAGGACGATTGTATCCCTCAACATTTCAGTCATAGAACTGATGAGAGGAAGCATCGACATTTCAGTCATAGAACTGATAAGAGGAAGAGTGTCTATCTCATGTTGTTGAGATATTTCACTTTTATTCTTGTTTCCTTCGAGAAACAAGAATATAGAAATTGAGCCTTTGTGCAAACAAAAGCCAGGGCTCTCTCCCTCAGGTGATCTCGCCTACGCAGCGTGAGGGCATGACTATCTACCACTCTGCCTCTAATCCTGCTCCTGATTTGCTCTTAGTTTATGTTTCGAAAACTGATCTCTACTACTAATCTGCCTATTTGACTACTATTTGTCTCCTATTGTTGCTCAAAAATAAAAAATGACTACTACTCCGATGTCGGACATCTCCTCCTCTACTACTCCTTCTATTGTTGCTGGTGAGACCTCTGCGCCCAAGGTAGTCTTGGGGACTCCTATTAAATTGAATGGTGCAAACTATCTGCTCTGGGCACAAGCTTTCCGCATCTTTATTGGCGCTCAGAGCAAACTACCACATCTTCTTGCATCTCCACCACCAACCTCAGATCCCACCTACAATTCATG
>BQKN01063941.1:180497-192850 GCA_022839385.1 Asparagus kiusianus
CCTCAAGATTATGTACATATTATGTACCATAATATTCAGGTTTTGATGTATATAATTTATATACAATCTTCAGTTTATTATGCACATCAATACATTTCACATACAATCGCAAGAAATTACACCAAAATTGATCACTAGACACAATACATTTCATTAAATTTTGATCCAAGTACAACCAAACCATAAGAACACATAATAGAATTTTCCCAAGATTTCATCTACTTCATATGTACATACTCTCTACGAGACTATGGCTATTTGTTACCTGCCCTCGACGTGCTCTCACATGGATATAATCTTGCTTAGCTCCATCAGTGCTATCCTTTGCATCCTTTCCCTTGGATTTCTCTGTAGCTGGAGTTGAGTTCTTACATTCAACATTTTGCTTATTTTCCACATTTTCCTTTGGGTTTTCTTGTGCTTGGTCTAGTCCCATATCCTGCCAGATGAAGATAAATTAGAAAGTAGAACAAAGCATGAAACTTGATAAAGCCAACTAAATTCTACCCGACTATTTCTTCCTCTTCTTAGCATCGAGCCCTTTCGAAGAAGAATCCTATGATACATTAGCCATTAAAACTTGAGGGCATGAAAAAGATGAAGCCATTTGAATCCCTTGATACATGGGAAGAGAAGAATTGGGTAATGGCATATTCATTGATGAGTTACCATATTGTCAATTTACAGAGTCACTAGGAAAATTTTGGCGGTTCAAATGATCCCTACACACCTTTCTACAGCTCAAGTGTAAATCTCAACACTCACAAGTGAAATCTAATAAGACTTTCTCAAGAGGGTCGCTTTGATTTTAGCAACCAAAAACTAGCCTCAATAATTAAACAAAAATATTAGATTGCACAACAAGTAGGAGATACAGTAACTTATTGTGTAGGATCAAATAGATTATTGAAAACAAAATCTATCTGTAAATACAAATAACTATGAGTACCTAATTAGAAAAGATTGAGTGGTGTTAGAAACCAGATCCAATGATGAGCTCGTCGCTCCTACATTGCTCATCGTCGTCCATGTTGTTAAGAGGAGTGGTGTCGGAGGCCGGCAGCGGATCAAAGTTGGATCCGGTGATGGCGTCGGCGACCGTGGGGACGGCGAGGACTGGGGGCGATTTTAGTTTCTTTGAGGAAGAGTATCAGGTAAAGTTGGTGTTGGCACTGAGCACGTCAGATTCGAATGAGGTGGAGGATTTGGACTAAGTGCAGATGAAGGCGGAAAAGAGGATGAGCTTGGTAAGCTCTGCTACAGCGGAGGCACGGGGGGTTGGGAGTAAAGAAGGGGAGCATAACGCTACGGAGTTAAGGGTATTTTAGGGTATTCTTTAATAGCATCTCACTGTGTTGTCTTGGAAAATATAATAGGGGCTGAAACACAAGTATTTCATGTGTTTGGGGCTTTGTCACACAAAAAATAATTCGGGGGACCTCGTCACAATCACTTTATTTTTCGGGGCCTAGACACAATTTTCTCTTTTCTTCTTCTTCTTCTTCTTTTTATTTTTATTTTAACCACCCTTAACTTTGGCCTTATAAAAGAAGTTACCATCCATAATTACTCAATTTTTAGAAAATCGTTCTTATCTACCGTTCCATTTAGGGGCTGTTTGGTTTGTTTCCCATGTATTAGGAAATATAATTCTGTGTAAAAAAACCAAAGTTTTGGGTTTTCTAAACTTTTCCAAGAAATAGATTGTTTGGGTTTGGTTCACACATAAAACATGATGGGAAATCAATGTATATTATTTTCTTGTGTTTGGTTGGTATCAAAAAAAGGAAAAACTTTTGTTGATTAGACATTTCTCACTTTTCTTGTGTTTGGTTGGTATTGAAGTGTGTAGGAAAAAGTATATATGATCACCATGGTAAATTTACCACTCACTAAAAAAATTTTAACTTACCAAAATAAAAGTGCGAATGTAACATAAAAAAATAGTAACTACCTGTTGATGTACTAGTGATCACACAGTTAGTATTTATCCATGGTAGGATAATCTCGATGAGGTAAAGGAGATAGATGAGGGGACCGCTTTCTTCTCCGACTTTATGTCTAGTTCTTGAATTAGGGAGCTAAGAAATCTGTACATGTAAAAACTCGTGAGAGAATGGGGATCGGTTTCCCCGTTGTACCTCCAACGATCAAGTTAGACAATAAACTTGCGTGGAAGAAGAAGCAGACTTAAGAGTTCTCCTTCTATTTTTGGAATAGCCACCCTCTTCCTTTTTTAAAAGACGAATAGTACATGTATATATATTGTGGGAGAAGGATAGATTGGACACTTTGGCCGAGTATGGAGAAGTGATAGCGAGGTATAGGCTGGTGGCTGGGCTAGCATCCACTTTACGGATGTCGGCTGTCGACTGGAGGGAGGATCTCCTCAGTATTAAATGAGAAGAGAGAGGGAGTATGGGCTGGCGGATACGTCAGCACCCACTTTACGGGTGTCAGTAGGTGGTTAGCGGAAAGATCACTTCAGCATTAGAGAGATCATCTCAGCATCAAATGGAGAGTGATCGGCAGCATGGTAAAACCCATGTGATATGACGAGTCATGAAGACTATCGGGGCTAGGGTCATGATGGGACATGTCCAGTGTTGATCGCAGTGCTGACATGTGGCCAGAGGGAGAAGCCTGAGGTAGATATTATCCTCCAGTTTTGCCAAGAAGTAACGCCCATCAAGTCGTCCTCGTAGGGCATTGAATAAAAGGTCGAGTGGGCTCCAGGTGAGCCGACTTCGACAAAAGGGTCGACTGATCTCGACTTTTGAGTCGTTATGAAGAGTATTGACTTGACGAGTTGGCTAATTAGGGAACTCCGCTGGGCTTGGGCCACCAAGCTGGTTGGGGCATTGCTTCCGGAAATACACTCGTCCGTTATTTGGTGAATTATATTTTGGCAATTGGGAATACCATAACAGTTGGCCCCTTTCACTTGGAGTCGGCTTTAGCCAGGTCCGAGTGAAATATGATAAAGAATCACTTCGGAATTGCTTCTCTGTGTTACATAATCTCAGAATGTTTGTCGGATAACTTAGTTTCAATGTGGATTGGTAGATTTAAGCATTAATCCCCTATATAGAGGAGACGCCTTGAACTTGAGTAAGTAAGCTTTCGAAGGATTAATTTTTTCTAAGTCTTAGACCAATCTAATCAACTGTTCTTGCTACTTAGCATCTAAGCAACTTAGACGAGTTGTCCGAGAGATATCCTTAAAGCCAACTTGTTGGCTATGACGGGTCGATTATGGCCCGATAGACTTTGTCTAGTAGACATTGTTTAGTGAGTTTCTAGAGACCTTTATTGGGCCGACGAAACGTCACTGCTGAGGATGACATAATGATGTTGCCAGTTATCAGAGTAATTGTGTCGTTTCGATTTTCGAGCAAAGAGGTGTGGAGTAAATAGGAACATCGCTTCAAGTTTTGAGCTAACCATTTGAGATTTCGATGTGAATCTCACCCGTTTATTTCGAAATGAGACAACCTTTCTGATTAATCCTCATGCCCCTTTGGGATACTATAAAAAGCTCGTTGGGGGCGAAAAAGAATTCTTTACGAGTTCTTGCCCAAAAAATCTCTAGCGCTTCTCTGAATTCCCGCAAGTTTACTTTGCAAACTAAATTCTTCAATGGCTTCCCCAGCTTCCACCGCAGGCCGCAATAAGAAGAGGATTGCTCTTCTCTGGCACATCCACTCGAGGCTCTTGATGGGGACGCTTGAGCCATATTATGATCTTTATGACATTCCGAGGGCTTTTACACTGGGGGCTCCGAGTATGAACGAACCTGTGTATCACCATGGTGGGGACCGCGTGCCACTTTACCTTGCTCCTCTTGAGTATGGTCTACGGTTATCGCTTTATCCCTTTATTAGGGATGTCTGCATTACTCTAGGGGTTCCTCTTAATTTACCCATCATATCATTAGGGTTCTGGTGGGCTTTGTCATCATTAGCCACTGGGTTGGAGTCTCACCGACCACACAGCTGCTAGGACATTTGGTCAGCGTTGAATTAAAGAAAGAGGACTCGCACTACTTTTTCCACTACCGTGGAAATATTAAGCTTGTGTCAGATGCTCTAGAGTCCAGCAAGGATTGGAAGGAGCACTTTGTGTGGGTCTTCGGGGCTGATGGCATTCTTGCTTACCCCAATTAACCCAAAGTGACTAAGGATGTGTTGAGGACGTGTCCTCTTAATGATGAGGAAACGTGAGAACAAACAAAGATTCGCTCCTATACTGGGTCTCGGGAGAGGAGCAATCTTTTCAAGACGGCATCTCTCTGGTCGGTAGGCGTGTCCATGATTTTTTCCTCCTTCGTTGGCCAAGCAAGGGCAAGTCTGCTAGCTCTCCCCCTCGAAAAAAGCATTAAGAGAAATTCGAGGGAGGGATCAAGCTCGGCTTCTCGACCTTAGAAAAGGTTGAGAGGGGATCTCGATCCTGAAGAGGCAGCCGGCTTGAAGTCAAGGGTAGCTGAAGTCGCCACCCTACTGGCGGAGCGAATGAGGATGAAAAAGGTGAAGGCCAAGAAGGATCAAGGGTCCAATGGGCCAGAGGTCGGATGAGATACAATAGTTAGCTGAAGTGCCACAACTAGTCGAGAGGTGGCAGAGGTCTGTCCAAGCTTATTGACCGAATGAGATCGACATTGTGGGTGACTCTTCTCCTCCTGTAGCAGAGGGGTGTCCTCAACTATCGAAGAGGTAGTTATAGGAGCCCCTGACGAGGGGACAGCCAGGCCGAGTTCTACGGCCGTACAGTTCCGCAGGCCTAGTAAGGAGCATGTCTAGATGTCTGGGGGTGTTGACAAGCAAACAGAAGCTTCAGAAGGGCCCGAGTCGAATGAGATGGAGGATGTGTGGAGTAAGTTCTGGCCATTCTATCATGGACTCAATGATCTTACTCACCAGTTCTGGGAGAGGGCGAGGATCGTGTTGGTGGGAGATCTGTTAACCCCCGGCTCGCCTAGGGAAGAGGTTTCTGAAGGTGACAGGTTTGTCCCGGAGGAACCCATGGATGAGGAGTCCTCAGTCATGTAGTCCTTAACTGCCTCGATCGATGTTGTGTCCTAGTTTACCCTTCCGAAGGACAAGAGGCTCTTGAGGGAGCTACCAAGCACTAATGTGCATTTGGTCCTTAAGGCCTATTTGGTCTGAGGGGCTTTAGTGGAGCAGGAGCTAATCGACCAGATGAGGCACGTGCATGAGGCGGCATAGAGGTGGCATGCCACGTTGGCCTAAGGCGGCTGGAACTGGATGAAAAAGAGAGGCTTTTGACGGGCTACAAAATCCAAGTTTACAAGCACTTGGGTTCTATTGATGATCTCCAGCGGGAGGTAGCCAGTTGAGGGGAGAGGTCAGATGTCTACAGCAAGGGATTTCTGAGCGGGGTGTCTGACTGACCGCTTTGGCTGGGGAGGTCGAATCTGAGAGGTGCCTAAAGGCGACGGTCAAGGAGGGCGCTAAATCATGCTATCTTTCGGTCGAGCAGTTGAGGCGGTTGACTCCTCCGACATCCACAATAATTGTCAAGGACTTAGAGGGTCGGCTTGCTCATCTGGACTCAACACAGCAAAGGAAGGAGGTTGTCGACGAGTGGCGCTATAGCCCTTTAGGAAAAACTGAGGTAGTCTTGGCTTGCAAAGCCAATGTCGACTATCTCACTTCGCAGCTCCCCTATAGCTCTCTTCCCTCCCTCGATCACCATTATCCCCCTTGTGTATCTTGTTGCCTTGATCTCTTAGAGGAGATCGAGGAGAGTGAAGGTGGGATGGATCTAGTGCTAGACGTTGGGGGGTGATGACGAGCCAGGGGACGAACCTAAAAGAGAATTCTCCCGCTTCCTCAGCTACTACCGTCGAAGCCCCTGCAGACTCCGTTGCCATCGAGAGCCTCCCAAGTCCTACTCCCGAATCTGGTCGAGAGGTCTAGGGGCTTGTATTTGTACTCTCTTTTTTGTAAATATCGATATGCTTTGTAAGTGCTTTGGTATGGATATTGTAAAGAGTTTGTAATGAAGTTTGCACTTTGGAATAAAAAATGACTTTATTCTCATTTTTTAGTATGCCTTTATTTACTCCTTTTCTTTCCTAACTTGTAGCTTTGTTTTGATTGAGAGAACTAAGTATTGATTATGATGAGCCTGTCGTATCATGTCGACTTAAATATAGAGGGGTCGAGACAACCAGCTTCGTCAATTGCTTTTTGCTGGCTGTGTTTGGGTCTTCAGCCGACAAAGACTTAGCAAATTGTGTTGCCAAAGTCGTATTGTCGAGGACATTTAAACACTTAAGATCAAGCCTTGTGTTTGTTTAAAATAACACCAAGGTCTATTCGGCGGAATGATAACCCTGAGGTTGAGTGTCTAGGACTTACGTAGACGCACAGGTCTTCAATATAACCATGATGGTCGAGAGATGATTGTAGGAGTTAACCATATAGTGAGTGCCTTGGGTTTACCCTAAGAAGAGGCACCAAGGTCTTTGAATTCGATCGAAGTTGAATGCCTAGAACTTACTAAAGTTGACGAGGTCTTTCACCCTACCGAGGGCCTCCTTGGGGCAAAATGATAAAATGACAACCCTGACGTTAGGTGCTCAGGTCTTAGATGTTTGGGTCTATAGTATCCCCATAATGGTTGAGAGGCGACTGTGGGAGTCAACCATAGGGTCAGTGTCTTGGGTTTATTTCTAAAAAGGCACCAAGGGCTTAATATCCAACCGAGGTTGGATGCCTAGAACTTACTGAAGTTGACTAGGTCTTTAACAACCCTGAGGTTATGCCTAGGACTTGCTAAACTTGACTAGGTCTTTCGACCTACAGAGGGTCTCCCTGGGGGAAAATAATGAAATGGCAACCCTGAGGTTGGGTGTCCAGGTCTTACATAGACGCCTGGGTCTTCAGTATAGCCATGATGGTCGAGAGGCGACTGTGGGAGTCGACCATATGATGGAAGTGCCTTGGGTTTATTCCTGAAAAGGCACAAAGAGCTTAATATCCAACCAAGATTGGATGCCTAGAACTTACTGAAGTTGACCAGGTCTTTAACAACCCTGAGCCTACGCCTAGGACTTGCTAAAGTCGACTAGGTCTTTCTCCTTAAAGAGGGCTTCCTTGGGGGTAATTAGGTAGTATGATAACCCTGAGGTTGGGTGCCCAGGTCTTACATAGACGCTTGGGTCTTTAGTATAGCCATGATGGTCGAGAGGCAACTGTGGGACTCGACCATATAGTAGAAGTGCCTTGGGTTTACCTTGTAAAGAAGCACCAAGGGCTTAGGATCCTTGCAAAAACTGAGCACTACATGAGTGTGAGATAGCAATCAATTTAGTTTCAATAAAATTTTTTATTAAGGCTAAACAAAATTTACAGAGTTATTGAAAATATCACCTCAAATGCTCGATATTCTAGGGATGTTGTAAAGTTCTCACGTCTAGGGTTCTTAGTCAATAGGTGCCGGCTCACAGCTCTTCTAGGACTGTGTAAGGACCTTCCTAGTTAGGAGCTAGTTTGCCTCGTCGAGTATCTCTGTCAAAAATGGCTTTGCAGAGGACAAGGTCACCAGTATTGAATCTCCTTGGTCAGATTTTACTGTTGTAGTAGCGGACGATTCGCTACTGATTGGTGACTTGGGTCTGGAGTGCTTTCTCTCAGGTCTTGTCAAGGAGATTGAGACTGATCCAAAGTCTCTCTGAGTTTATATCCTTGTCGAAGTATTGTAGTCGAATGGTCAACATGCCTACTTCGATGGGAGTGACTGCCTCGACGCTATATGCTAGCTTAAACGAAGTCTCTCCAGTTAAGTTCTTGTAGTATTGCCAAAAGATACTAGGAAACTTTGGTGATAGAATTTTCTCTGAGAAAGATATTCAAGAAGTCGAAGTTGTTCTCTCTAGAAAGACAACCAAAGAATACCTCTCTAAAAAGACGATATGATGCTCATCTTTCGAGAGGCTTTTGAGGGTAATGGGAGCTCGTCCATCCTATAGATGGCTAGCTGATAAATACTCTAAAAATGGTTGCTAAAGCTGTAGAGGGACGCGATTATGTCGATTCCTCTCAGCCAAAACCATTTTCTGCTTAGCTTGAGTGACACAACTTTGGGGTCGAGCTACAGGATGAGACTGATTAGGCGCTTGTTCGGAACCTGACATATCTTCTCGAAAAAGAGAGGAAGTCCCACGGTAGGTACCAAACTATTGATGTACTAGTGATCACACAATCAGTATGTATCCAGGGTAGGATAATCTTGATGATGTAAAAGAGATTGATGAGGGGACCACCTTCTTCTCCGACTTTATATCTTGTTCTTGAATTGGGGAACTAAGAAATATGCACATGTAAAAAACTCATGAGAGGACGAGGATCGGTTCCCCCATTGTACCTCCGACGATCAAGTTAGACGATAAACTTGAATGGAAGAAGAAGCAGAACTTAAGAGTTCTCCTTCTCTTTTTTGGAATATCCCCCCTCCTCCTTTTTTAAAAGGTGAATAGTACCTGTATATATATTATAGGAGAAGAATAAATTGAATACTTTGGTCAAGTATGGAGAAGTGATGGTGAGGTGTGGGCTGGTGGCTGCGTTAATACCCACTTTATGGGTGTCGGCTGGTGACTGGAGGGAGGATCTCCTTAATATTAAATAATATGAGAGAGGGAGTATGGACTGGCGGTTGCATCAACACCCACTTTATGGGTGTCGGTAGGTGCTTAAGAGAAGATCACTTAAGCATTAGAGATATCATCTCAGCATTGAATGGAGAGTGATCGGCGGTATGGTAGAGCCCATGTGATATGATGAGTCATGAAGACTATCGAGGCTAGGGTCATGATGGGACCTATCCAGTGTTGACCGTAGTACTAACATTTAGCCAGAGGGAGAAGCCCGAGGTAGATATTATCCTCCAGTTTTGTTAAGAAGTAACACCTATTGAGTCATCCTCGCGGGGCATTGAATAAAAGGTTGAGTGGGCTCCAGGCGAGTCGACTTCAACAAGAGGGTCGACTTATCCCGACTCTTGCATGAAGAGTATTGACTTGACGAGTCGGCCTGTGGTCGGGAAAAATTGATAGAAAACTAAGAATTAAATTTGTATTAATCTCCCTAACTGACTTAGGAAAAGAATGAATATAAGCTCTCTTTGAATTCTCTCTAATTGACTTAGAAAAAGAGATTATAACTTTTCTTGGTGGCGATGGGAGTTTGAATCTTGTATCCCGTTGCAATCCGAGCACGTTGCTTCGTGGAACTTTGTCGATTCTTCTTATCTTCGAAGAACTTGTAAAGAAAGTTTTGAACTCTAAATGAGTTTGAGAACTTTCTGAACAAGTTTTAAACTCTAACCTAGTTTAGGAGGACTTGTAAGGCAAGTTTTCTAACTCTAAACGAGTTTGGAAGAACTTGCAAGGCAAGTTTTGGACCCTAAATAAGTTATGAAGAACTTACCGAGCAAGTTACAAACTCTAAATCAGTTATGAACTCTAAAAAAGAGTTGATTTAAGAAAGAAAAACAAATCCTTTTCAGCCAAAGAACTGATCTCAAGAGAAATAACCGAGATGGGTTCAAAAAGCAAGCCAAAAGCTCCACCAATGCTTCGAAAGCTCTCTCAAAAAGCTAAGGATCTCCAAAGAGCTCTCCTAAAAATTCCTCCTCTCCTTTCAGCTGAGATCTCAACTATTTATATGCTTTAAGGGGGTTCCATAGTCCCCACTAAGTGGGGAAATGGTTTTGAGACCATTCAAGTCAATCTAATGCGAGGTTTGCGTTTGTACGTGAGCCTCACGTGTAACTTATGAAACACGAGGGTGAGCTCCGCATTTTGAGATTGTAACATGGGGGTGAGCTCCGTGTTTTGAGGTTATAACGCGGGGGTGACCGTCATGTTTAACCTTGAAGAGATCATTAATTTGTAATCTTTTTTTCGAGTCCTACAAAGATCGTCATCTTGTAATCCTTGCATTTGGCTCTTTGAAATGTGAGAGTCATCAATTTATAACTCTCGTCGGTTGATGTGAAAGTCGTCAGATTATAACTTTCATCATTAGATTGTTAATGTGAAGTCGTCAGATTGTAACTCTCATCATTAATACTTTATGAGGATCAACTATCTGTAGTAATTTTTAGATAGCTTACAGAACCCCCTCCAAAGTTTGTGAAAGTTTGCAGTTGACTGGAACAGATTTTTGAAATACTTTGGATCTCAATTTTGATCTTGGAGCTATTGATTCGTTGTCATAAAGGAGTTGTTTCTTATATCCACTTCAAAGGTATTAGGAACTTGGCTGGAGGGATTTTACATGCAAGACCCGTGTGAGAGTGATCACCATGCATAGCTCCTAAAATGCAGGGGTGAGTTCCGCGTATGCAATTGGAAACATGGGGGTAGACCCTCGCGTTTGTATTTGAAATGTAAGGGTGACCTCCGTATTTTGTTTTATGAGACGCGAGGGTGACTTCCACGGTTTGTCCTTGAAACACGGGGGTGAACCTCGCGTTTGAAGTCGAACCGACTTAACTTGAACATGAGCCTCACATTTTGGGTAGGATCCTTACCTAGAATCTCGTGTTGATTTGACAACCTGGATGTCCTATAAATAGACCGCCAAGGTCAAATCAAGAGTCAATTTGACTCTTTTTCTCTTTTATCTCAATTTCTAAACGAGAACTCACGTTCAACAGTCTCTGGCGAACCCTATTCACCATCGTTGACGAGAACCAATGACACCCAAATGCGCCTCTTTGTCCAAGAAAGCCACCGTGGCAGTTTTAAGTATTGGCCTTCTTGTTTTGATGATGTTTAACAAATAATTTATGACTAATGTTGTTTGTCTAGTATTTGTGGTTTTCTATTTATTGTAGACAAACAACATGTTGGAGGATGGATGGAATCAAGCATTCACGATCATATCCAATGGAGGTTGGCAAAATAGTGGAGTGAAGCTATATAAATCCAAGTTAAAGATTCAAGTTCAAGCTCCATCCGTGAGTTTACCAAGTCAAGCATATTGAAGACTAATCTAGCTTGGGTAAATTAGTTTGGGATGTATACTTGTGTGTTAATACTTTAAGCTCAATATCACACATACACACAATTCTTGATTTTGAGTAATTTTGATAAAATATTGAGTTATTGGTTTTTGGACTTAACAACCATTATATACATATTCTATTAAGTCTATAAAATAATTTTTATAAAGTTTCAAAACATTGTTTAACTCAATAGTTAAAAATCAAGAAGTTTATGTACACATGTATTTACAAGTTTTGCAAAATACATGAGTTTTCACAAATGAGAAATTCAATTTAAGAAATTCTTTTTCTAACATGTTAAATTTCATGTTTATAAATTTTTTCCAAAGTTTTATCAATTTTGGAATTAATTTGTTATGTTTAATTGAATTTACAAAATCAAGTTTTAAATAAGTTCATGTTCGTGCATGTTTTTGCAAAACAGATGAGTTTTCATAATTAGGAAATGAAATTTAAAAACTTTCTTCATTTACATATTTATCTTCATATATATAAACATTTCCTTAGGTTTTACTAATTTTGGAGTTGTTTTGTTATTTTCAATTAAATTTACAAAAACGAGTTTTTAGCAGTTTTTCAGAAACTATATATCTGTGTTCAAATAATTATTTCTCACTAATGGGAAGTTATATTTTATAAATTCTTTCTCTAACATGTTCATATATATGTTTATAAACTTTCTTCAAATTTTATGATTTGGAGTTGATTTACTATTTTTAATTGACTTTACAAATCTAGATACGCAGATTTTCAAATTTCAGAAACTGTCAGTTTTCACGGTCCACCGCTACAGTCGACCGTTCTACAGTGCGATCGACTGTCACAGTCGACCGTCTGTAGTCCAAAGAGTACTTTTATAGTTTTATTTCTCACGATCGACTGACACGGTCGACCGCCAATATTACCGTTGCACAATAACGGTAACTTGCTGAATTTTGTCTTTTAGTGGTTTTTTGGGGTTTTTGGTGTTGTTTTCTTCTACCCTATATATTCCTCCTTACATTTATCATTTCATACACTATGAGTGTGTTTTAAACAAGTTTAAAAAGGTTTTAATAAGGGTTTAAGTTTTGGTTTAAGTTTGTTTCATAAGCTTTTAAGCAATTAAGAGTTTGATTTTGTGAAATATGTTTCACAAGAGCTTGACGAGATCATCTATTGGTGTTTGAGCATCCAACTATTCTTCCTCTATCTCTTGATCCATTGAGAAGTTTTCTAAACTCTATTTCTATCTTTTTTTATATATTTGTTTATCATTGTTATTAAGCTAGAATTATATTGAGTTTGGTTTTGATTTATATCTCTTTGTTCAC
>BQKN01063941.1:192860-225795 GCA_022839385.1 Asparagus kiusianus
AAAAAAGGAGAGATTGTTGGCCTTCTTGTTTTGATAATGTTTAACAAATAATTTACGACTAATGTTGTTTGTCTAGTGTTTGTGATTTTCTATTTATTGTATACAAACAACATGTTAGAGGATGGATGGAATCAAGTATTCACGATCATATCCAATGGAGGTTGGCGGAATAGTGGAGTGAAGCTATGCAAATCCAAGTTAAAGATTCAAGTTCAGGCTTCATCCGCGAGTTTACCAAGTCAAGCATATTGAAGACCAATCTAGCTTGGGTAAATTAGTTTGGGATTTATAATTGTGTGTTAATACTTTGAGCTCAATATCACACATACACACAATTCTTGATTTTGAGTAATTTTGACAAAATATTGAGTTATTGGTTTTTGAACTTAACAATCATTATATACATATTCTATTAAGTCTATAAAATTATTTTATAAGGTTTTAAAACATTGTTTAACTCAATAGTTAAAAATCAAAAAGTTTATGCACACATGTATTTACAAGTTTTACAAAATACATGAGTTTTCACAAATGGGAAATTCAAATTAAGAAATTCTTATTCTACCATGTTTAATTTCATGTTTATAAATGTTTTCCAAAGTTTTATTAATTTTGGAATTAATTTGTTATGTTTAATTGAATTTACAAAATCAAGTTTTAAATAAGTTCATGTTCGTATACATGTCCGTGCATGTTTTTCCAAAACAGATGAGTTTTCACAATTGGGAAATGAAATTTGAAAACTTTCTTCATTTAAATGTTTATCTTTATATATACAAACATTTTCGTAAGTTTTACTAATTTTGGAGTTGTTTTGTTATTTTCAATTGAATTTACAAAAACGAGTTTTTAGCAATTTTTCAGAAACTATATATCTGTGTTAAAATAATTATTTCTCACAAATAGGAAGTTATATTTCAGAAATTCTTTCTCTAACATGTTAATATATATATTTATAAACCTCCCTCACGATTTCATGATTTTCTGAGTTGATTTACTATTTTTAATTGATTTTACAAAGCTAGATACGCAGATTTCCATATTTTAGAAACTGTCAGTTTTCGCGGTCGACCGCTACAGTCGACCGTGCTATAGTGTGGTAGACCACTTCTGTTGACCGTCTATAGTCCAGAGAACAGTTTTGTGGTTTTTCTTCTCACGGTCGACCGCTAATGTTACTGTTACACAGTAACAGTAACTTACTGAATTTTATCGTTTAGTGGTTTTTTGGGGTTTTTGGGGTTGTTTTCTTCTACCCTATATATAACCCATTGCATTTATCATTTTATACACCTTGAGAGTGTTTTAAACAAGTTTAAGAAAGTTTTAATAAGGGTTTAAGTTTTGGTTTAAGAAGCTTTTTAGCAATTAAGAGTTTGATTTTGTGAAATCAATTTCACAAGAGCTTGAGGAGATCATCTATTGGTGTTTGAGTATCCAACTATTCTCCCTCTATCTATTGATCCATTGAGAATTTTTCTAAACTCTATTTCTAGCTTTTTTTATATATTTGTTTATCATTGTTATTAAGCTAGAATTATATTGAGTTTAGTTTTGATTTATATCTCTTTGTTCACACACAACCCTTGAGCTTATTGTATTTACATTCATAGTATATTTGGATTGTGGGTTTGTGACATAGAGTGTGAGCTTAATTGAGTTCTCGTTTATTGTAGAGAACAAATCATTTGTTGTATTATGAGCCTATTTGTGAAGATTACTTTGTAATATACTTGTACACTGAGAGGAGTGTGCGGTGAGAGAGAGGGTCGTCCCAAGAGGGGTGAGGTATGTGGTAATGCCTAGAGGTAGGTTATAATTCCTAACACTTGATGGAGACACATGCTAAAGACCAACACTTGAGAGGGTGTAAAGTGTGATTGCAAGAGTGTGTTATTGTGAGGTGTAAATGTTGTTCGGGTTAGCATAGAAAACCCAGTTGTGATAATGGAGATCTCCTCGAGGTGAAGAGCGAAGACGTAGGTCAATTGGTTGACTGAACTCCGTGAACATATCGTGTGTTTGAGTTTGCATTGACACACTTACTCTTGTGTTTATATTTCTTATCGTCATTGTCCATTGCTCATTATTTATATCATTCACTATCTTGTTTATTTTATTTACCCTTGTGTATATCACTTATCCTAGCTCAGATATCTTGTTGTATTTCATACTTGCTAGGATAACTTGTTAATTAGTTTTAATTAATATAAAATCAGATTAGATTAGCATAAGACCATAATCACCCCCTCTAGGGTCTAACATCTAGCACGTCGGCGGCCATACCGCACCCCAAAGCCCTCTAATTACCTGTAAGTTTTGGGACTATTAAACTTGTTTTAATAAGTTTTTTTCACCAACACGAATTTCGCATTTGAAATGACGAGCGAAGCTCGTGTTTTGAGATTGAAACGTGGGGGTGGACCTTCATGTTTTGATTTTGAAACGTAGGGGTGACCTCTGCGTTTTGAGATTAAAACATGGGGCTGACCCTTGCATTTTGATTTTTGAACGCGAGGGTGATCTCTGCGTTTTTAGATTGGAACGCAGGGCTGACCCTCGCGTTTTGATTTTAAACATTGGGGGTGACCTTGTGCGGCATAAAATGGTTCTCCGAGGATTTGTATTAATAAGAATGGTTTATTACAAATCAAGAATCAAATTACAATAGAAGTGAAGAGAATTCTCTTCTTGTTTAATCTGGGTTCTTCGGTAGTGATAGGATGTCTCTCTCAAATACTTGCATCGAGTTTTCTTCTCTTAGACGATCCAAACAAAGTTGTAGTTAAGCTTCAGTGTACAGTAGAAGCTCGGTGGGACGAGCTTCCTCGCGTGGTAGAAGCTCTTGGTTGAGTTCGATCAACCGAGGCTAAATAGGGGCTTGTGCTTGTTGGCCAAAAATGCCAAGATCTCGAGGTTCAGTCTTCTTCTCCTGAGGAGTTAAACAAGACCGTCGATGAGATTCATCATGTGGTAGAATCTTGATCGGAGTTGAGTACCCGAGCCAAGAATCAATGACTGACTACCCAAGAAGTGCTTGGGTTTGGTTCTCTTGAATCTCCCTCAAGAGTTCCAAGAATGCCAATATGGAGAGGTGGAAAATGTCCAGCCTTCTCCTGTCGGCCAGCAAGCCCCCGAGGTGGAAGATGACAAGAGCAAGAAAAGATCAAGGACCGAATGCCCAAGCAATGCTTAGGCTCGGTTCTCTTGAAAGCCAAAGTCAGACCGCCCCTGGTGTTGTCTCTTCTTCGTGCAAGACCAAAGAAAAAGCCTCTAGTAGCCAGACCAAGAGAGAGCTAGCCACAAGAGAGTGAAGATGTTAAGCTCTTCTCAAAAGAAGAAGGTCAGCTTCTGGTCCAAGGACCTCTTTCATGTAGCCAAAAGTGGCTTATAAATAGCCAATGAGAATCATAGCTACTCCCTTCTATCATGGGGAGTGGGTGTACTCACTCCCTTAAATTATGAGAAGTGACTATTACCATACTGGGTATGGTCATGAGGATAACGAATCCCTTAAATCATAGGAAGTGACCATTTCCATACTGGGTACGGCCATGAAGAGAATCATAGTCATTCCCTTAAATCGTGGGAAGTGACATTTCTCATGCCTCAAGTGGGTAGGCTCGGCAAGCTTGTGGGCGAGCTTGCATTGTGCAGGCAAGCTTCAAGCATGCAGGCGAGCTTCAAATATGCAGGCGAGCTTGGGTCATGTAGGTGAGCTTCCAGCTATCAGACGAGCTTGTCTCATGCAGGCGAGCTTTAAGCTGTCAGGCGAGCTTGTCTTTCAGGCGAGCTTGGTAGGCGAGGCTGTGCAGACGAGCCAGCCTCATTTAGGCAAGCTTAAAGCTTCAAGCCTTTAGGCAAGCTTAGTAGGCAAGGCTGTGTAGGCAAGCTAGCCTCATTCAGGCAAGCTTAAAGCCTCAAGCCTTCAGGCGAGCTAAAATCCTTTGCAGGTGAGCTTGCTCTTTAGGCGAACTCCAGAATATGCTACGAAGAACATGTCATAGCTTTTAAACCGTAAGTTAGAATTGGATAAATTATATATGAAAATTGACTATCTCGATGAGATGGGGCCAACCAAACTGACCAAAGTTTGGTTTACTACCATTCATTTCACTAAATTCCCCCTGCTTTAAGAGTTATTAGTATTTGTCTATTTTGTGAAGTCGAGCATTCAGACAAACTTGACTTTCAGGTGGGTCTGACTTCGCTTAGGTGGGCCTAACTTCACTCAGATGGACCGTTAAGATTTTTTCCTTGTTCTAAGTTGTTGTGCAGGGATAAAGGAAATTTTTATTGCCTACATACCCCTCATGCATTTTTTGACTAAGTCTTTAAGACTTGTTTTTAGCTCATCTGCTTTCCAGATACTAATTGTTATCTTCTTTGTTTGCAGTGCGCTATTCTAATGAACTGCTCTTGTTCCATACCACTTCGGTCACGAAGGGGGTGTAGACGGCAATGTGACTTTCAGCATTCGTCGAGAACTTCTAGTCTTCCAAGGCCAAAATATGGAGCGAAAGGAGATCATCAGTCAAGCGGATTCTCCGACTCTTTGGACTATCATCACTAATACCAAACTCAGGATGATAGACCATAAGACTTTGAAGAAGCTGACATTCCTATTTGGAGACCCCGTCGAATCGACACTGAGATTATGTATAACGAGAACTACAAGATGCTCCGAAAGGTTGGCGACAACTATCTCTTCCTGCCCAACATGGAGCAGATGTATCCCCTGTCGTATTTCTAAAGTGCTTCCATCCCAAGACATATAGATTAGGATCTCGTCAAGGAGCAAGATGGTGTATCTATTAGAGCGCTTATACACTAGGGTGTCCGTCCATTAGGATATAGCCGACAGTTAACATCTCTGAGACCCGACCTGATTCAAAGGGAGTATCCGGTCAGCGAAGCTGCCAACCCGACAAATGTCTTCATCAGAAAATTCATGGCAGTGAAGGGAAAGTTCCCTACTCAAGACTTTAGATCTCCTTAATGGGTATACTCTGCAGAAGGGGGATGGTGGGCTCGGTTGGTAACTTTTGTTTTAGAGGAGTTAAGAGAACCGATTGCCCATTCTGGTCTTGGAGATTCTGTATTGGCTAGTCGACACGGAATTATGCAAAAGTCATTACGATCTCTTTGCCATACTGGAGCGGTACAATCTAGAGACTTGTACATTCTTCACACCCATTTGGGAGCTAGGCTTCGCTCTGCATGAGATGTATAAGGTCTCGGGGCTGCCATTCAGGGAATTACCCTATGAAGGATTCATTCCAAAAGCTAAAAAATTGACCATCCTAAGGACAGCTAGTCCGACCATTTATGAGACTTTTTGGGAAGTGATATGTCACTTCCATATCTGTGCTCAACTGACGGGACTATGTGGAGGTGGCATCAAACAGGTGTCCTAGGCTGAATATTTGTTTCAAAATTTGTATCAAAAGGTGACCCGTCTATCTGCGAGTACTCCTGACGACATCACGGCTCGTATTGAAGCCACTACTGCTCACTACATGAACAAGGCTCAGGATGATATCTTTCCACCCTTCACTGAGTTTGACAGCTTTCACCACCAGGCTCAAACTCCCATCTTTGATATGGCCCTATTTGCTAGCTTTTTGATGTTATGGCTGAAACGGTACGTTGTACCTACAAAGCCAATCAAATCCATTGCGGCTGAAGTTGTTAACGGTTCTCCTAGCTCATGGGAGACCGATAAATCTCCTCTCTATGATGGTACGCTTCCTGTGGAGCGGCCTATGGGAGTTAGCTTCCGAATTCATCTTGGTCAAAGAGATAGGCTCCGAAGGGAAGAAGATTCTAAAAACTCTTAACCCTCGTGTGCCAATGCCATACACTTATATGGTGGCATGGTTCATCCTTCATTGCCCTTCATTGATGATGACAGCCTCTCCATATGGTGGGTCTTTCATTCCGTTTGTTCGACAGCTTGAAACGGCTAAGTGGGAGGGCAGGTACATTGTTACGGTCCAGCAAATATTATCAAGAGACCTCAACTATCATTTTTTCGTTGCTTCCCTGACTTTGAGGGTAGTGGATACGGTGAGACTTATCAGGGTGTGCGAGGCCCTAATGCCTTCACAAATTTGAATGGTGGCGCCTTCCGTTGGCTCATTAATATCTGACCGGGATATCTTATCTTCAGGCAGGGTGAGAAATGCATTATTGAATCCTATCAGCCTTATCGATTCGCCCGACAGTTCATACACGACTATCTATACATTGGAAATCCCAACCCACGGCTCGCACTCATCGGTGATTTATATGAAGGAGCCCGAGCATGGTATTATTCGGTAGTTGGTTGTACCGGAGCAGTATTCATGTTGCCCCATAAGACACCCAACTCCTATGCTGCCTTGGGCTTTTACAATTGGTATCACATCACTTCTCAGATCCCTGAGTACAAGATGTATACATCTTGTCTGAAGGAGATTAGAAAGATGTACGAATTTAAGAGAGCTCCAAGATGACTCTTCTAAAAGCGGTTGATGAGTATTTATCTTGTGAACAAGCGGTGCTCGAGGATGAAAGAGCTAAAGCAGAAGGAGCCCGGGAAGAAAGGGTGGCAGGGAAGTGAGCCCTTACTAAGAATGACGCTCATCATTTGGACAGGCGGATTCACAGAAAATTATCGGTTCGACCCCCTACTTCCAAAGCTCAACATGGGGCAAAATTAATGCAAGACGCCTTCAAATATACCCTGTGTTTCACATAGAAGAGGAGGAGGAGGAGGAGGAGTCAGTTGCCAGCATATCTCATCAAAGAGGACTCCGTTCTACTGGCCTAGCTTTAGAAGGTGCGGCTTCTTCTTATCATCCGCCAGAAAAATAAGGTGGGGATGAATCTATTGTTGGGGATGCAGAGTCCATTCTAGTGATGGAACCTCTTGATACAATAGCTCTGGGCCAAGCTCCATGCTCCATTAATTCTCTCAACCACAGAGGCAATATGGGAGGAAGTCGTGCATGGATTTGCTCAAGCTGAAGAAGTTAGGCCCCTTGCAGGCGAGCCTAAGATAGCTAGGTTGGACGAGCTTGAAGGAAGTCAATCTCCTTCTTCTTTTGCACTGATGCCGATGATGGGAGCTATAAGGCTGAGTCTGACAACAGGGTTAGCTCCTAAATCAATTATTGTTGTACTGTCACCTTAATCTTTAGTAGCACAGGACGATGAGAAGACCTCATGGGGGGCTTTTTCTTCCTCGGATGATGATGTTGGTGTTAATGAACCACCAGCAGTCACTTCCAAGAAAGAGCCTAGTCTTACTGCCATTCCTCCCACAGGTAAGTGTTGTTCAATTTGAAATTCTGTACTCTAATGATTTTCATATGCAGGAGTCCTGGCATCGGCAGCTGAAAATATTGGAGCAATAACAACTCCTCCGCCAGGGAAGCCACCTCCTCTTATGATTTCTCTCAGGCTTGTACGGGATGCAGGTGCTTCTGGCTCAGCTCCAATGAGACCACCAAGTCCTGTGACTCCAGATGCCATAGTGCCCTCTCCAGCTGCTTCTCTGAGCTCAATGATTATTCTATATTTGCTTAAGAGGTTCATTGAGTAGCTAGAAAGTGTGATGAAGGAGACCATCAGCATCGCCATCGTTGGGCACGACACTTTTGAGACCATTCTTGATGAATTACATGGACAACATTAGGTGTTTGGGTGACACCCATTGCATCGAGCATTGTACAAAGGCTATTTCTCACCTTGAGGAGAATCTGAAGGCCCTGGATGACCTGGGACATGTCTTGGAGCAGAGACTAAACATGCTTTCATTGTGATAAAATGTTGAAGTAGCTCATCAACAAGAAGTCGTTCAGAAGTATCGCTGAAAAAGAAGCACACATTGCTTCTCTATAAGAACAACACAACCAGGCTCAATCAGAATTGACTGCTTCTATTGCTTCCATGTAGACTTCTCATGACTTTATTAATCAGATGAGGGAGTCCATCAATCAAATGCAAGAAGCCTTATCTCAGAGAGAAGTCCAATTTGCTCGAGAATAATCCATTGTGAAGGGACTTTCCCACCGAACTGCAGAAGTGTTTGCACAACACTGTAAGGAGGTGCAAGTCCTTGATGAAATCAAGAAGGAAGCTGCTGCTATAGTGCCCAGTGAAAATGAGCTCAGAAGGAGAGCTGTAGCAACGGTACGAGCCGTTCACGAGAAGAAAGTTTTAGATATCATGTCCAGACTCACATCTATCAAGCTGATGGGCCTGGAAGCTTAACTTTATATCACTTTGTATCACTTCCATATTATGCATCGTTACTTTGTAACAACATAATAGTCTTGAATAAAAGTGATATCATTTTGCTTTTCTATATCTCTTTCAGTGTTTTGTTTTAACTCAAGACGAAGAAAATGGTTAAAAATGCTAGAGGTGTAATGTTAACTTGGCATGAATTCACACTTAGAGTAAGATTCAGAAATCTTCTTTATTATCACTAGGATAATTCTAGAAAAATTTTGTATTTTTAATGAATATTTGTTATTTTATTTGAAAAAAGAATTAACAAGTTCATAGGGGTTTGGACTGTTAGAGGTGCAGTGTTAACATAACAGCAATTTATGGACCTATCATCCTATTGGGAAAAATTGATAAGTTAATTTTTATCATCAAAGGTGTAATGTTAACATGATGAGATTTTTGAGAACTTATCACTCTATTGAAGAGAATCGATTAGTTGATTTTGTCGCTAGAGGTGTAATGTTAACTTGACAAGATTGAAGGATTATTTTGACAGAGGTGTAATGTTAACGTGCCAAAAAGGAGTGACCAACAGAGATGTAACGTTAACATATTGGTTGAATCAAACTGATAGAGGTATAATATTAATATTGGTGTAGGTATCAAAAATTACCTATAGGTCCCAAACACAGCTCAAGACGAAGAGAAGACGAAGAACATCATTATCTAAGTCAAAGGAGATCATCCGATGCGCAAGGAAGCGAAGGAGCATGCAAAATGACAACTCGAAAGGAACGAAGTTGTCTCACAGTTAGTGAGATAGTGCACATTGTCTCGTGTATCCGAGATAGTGTTCACTATCTTGGATACGTGAGACAGTGAAAGCTGTCTCGCCAACTATAAGACATCTTTCCTGGTTTTCTGACGGTTTTTTGTGACTTTTGTGGGTCCTACTTAGCTCTGTAACTACCTTAGAACGTTCATTAACATTAGTGGATGGTTATAGCCATAAAATACGCCCACTACCCATGAAAAAATGCGACATTAAACACAATTTAAGAGAGTGGCTGGCGGTTACAAAATGGGCTGAAACCACCCTTTTGGCCGAGACAATAAACATTGTCTCGCCCAAAGGGGAAGGTATCATTAGTTATTTTAACTCCTTTTCAGCAGTTACATCGTCCAAAGACTATAAATACCCCTTTGGCACACTTGTAAAAAAGGAGGACAAACGATTGGAGAGCAGAAACGTGACTTTTGGCGAGCTTTGAGCACAAGAGAGAGAGAGAGAGAGCTAGAGAGAGAGAGAGAGAGAGTCTTTCACTATTTTCAAACAATCTCAAAATCCTTCAGTGTTTCCTCAATTTCAAACCTTGACTTGATTTTCAGAAGAGTATTTATCTTACTTTGCTAAGATATTTACTTCTGTTATTGTTTCCACATCGAAACATCAACATCAAGCCTTCTTCACGATCAACTTGGATCATTGAATCGGTAGTCCACGGATTAACACATCTCCATCACATGCAAAGATTCCATACAAGTAGAGGCTAATAAATAGTTTCTATATGTGTTTCTAGGGAGCACCCCACTTTTGTTTTTATTGTAAAGAGAAGTTTTGCAAGTGCAAGGTTCACTCTTTCGTTTCCATCAAAACGATTGTAATGGAATCTACAATAAAACTTGTTCCTGACACAAACACGCTGGCAACTACAGTGGGATCCAACGGTCTTAGTGTCGAGACCAGAGTGTCGCAACTGATCAAGATCCCGGTTGATTCTGCGATCGAATACGAATTCGACCAAGCAAGGTTTGAGGAGTACCTCTCCTCATATTCATCAAAGTTCTCCTCTCCCTGCAAGTTCAGGGGGATTTTATCTTCAAAGAAGGTTTTCTGGTCTTCTACTCCGATGAAGACTACGGGTGATGACTCTTGCCCAATCATTGCTGAGGCTTCTCCTCACAATGCTACTCTAGCAATCAACAAAGCTGGAGGCTCTGCTCACAATAGCTCCTCCCCAGTTACGGAGTCGTCCAACAAAAATTTACTAACTCCGACGAAGAGGACTCGTCAGAGGCAACGTCAATGCCTCGCTCGTCAGCTTTCCAAGACCTTGGAACAGGTTGATGGAGTTCACTACTACGCGAACTTGGAGTGAAGAAATCGTCGAGCATTCCAACCGCTTCAACATCAAGTCACTGATGTTTCCTCCAAGCCATCAATGGAGGAATGGGTGCTTGTCAAGAGGACTCGCTTGACAAAGAAGGAGCGCATCCAAATGCGCCACACACATGTCGCACATGCTCGTGCTCTTATGCGAAAGGCATAAGAATTAAAGAAGAAAAATGTGGTCAAAGAACCGACAAAAGTCCCGCAAAGTTTGGATTCCAATATCCAGACTTATGCAGAATCGAAATCAGAACACAATAGAAAATGCCTCCTTTGGCCGAGATAGGGGAACCTGTCTCACCGAAAGGGCCTTTGGCCGAGACGGGTCTTACTGTCTCGCCCAAAGAGGTTCTCTCGCGGCCACGTCTTTGCCTCCTTCTGCATGTGTTCCAGGTCCATCCTCTGCGACCACTTCTACCATGCCGCCTGTGAAGCCTTGGGTCAATCCTAACCTATCCAAGTTCAAAATTACTATGGTCGGTAGCCTTGATCCTCTGCACAAAGATCGAGGCAAAGCACCGGTGAAAAGCGCTTGGGTCTGGTGGTTAAAACCAAAGAAGCTCCACAAACTGGGGGTCTATTTGTGGGGAAATTGAAAAAGAAATGAAAATAAAATTTGTATTTATCTCTCTGACTGACTTAGGAAAAAATGAATATAATCTCTCTTTGCAATCTCTCTCTAACTGATTTAGAAAAAAAATTACAACTCTTCTATATCATTTTCTCGATTTACAAAGGAGAGAATGTATCAACAGAGACCCTCCCCTTTGTTTAAACCTGGGTTCTTCTTGGTGTCGATAGGAGCTTGAATCTTGTATGTCGTTGACGATCCTAACACCTTTCTTCGTGGAACTTGGTAGAACTCTGAACGAGTTTAAGAGAACTTGCGATGCAAGTTTTGAACTCTAAACGAGTTTAAAACTCTGTAAAAGAGTTGATTTCAGAAAGGAAATTAATCCTTTTAAATTTAACCAAAATAGTTCACAAGTCAAGGTCGAAAACTCCAAGAAAAGCCTTTACAAAAACCTCTATAAATGTTAAGAAGATCAAGACTCCAAATGCCCCTCTTTGCCAAGATCTTTTTCAGATCACCAGATGATCCAAAGATCCATTTTAAGCTGATTTTCAACTATTTATAGGGGTTTAGGTGTGTAATTAACCCTTAAAATTGTTCCTTAGTGGGGTTGTGATCCCCTAAGGTCATGCAAAATGGTTTGGGACTGTTCAATTCATGTTTGAACGAGTCAAACATGAAGTTCGTGTTCTGGGAATGGACTCTGCATCTTGAACTTCGGACGTGAAGTTGGGCTCTGTGTTTGGGTCTGAAAACACAATGGTGAACCCTACGTTTTGTTCTTGGAACACGGATGTGAACTCCACATCTTGAGTTTGGAACACAGGAATGAGCTTCACATTTTATTCTTGGAACGCAGAGGTGAGCTCTGCGTCTTGAATCTGGAACACAACGATGAGCTCCGCATTTGGGCTTGAAGAGATCTTCAATTGTAATCTCTTTTCTCAAGTTCTGCAAAGATCATCGTCTTGTAATCCTTGCATTTGGATCTTTGAAATGTGAGAGTTGTCAACTTGTAACTCTCGTATATTACGAAAGTTGTCAAATTATAACTTTCATCTGTAGTTGTGAAAGTTGTCAGATTGTAACCTTCATCGTTTATGCTTTATGGGGATCAACTGTCTGTAGTAATTGTTAGACATCATACAGGGTCATACATGTACTCCCATCAAGTCAACTACTGACTAAAGGTATCTCGCCGCCTCCCAACAAATCGGGGCACCTCAATGTACTTGTTCATGCGATATGCACAGAAGGGGCAAGGATGGTTCTCGTTCTGGTAGAATTCCTTTTACCTCCCGCCTGGGGGTCCGCATTGAAGCCCAGGAACCCATTATGAATCCACGCTCGCAAGGGGGTGGTTCTAAACGCACAACTCCTGGTCAAGTAGAGGTGAAAGTTGAACAATTATCGGTTAGCGACTTTCAAGGTTCATTTATGAGGAAAGTGATGGGTTACTATTGAGGTGACCTTTTGATGATGACAATAGATATGATGCACCACCTTCTCTTTTACTTACGAGATGGGTGGCGTATCGATCAACTAGCAACGCTTCATTTCCTGTACAGTAAGTTTGACTTTCAAGGTCGATCCCAGCCATTCATTCCCAACCGAGTTAGCCATTCTGATCTTGACATGTGCCCATACTCGAGCCTATATATAGCCCATTTTAGGTAAAGAGGCTCTCTTTACAAGTCTTCTGCGCTCAATTTGTTGAAACCCTAGCTTTCTACGCTAACCATTTTTTGTTCAACACTCCGACGATCTATGATGGCTTCCACCGCTTCTACTTCTAGCTGCAATGAGGTGAGGATCGACCTTCTCAGTTTGTTTCACTCGAAGGTTTGTTTGACGGAGCTCAAAGCCTATTATAGTCACTTTGATATCCCCAAAGCTTTCACTTTGTCGGTGTCGGAGAGATCGAAAGCTGTATATCACCATGGCGGTGATAGAGCTCTGATTTATCTAAAGTATTTGGAATATGGGCTTCGGCTTCCGCTTTACCCCTTCATCCATTAGGTTTGTGAGGCTTGTGAATATCCCCTTCTCACTTAAGCCGAACT
This sequence comes from Asparagus kiusianus, assembly GCA_022839385.1. Lineage (NCBI taxonomy): Eukaryota > Viridiplantae > Streptophyta > Magnoliopsida > Asparagales > Asparagaceae > Asparagus > Asparagus kiusianus. The sequence goes on from BQKN01063941.1 coordinate 205,888, forward strand.
TGGTTGCTGCTTTGGTGGCATATGCGGTAATCTACTACCAAGTTGGCATCAAGCTAAGTCTACACATGCTGGGTCATCTAGTCAGCGTTAAGATGGCTAAGATGGAAGGACAATATTGTTTCCAGAATTTAAGTAGCTCTAAGCTCGTGTCGAATGCCCCCGACTCGAGCAAGGATTGGAAGGAGAATTCATGTGGGTCTTCAAGGCCAACCCTATCCTCGCTTGTCTGACTTGGTCCCAGATCAAGAAGGACGTGCTAAAACTGGATCTACTCATAAATGAGGAGAACCAGGGGCTCAACAAGGTTGAGATTATGCCAAGTCAAGGGAAATCAGCAATGTCTTCAAGCCGGCTATCCTCTGAGTGGTTAGCCTATCCTATAGGCTATCGACTGAGGAGGATTAGATCCATGCTGTAGTCTTAGCTTTCCCCTTCAAAGAGTCAGATGAGGCATAGCCGGGGTCGATAAACAAGTCCTAAAAGCACTTGAGGTGTGATTTGGCCCCTAAGAAGGCTAAGGTGGTGGCGACAAATGCCGCCGAAATGGCAGCTCGGCTAGCGAGATTGAGTATAGCTGCTAAGGCTGAAAGGTTAGAGAAGAAGACAATGAGGCTACGAAAAGTAAGTATTCGAAGTCCTCGCGGGGGTCCTGAGTGGGCTTAGGCAAGGTCAGAAGGAGAAGCAGAAGCAGAAGCAAGTGCTCTAGTCCCAGCCTAGGAGGTCGACCATCATCCTCCCACTGCAAGTGCTCCTTTCTCTGAACCGGCCGAGATCGTCGTTCTTGATGAAGCATCCCCACTCGGCCCCCGGGGTGAGAGGAGGTGGCCGAACTGGTGGAGACATAGGTTTGGTTTGAAGAGGAGATGGACCAATCTCCTCTACCTAAGCCAGACCAGAGGTGTAGCAAGGTGCCAACAGAAGAAGAGACAACCCATCATCTACTAGCAGGGGAGTCGGCCGATGCAGCTCCAGCTCTGGGTAACAACTTCAAGTGGCCTTTCCCACCATGTCGACGAGCTTGACCTAAACATGTAAGGGTCACTAAAGGAAATGTTGATCGGTGATGACCCTTGATATGACAGGGAGTCATCCGCGGATCACCGATATGAGGCCAAGCAATCTCTCGACAAGAGGAGCTTGGTCTTGGAGTCTCAGATGGTCTAGGCTCGAGCCTTGAAGCAATTCTATCTCCTCAGGGATGATGAAATCCTCTCGGGGATGCCCACTGTTAGCCTTCATCAAGCTCTTAAGGGCTATCTACTAAGAGGGGCTCTGATCGAGCATGAGCTATTCTTCTAACTTGAACTTGCGAGAGACCTCCCTTCTAAATTTCAAGAGATGCTGGAGGCTGACATGGTGGCTCGGGAGGAGGCCAAGAAGAAGGCTGTTGTCATGGAGGTTGAGCTGACCGCCTGGAAGCAAAGTGACAGCAAGTGGTGCCGAAAGTTGGAGACTCAATAGAAAATGATTGAGGGGCTCCAATCACATCACAGCAAGTAGTCAACTACGATTGTTAAACTTAAAGAGGAAGTTGGCCATCTCTAACACGATATCCTCGAGCAGGATGACAAAATTAGATATCTATCTAAAGAGATTAAGGTTGAGAAGCATGAGAGGATTAATGCTCAGGAATGTGCTCGGTCGGATCGCCTAACTGGCCAGAGATTGAAGGTCGAGCTGGAGGTGGAGTAGTGGGCTAACATGGAGCATAGGGAGGAGAGCGTCTAGGTTGCTCTACACGCCGAGTAGCAGTGAGAGTCATCTCTCGCTGAGGTCTAGTCTCTGCAAGATCGCCTCGCTTTTCTGGAGTCTGAGGCTTATTGACCGGAAGTTATGGAGAAATACAGTGATAGCCCCCTAGTAAAGGTAGAAGTGGGAGTGGCTCTGACTTGCAAAACTGGCTTCGACTTTCTGCTTGGGCAGATCCCTCTTGAGTCCCGACCTGACCCGGACCGTCTCCATTACCTCTCCCGAGTCACTAATTGTCTTGATACTTTGAATGAGATAGAGATAAAGGGAGGTGGGCTAGCGCTGGATGTGGAGAACGGGGACAAGGGAAGCAAGGAGTCGGCAGAAGGCTCTGAAGTAAATAGTTAGGTTAGCCGACCAAAGAGTGATCAAGACAAGGAGGATGCCCCTGCTTCTTCTTAGCCGACTCTTGCTCCTATGCCTAGTTTTGCGCTTCCCACTATTACTCTGAATCCAAGTCAAGCTCCATGAGAGCTTCATGTATCTATTTTTTGTGTATAGTGTATGAATTTATCCACTTATTGAGTTGTGAACTCATTGTATTGTATTCATTCTTTTCAGAGACTCAGGATTATATGAAGTTGGTGGTTTCTAAACTTTTAGAAGGGAGCAAGAATAAAGTTTACACACACACACACACACATAGAGAGAGAGAGAGAGAGAGAGAGAGAGAGAGAGAGAGGATATAGTTGATCCATTCTCTTGCATCCTTCTCCTCCTCTTGACTGTTACAAACTTCTTCCATTCCTACTTAATTTTCTTTAAAAGGAGAGGACTTTGCTACGATTTGGACCAAAATCCTTTTTCAACATCTTTTCATAAAAACCTATTTTTAAATAACTTCATAAAAAGAAGGCTAAATGGCATTTAAATACCATATAGTTTCACTCTCTTAGCACTTATATACATTCAGTTGTATTTTGTAGGCTTTATATACCCTGAGTTAGTTAAAATTAGCAAGTTAATACTCTATGTATTACAAATGGAAAAACTTTTATTCAAAAGTTCACATATAATATTTATATGCTAATCTTATAACTTTTTCTCTAATAAGTTTGTTGAATTTAGGGTTAAATCTTTCTAAATTCTATTTTTAAAATACAATTATGATACATTAAAATTAGAATTTGGATAGCTTTAATAGTAATTTAATCAATATTAGTAGTTCAAAAGCTCTATAATCAACATATGAATATTATATGAAAACTTTCGAATGAATTTTTTTATGTTTGTAAAATATAGGGTATTAACTTGTAAATTTTGACCAAGTAAGGGTATATAAATGCTACGAAATACAACTGAGAGTATATAAATACTAAAGGAGTGAAACGATGAGGTATTCAAGTGCTATTTAGCCTAAAAGAAAAATCTCCAACTTAAAAACTAAAGAAGCCCCTGAAAGTACTCTAAAGAGGAGGTGAATATGGTAATTGCTAATCTAATTCGATTTTAATGCCAAACTAAAACTTATTAAACAATATCCTAGAAATATGATATACAAGGAGATATATAAGGATAAATAATGAGACAATAGGCGATATAAACAAGCACAATATATAAAGAAAAATAGTACGCCAAAACACAATCGCAAACACAAGATATGATCACGGAGTTTGGTCAACCCTCGACCTACGTCTTCGCTCCTCACCTAGAGGAGATCTCCACTAAATCTCAAATATTACACAATAACGGTTTTCAAGTTTACCGATTACTTTTACAACTCACACGATGTCAATTACATAAGCCACACTCCTCTAAGTGTTAGACTACCCATGTTAACTTCCTCAAGTGTTTGGATTTACAACCTCTCCCTAGGCTTTACAACCAACCCACTCCTCTTGGAATTAACATCGGTCTCTCCCAATCATTCCTCTAAGTGTTCTTGTGTATTACAACGTGTTTAACAATAAGTGGGGATAAAGGATTTTTTCTCCAAATAGATGAGAATGAAATATAAGCTCTCTCAATGAAAATACTCTCACAACCCAATTTTACTTAATATGAAATATTAAAGCTCAAGTGGTTGTGTGTGTAAATAATGAGTAAAACAAAATCAAACTCAAATAAATCTAGCATAAATATATGAGAATCAAAATATTAAATAGCTAGAGAAAGAGTTTAGAAAACTTCTCCAAAACAAAGAGAGTTAGAGATTTGAGGATGAACGTCTCAAGAATGAAATTGAGATCCTTCTCTTTGTGAAACTCTTATCAGATAAACAAACACACTTAAACTTCTCAAAAATGTGCAGCAAAACTGCCTAAAAACTTCTTGTAAAACTCTTCTGAAAAACTAAGTCTTAAGGGCTATTTATAACCTCTCAAACAAAACAAATCAGAAACTAGCTCTTACAATGAAAAAGGACAAGATCAGTCGACTGATAAATCTTATCGGTCGACTGATAAACTAGCCGTTGGCTAATTCTGGAAAATTAACACATAGTCGGTTGACTGAAAAAGAATAGGTCGGTTGACTAAAAACACTGCTTGATTGACTAACACTGGTGGGCGGTAGACTGATCGACTAACAAAACTAATGCTGTAAAAACTACTTCTGGTAAGTCAACTGAAAAGCAAGTCGGTCGACTGAAATGACTGTTCGGTCGACCAATCCAAGAATTTGGTCGACTAAAAAACTGATACACATATACTTTGAATTTTGCTGAAAAGTTGATTTTCTAAATTCGATTTAAAATAGTAAATCAACTCTAAAAATAGTAAAACTTGGGAAAATATTTATACATATGAAAATAAACATGTTAGAAGAGAAATTTTTAAAATAGCATTTCTCATTTGTGAAAACTTACTATTTTGCAAAACGGTCAAAATTACAAAAACTTTAAATATGATTTCATCGATTTACAGAATCAACAAAAATATGAAGTCGTTAAACACATGATTTTGATGAAATCATTTCAAACACGTTGTCTTCCAAAATAGATATATAATGCGATGAAACAATTGTGTTAATCGTTAAAACTAGTTTCATATTTATCGCATTTTTGAAATAAAACTATTTTTGAAACTAATAGTTATATTTTTATGGATAAATTTATTTACAGAGATATTCAAAAAATTCCTTTAGTAAAACGAAACAAATAATGAACGTGATAAATCAAAATGATGTGTATGTGTATAGTTTGAGCTTTAAGTATAACACTTAAAGTAAACAACCTAAACTACGAACACTAAACCAAGCTTAAAAATCTTCGTGAACCTCGATCTTCGTAGCAAGGATGAAGCGATAGTGTGTCTTTGACTTGAATGACATCGTACTTCATTCTGATTTTCTCCAACCTCTATGAATATCATCGTTAAAGCTCAAGTTCATCCAACCTCCAACCTCCAACGGAGGATGTTTGTGTAGGATACCTAACAAGCAAATGCAAATACTCAAAAATAATGTTAGGAATTGTTTGTTAATCATCAAAACTAGATTTGACAATAGTCTCATAAACATGAGACCTAATAATCTCCTTCTTTTTTATGATGACAAACAATTTGCACAATGAGTATAGGAAATATGCTTGATATCAAATGAATATATAATTTATATTCCTCATGCATGATACTAATAGTAAGCCATAAACGAAATACTCACTAAAAACACTTTTTCTACCCCTTTGGCAACATCAAAATGGGGGAAAGAATAAGAAAAAGAGAGCGAAAGCTCCCCCTACATATAAGCACGGTGAGTATAAATAGATAGGAAAAGTTCCCCCTATCAAAAAGCCTCAGAGTATATATCAAAGATAATAAGGCATCTATATGTGAGCAGACATACACACATACTAAGCAAAACTCACACTCAAAGTGACCAATATATATATCATTATGAAAGGTGTTCAAAGGTCTCAATATATAGACACATTAGCAAGATACATAAAATCAGTCTTATATATATGTGTATGTTTACTTAGCAACAAAACGAGGATCCAAAGGAACTAGTACAAATAAAACTCCAATAGTAACAAAACGAGGATCCAAAGGAACTAGTACAAATAAAACTCCAATAGTAACAAAACGAGGATCCAAAGGTGTCATTCGGAAATATTTATGAAAGAAAATCCATGAAAGAAAATCATGTAAATATTTATGAAAGTATTCTATGAAAGCCAAATGAAAGTATTTATGAAGGTCCGTGAAGGAGTACCATGAAAATTTATGAATCCATGAAAGCCAAATGAAGGTCAAAAAATCATAAATCAGTCGACTGATGAACGTATTAGTCGACTAGACATGTCATAAATCGGTCGACTCAAAGTATCAGATAGCGATCGACTGAATAGGAAAATCAGTCGACTGATTATACATACCTATCGACTGTCCAGAGAGTTTTGTGAAACTGTCTGGCCTTGATCAGTATTGTCGGTCGACTAGTTAAGGATTCAATCAACTTATGACATCAAAAATCCATAAACATTCAAACATAAATCATGATTGATTAAGGACTTAAAATACAATAACATCAAAATATACATGACCAACGAATTCATAAAAATATCTTCTTTTTTTTTGAAAATGTAAAAAAAAGTGATGAAGTAAAAATGCAAGAGTTTTCATGATTTGAAATAATGTGAAATAATTTGTTTTAATCATTTGAAATTATGTAAGTCACAATCAATCAAATTTTGTTTCATTCATATGAATTTGTTTAAAAGTTTTAAAACTAGCAAGTGCTAAAAACATAGGAATACATAAGAATTGATTCCATCCTTACAGCTGGTGCAAAGATTTTGTCATAATGTATCATTGGGCAATCGATCTAGCTATTTCATTAAATTCATATCATAATACGTAATAAAAACTAAAGTGTTTATTTTAAGAAAAAATTACTGTTTTGTTTTCATTTAGATAAGATTTTCATACATATATATTTCCAAAAACAAGTTTTTCAAATACGTTTTTCATAAAAAAGAAACAAAAACGAAAATGCTAAAAACTTGTTTTGAAAACAAACGTGTTTTGGCACTCAAACACTCTTGGTGCCGGAGAATTTAGGGACATGACCCCTATCAATATTATCCAATGCCTTTAGGTTATGACCCCATTTGGACGCATTTAGTGCACGGATTCGGTCATAGCAAAAATCACGCAAATGACTCATCCTATTGTACTAAGTGCAATGGAATGGATGCATTTGTTTTTGTTGACCGTTTAATTACACACGAGAAACATTTTAAAAAAATGTGGTCTTTTTAGAGCATTTTACAAATTTAAAACTTTTGCAAATCAAAATAAAATTTTGCTAAATGAACAAATCTACCATAAACTTTGCATTTAAACACACCAATATGCTTGTGATGAACGATGAGTGCATGTGTGTGTGTGTGGGGGGGGGGGGGTAAAGAAATTTGATGAGATGCACAAGAAGTAATAATGTTAGAAATAATTGGTTTTAATGCATCATAGCAAAATTTAGCAATATGGCATTTACGACCGTAAATAAAGTATTTGTAAACTTTGTTATACATGTGTGCATAGTGAACGAGAGGTTTGGAAGTAGTAGCACAAGACTTAGCACACAAGTCCATAAGTTTCTTGTGATTGTCAATGCATGTAGTTAAAGTTGAATCTAAAGATGAAATACTATTTTTTATATTATTCAACTCATTATTCGGCACAATAGTATTGACAATAGAAATAGAGGAAACATGATCATTCTTAATAGCTTCTACTTCTAACATGGCATCAATCTTGTCATGAGATAAGCTAGAATTTTTAAAGTCAAAGCATCATTATCCAAATTTAATTTATCATTATTTTTTTAAGAATCACATTCTCTTTAGCAATGATATCAAATTTGGATGCTAGCAATTCATGATCGGATTTTAATTCTATATGTTTGCTTTTCAAATTCATAAAATTTTAATACAATTTGTTATAGGCATTCATTAATCTCTTATATGTACATGCAAGTTCATCAATAGATAATTTATTTTTGGATTCAGACTCACATACCTCACTAGGGCAATCGCCTAGTGGTCGTGTGCATGAAGATGCTCCAATATTATCAACAATCGCATTTGAAGCGAAATCCACCGGAATGTGTTGGATTTCCTCTTAGTTGCTTTGATGTGCTTCTATATGTTTTCATAATGTATAAGCACTATCAAAAGAAGTAAGGTTGTTAGAAATAGATGAATCAAAAGCTTTAAGCAAAAATTCTAACAACAACTTGTTCATAGTAAACATCTTCTTATCATCCTTATTCCACTTGGATTTCTCCAATGCGGGTACAACATAAGCACAACCAATTACTTCCCATAAATCGACATGTTTAGATCTAACAAATAGTTTAAACCTAAACATCCATTGAGCATAAGAGAAATCATTGAATAAAGGAGCAACATCTATGGCATTAACCTAAACTAGGTGCACCGTGTATATCTATGATGATGATGCAAGCACGAAAAATCATAAAACTAGATTAGCAAAATACAAAGCAATGATCTTTGATCTAGGCGATTAAGCCACAAATCAAGAACACCATGCTCTGATACTAAATGAAAGTACCCTGGGGGTGAATAGGGTAATTGCTAATCTAATTCGAGTTTGATGCCAAATTAAAACTTATAAAATATTATCCTAGTAATATGATATACAAGGAGATATGCAAGGATAAATAATGAGACAATATGTGATATAAACAAGCATAAGATATAAAGAGAAATAGTACGCCAAAACATAATCGCAAACATAAGATATGATCACGGAGTTCGGTCAACCCTCGACCTACGTCTCCGCTCCTCGCCTCGAAGAGATCTTCACTAAATTTCAAATACTACACAATAACGGTTTCTAAGTTCACCGATAACTTTTACAACTCACACGATATTAATCACACAAGCCACACTCCTCTAAGTGTTAGACTACCCGTGTTAACTTCCTCAAGTGTTTAGATTTACAACCTCTCCCTAGGCTTTACAACCAACCCACTCCTCTTGGAATTAACATCGGTCTCTCCCAATCATTCCTCTAAGTGTTCTTGTGTATTACAACGTGTTTAACAATAAGTGCGGATAAAGGATTTTTTCTCCAAATAGATGAGAACGAAATATAAGCTCTCTCAATGAAAATACTCTCACAACCCAATTTTACTTAATATGAAATATTAAAGCTCAAGTGGTTGTGTGTAAATAATGAGTAAAACAAAATCAAACTCAAATCAATCTAGCATAAATATATAAGAATCAAAATATCAAATAGCTAGAGGAACAGTTTAGAAAACTTCTCCAAAACAAAGAGAGTTAGAGATTTGAGGATGAACACCTCAAGAACAAAATTGAGATCCTTCTCTTTGTGAAACTCTTATCACATAAACAAATACACTTAAACTTCTCAAAAATATGCAGCAAAACTGCTCAAAAACTTATTGTAAAAACTCTTCTGAAAAACTAAGTCTTGAAGGCTATTTATAACCTCTCAAACAAAACAAATCAAAAACTAGCCGTTACAGTAAAAAAAGACAAGATCAGTTGACTAATAAATTTTATCGGTCAACTGGTAAACTAGTCATTAGCTAATTCTAAAAAATTAACACACAGTCGGTCGACTAAAAAAGAATAGGTCGCTCGATTGAAAATACTGTTCGGTCGACTAACACTGGTGGGCGGTCGACTGATCGACTAACAAAACTAATGTTGTAAAATCTACTTCTGGCAAGTCAACTGAAAAGCAAGTCGGGCGACTGAAATGACTGTTCTGTCGACCGACCAAGAATTTGGTCGACTAAAAAACTGATACACATATACTTTGAATTTTGCTGAAAAGTTGATTTTCTAAATTCGATTTAAAATAGTAAATCAACTCCAAAAATAGTAAAACTTGAGAAAATATTTATACATATGAAAATAAACATGTTAGAAGAGAAATTTTTAAAATAGCATTTCTCATTTGTGAAAACTTACTATTTTGCAAAACGGTCAAAATTACGAAAACTTTAAATATGATTTCATCGATTTACAGAATCAACAAAAATATAAAGTCATTAAACACATGATTCTGATAAAATCGTTTCAAACACGTTGTCTTCCAAAATAGATATATAATGCGATGAAACAATTGTGTTAATTGTTAAAACTAGTTTCATATTTATCGCATTTTTGAAATAAAACTATTTTTGAAACTAATAGTTATATTTTTATGGATAAATATATTTACAGAGATATTCAAAAAATCCTTTAGTAAAACAAAACAAACAATGAACGTGATAAATCAAAATGATGTGTATGTGAATAGTTTGAGCTTTAAGTATAACACATAAAGTAAACAACCTAAACTACGAACACTAAACCAAGCTTAGAAATCTTCGTGAACCTCGATCTTCGTAGCAAGGATGAAGCGATAGCGTGTCTTTGACTTGAATGACATCGTGCTTCATTCTGATTTCCTCCAACCTCTATGAATATCATCATTAAAGCTCAAGTTCATCCAACCTCCAACGGAGGATGTTTGTGTTGGATACCTAACAAGCAAATGTAAATACTCGAAAACAATGTTAGAAATTATTTGTTAATCATCAAAACCAGATTTGATAATTGTCTCATAAACATAAGACCTAATCGCCCCTGTAGTAGACATTTTTATGACCGTCGATGTAAATATCGATGTAAATATTTTTTTATATATGAATAAAAAGTTAGAATTTTGCCTTTTCAAAATTTGTATCTTTCTTGCTTGCATTTGTCTCATGTTTTGTTCGAGTCCTTATTTTATATAAAGTCGAGGTGACTTAGCCGCATACGGCAAATGAGGTGACTCGACCATGTACCTTTAAGTATCGGTCGGTTTTTAGGTTGGGACAATTCGAGTGCATGCCTTGGGTTTACTCGTAATGATACCAAGGTCTTAGGGTACGTGCCTTGGGCTTAGAAAGATGCCAAGGACTTTTAGCCAACATAGGTTGAGTCGATATGCCTTAATTTTACCCTGAGTAGGCACTAAGGTCTTTGGTCAGTGACATGTCCTAGTTTTACTCATAAAAATGATGCCAAGGTCTTTCGAGTTGAAGCCGATTGAGTTGAGACATGCATTGGTTTTACCCCGAGAGGGTATCAAGGGCTTTGGTCAATGACACGCCTTGGTCTTACCCTGAGTAGGTGCCAAGGTCTTTTGAGTCAAAGCTAATCGAGTCAAGGCATGCCTTGGTTTTACCCTGAGAGAGTACCAAGAGCTTTTGTTGATGACGCGCCTTTGTCTTACCATTTGTAAGTGCCAAGGTCTTTTGAGTCAAAACCGACTGAGGCGAAGCGTCCCTTGGTTTTACCCCAAGAGGGTACCAAGGGCTTTTGTTGATGACGCGCCTTGGTCTTACCATGAATAGGGGCCAAGGTATTTTGAGTCAAAGCTGATCGAGTCGATGATGATCAATAGATGAAAGCTGCACATAGATATATAGTAGGAAAAATATCTTGTTTGAAGATAGTACCGTTAATTTGATTACTTGGGGAGTTTTATGTGCTTTGGACTTAGACATGAAAAGATGATAAGGTCTCTAGCTGAGGTAGGTCGGCTTTATACCAACCTCCTTCCTTCGATCCCTCTTGTCGGCCCTGTTTGGTATGGGGCCAGTTCTAGCGGGACCCTTTGTTGCTTCCTTCCTTGGTGAGGTGTTGGCACCAGCTGCTGATTCGGCCGTCGGTGATGTTGTTTCTGATGCTGCAACTACTTCAACTATCCTGACTGCCTTCTTATAGGCTCGGGTGTCTTCTACGTCTATGTACCTTAACCATTAGCTGCTCATAGCTGGTGACTCGTCTCTTAATGAGTAAGTTAGCAAGCTCATTATTCTCCAAGCCGGCCATGATGGCAGACATTGCTACCACACTACCAGGGTCATTAACTTCTAGTCTTTTAGTCTGCTACCTCTTGAAATAATTCCTGAGGCTCTCTCCAGGCTTTTGCGTCAACCGCATCAAAACATGGGGAGGCAGTTTTAGTTAGGTGTCGGCCAGGAAGTGGTGCACAAACTTCTAGCTGGGCTACTCAAAGCTGTTGATGGACTTTTTGGGCAAGGAGTCCCACCATAACTTGGCGCTTTCCAAAAAAGTGATAGGGAAACACTTACAAATGATCGACTCTGGCACCTATATTATGGTCATTATATCATAATAATTCTGAGCATGCTTAGTTGAATCTCCTTCACCTTTGTACTTCTCCACGTGAAGCATCTTAAATTTGTTACAAGTAGCATTCATGATGCTATTGGGTAGGGGAGTATTCCCCCCATTAGCCTCAATGATTGACTGAAAGGTCTGGTCATAACCAGAAGCAAGATTAGTGGTTGAGGGGCCTAGAACTATATGAGAAAGCCGAGGGCCGCGTGATGTCCCCCTTGTAGAATGTTTTCAGCCATCATGACCATAGCTAGGGCTCTCCCATGTTGCTTCCATGTACTGCTGATGCTACCGAGGAGGGGCCGCAAACAAGTTTGCTGGCGAGGAGGGGGAGAGATGTGCTTGACATAGTCTCTTACTGTCCAGCTTAGGCTACATGCCTAGGCTATAAGGGAATGAATGGTTGACCCGTCAGAGGTGGAGGAATGAATGATGATGAGGGTTGTTGGGGAGGAATTTGGCTGAGGAGCTAATTGGTGAGAGAAACAAATTGTTAGTGGAGATACTAAGAGATCCTCAGCGTAGATTATTCCAACGGGGCCTGAGTGACATAGCCCTCACTTGATTCTTTAGGGAGTGGGTCGAAAGTTCGAACAGGAGGATCAGATCAGACATCTCATATGAAAAAGGATGATAGGCCCCACGATGGATGCCAAACTATTTATGCAAGTTATCAAATAGGAGTTTTATTTGTGGATTAAAATAGAGTTATTGTCCTCAAACTTCTTCAGATGACTGGCTCTGTAGATCATTACTCTTCCCTGCACATGAAGGACTCGTGAGAGGCTTGAGGTGGGTTCTCTGATTGTTCCTCTGATGATCAAGTCAGCATTTGAGCTTGAGTGAGAAATATGAGATAAATGATAAGTTAAATTTATAGTAGTTTGGAGTCAAAGAAGTCACCTCATGCAGCACAGCTTTCTTTTTGTAAAAGATGAGAAGGGCAGAGAGGTAACTTTGGTCGAGTATAGACATGTAGTTGAATTGATAGATGTCTTTACATGTGTTAGCTATTGAAGTGGGAAAGTTATCCTTGATTGGATGTGAGGATGATTAAGGGGGGTTGGTGAGTGATGAGTCATGAGGACTCATGGCACCAGCTGTGATGAGGAGGACATCTGTTTGTGTGGAGTTTGAAGACGCACCGCCTCTTGACTCGGCTCTACGAGTGAGACGATAAGTACCGCCCTTATAGTCAATCTCAAGAGTTATTGGCTAAGATAGTGGGCAGAGTGTCGAGGCTTGTCGGTTCGATCTGATAGGTAGGTCGGCAAGTACCACCTTTCAAGTCAGTCATGTAAGTTGTCGGCCTTCTTAGACCCTAGAGGGGGGTGATTAGGGTCTTATGCTAATCTAATCCGATTTTATGCCAAATAAAACTAATTAACAAATTATTATTGCAAGAGATATATACAATATGTTATGAGCAAGAATATACAATATGAACAAGAGATATATCCTATATGGTGAAATATACTATGAGATATATGCGAGGATATACAATGAACATAAAGGTAAACAATCTAAACTAGATAGTGGACAATATAAACAACAAGCAATATACAAAGGTGATATAAGATATGAGCATAAGAAAGGTGCACCAATGCAATCACAAACAAACGATATGATCACAGAGTTCGGCCCTTCCGTCCTACGTCTCCGCTCCCCACTCCCGGGGAGAAATCCACTATCACAACCGGGTTTTCTACGATCACCTGAATAACGTTTACACCACACAATACCACAATGTAACTACACTCCACACCCTCTAAGTGTTGGTCTCTCCGTGTCCTTCCTCAAGTGCTCGGATACAACCTCTCCCTAGGTTCGTCAACCGACATAACTCTTCTTGGAAGCAACCTCGACTCTCACCACACACTCCTCTCGGTGTACTAGTGTAATACAAAGTGAATCTCACAATAAGGCACAATACAAAGTGTTTGTTCTCTACAATGGATGGGAACGAATTATAAGCTCACTCTCTAGGTTACACAATCCCACAACCCAATTATACTATGAATGTAAATACAATAAGCTCAATAGTTGTGTGTGTGTAAGCAAAGAGAAATAAATCAAAACTAAACTCAATATAACTCTATCTTAATAACAATGATAATCAAAAAATATATAAAAGAGCTAGAAATAGAGTTTAGAAAACTTCTCAATAGATCAAGAGATCGAGGGAGTATAGTTGGATGCTCAAACACCAATAGACGATATCCTCAAGCTCTTGTGAAATTGATTTCACAAACTCAAACTCTCAAATGCTTAAAAACTTCTTAAACAAACTTAAATCAAATATAAACCCTTATTTAAAACTTTCTTAAACTTGTTTAAAACACTCTCATTGTTTTTCTGGTAGTGGGGGGTTTGTGGGTTTATATAGGAAGATAAAACAATAGCCAAATCCCCAAACAAAAGACTAAAAAGCCCAAAGAATCAGAAATCAAATTCTGTACAAAAATGACCGTTGGGCGATCAGCGGTCGACCGTGGGAACAGAAACTAAATACGGCTCTGGATATCAGCAGGTTGACCGTGGCGGTCGAAGGAGAAACTATCTGGACTGCATCCTGTAGACCGCCACTATCGACCACGAGCCATCAAAAACCAATCTGAGTCTATGGACTCAAGGGCGGTCGACCGTGGCGGTTGATCGCAAACCGATACATGAAATTCTAGGTTTGAAATAGTTTTTCTGATTTTAAAACTCTGTTTAAAAATATCAAATAAATTCTAAAAATTATGAAACTTTGAGAAATGATTATAGACATGATAATACACATGCTACAAAAACTAGTTTTTAAAAAGGACCTCTCAAATGAGAAATATCATTATTTTGCAAAATAGTCCAAAACATAAAAATGTAAACACATGAGTTTTGACATTTTAGCTTAACCATGTTTTGAAACATTATAAAATAATTTTGCAGACTTAATAAAAGATGTATATGATTATTTTTAAGGCCAAAAACTGAGAATATAATATTTACACAAAATTGCATATTTTGCAAACTTTTCGAAAACAATAAATACGATTTCATTGAACTAAATAAAGTTAATATTGATGAAATCATATATATGCATATAAGTATGAAATAAGAAATGTATTTTCAATTGTATTCAATTGTTTCATATTAAAACTTGAAAACTCAAAACCATGTATGTATATATATAACTAAATATACATAGAAACCAAAACTTAACTTATGTGTATATATATAACTATATATATATATACAAAGAAACCAATAAAATGTGTGTGCGTATTATATTAAGCTTTAAGTACCAACACACATAATATAACACCTAAACTAAATGTTACCCAATCAATCTTGATCTTTAATAAGCTTGACTTGGTACACATACGGATGAAGCTTGAACTTGAATCTTTAACTTGAATTATATTGCTTCAACCACTATATCCGCTAACCTCCATTTAATATGATCGTTATGACGCAATCCATCCAACATCCAACTTGTTGTTTGTTTATAATAAATAGAAATACACAAACACTAGACAAACAACATTAGTGATAAATTGTTTGTTAAATATCATCAAAACAAAGAGGCCAGCAGGCGTATGGAGTCGGCCGTAGGAGCGGAAAGTCATCTAAGCTCTGATCATATCTAATCTGGCGTGAAGAGGGATGCATGTTGGCTCCCCAAGAAAGATTAACACTTAGTTATTTGACGGCTGTAACAGGCATTGTGAGATCATACCTCTTTCAAATATCCCGACGACTGCATATATTAGAACTTTAAATTTGTGTTACATTTGTAAAGAGTCTTGATGGAGATACTTTTGTCTTAATATCTTGTTCTAAATAAGCCCAACTTATTAGCTTTAAAATATAATATTTTTTATTTATTGTATTATATGGATATTTGCTTGGTTTACTTCTCATTCTCTTATTTTTTTTCAATAAGTTGTATCTTTGAGTTGATATATATTATTAACATAATTTTATGATGACATGAATATCTCCTCTATAAAAGAAAAATATAAGGTAAATTTTATGTTTAGTGGCTTTTAATAAGAATTTTAGTAATAAAATATGTTATCTTCATATTTAAAGATCTTAAAATCTAATATTGCTATTATATACTTCTCTTTGATTATGTCTTCAAGAATTGATCCTTCATCAGTAGTCATATCCCTAAATAAAGTTACATGCAGAGTTATGCCACTGTATAGGAAAAAAAGATTGATACTATTTATTTTACTTACGCTATTGTAAATAAATATTATGTGTATACCTTTTGTCATTATAGTGATTTTCCTCCTCTTATTTGGCTTGTTATATCTTAAATCATAATTGATCAATGGCTTCACTTTAGTTTCTATTGCAAAACTATTTATATGTAATTTTATATTAAATTTATGATTCCTTTAGTATTTGAAGAATACATATGAAAATTTGTAATACCTACTAAATTTTCTTATATCTTCTATATAGAATACTTTTTTGACTGGGAGAAAATTGTTCGATATATTCTTTAAGGGAACTTAATTAGTGCTTTTTTAATAGATATGACTTTTGTCAATATAAATTTAAGTGATTTATGAATGTTTTTGAATTTTAGTTTATTTCTTTCACTTCTCCATTTTAAACAAAAACAACTTGATTCTTTTGGAGGATATCTCTAATCTTTTTGATATATTTTCCATGCATAACTACATGTATCTTTTTACCCTATAAATACTATTGACATAAGAGATCAATACTTTTACATTATAATCAATTAATACTAAGTTATTATATTACAGTCTTTTATCAGTTTTATGTAATTTAGTCTTCTATCAACTATTAATACAATTGTATGCAATTTCTTTAATTTATATAGTGAAGTTAATTTTTAATCTATCTTATCTTTTTTAAATTTGTATTCCTTAATTGGATGTTTTTAATCTATTATTATTGCTATTTATTGCTAGTGTCAACTTAGATTACTTTTAGATACTAAAAAGGTATAGTAAACTTTAAATTGAAAGTATCTTAATAAAAGAATATCAAATAATTATTCTTTTCTTTGGCAAGTTAAAAATTTTCAGCCTTTATTGTGATTTTGAACATTTGAGGGTGTGTTTTGCAATTTTTAAAATTTTGATACGATTTTTAAATTTTTTTTAGATTTTAAGTTGGGTACTTGTAATTTTTATGTTTCATGTGTTGGTAGTAAGTTTTTAAATATTAGGATATTTCTTGTAACTCTAAAATTTTAAGGGTGTTTTTTGTAATTATTGAAACTTTAGATTATTTTTTACAAACTTAATTTTTTTGTGGTCTGTTGATAATTTCCAAATTTGAAGTTTGCCAATTATAAGTTTTGAAGTTTTAGGTTATAAGTTTTGAAATTTCAGGATTTTTTCTGATTATTTAGAGGAAGTTTTTGTAATTTTTCTAAGTTTGAGGTTATTTTTTACAAATATTAATTTTCAAGTGTCTCATGATAATATCTTAAATCTATCTATGTTATTTGTAAGTTTGGAAATTTTAGAATTTCAGGATGCTTTTTTTGTAGTTTGAACTTTTATGGTGGTTTTTATAATTTTTGAAAGATAGATGATACTAATTGTAAATTTAGATTCTTTAGGGGTTGTTCTTAATTTTTAGATTTCATGTTTGTTATTTTAACTTTTGAAAAGTCAGGGTGTTTTATGTAATATTAAACTTTTTGATGGTATTTTGTGTAATTTTTAAAATTTTTTGGGTTTTGTTGTAATACTTTATGTATGATAATATGTTAACTACGTATGATTTCTTAATCTTATTTTTTTTTTAAAATTGTTGAGTTATAAGTAGTTCATGTGGGATTAGTATAGAATATGATTAATATTAGGATAAATTAAGATTTAAATGAAATATTCAAAATAGTATTTCATGTATTTTATTAATATTATTTTTTAAATTGTTAAACTATATGTAGTTCACGTTGAATTAGTGTAAGATATAAATAGGATTAGGATACATTAAGATTTAAAAGAAATATTCAAAATTGTGAAGAGTAATATTGACTATGAAAAGCTTTTCCAAAACTCATGCTTTTAAAGAAACTATATATATATATATATATATATATATATATATAGTGTGAACAAATACTTTGAAGGTATCAAATAGCAAAAAGGGATAAACTTTGGAGTACGAAAGTAAAAGTAAGCCGAAAAGGACCCAATACACGAGCATTATTTTATTCTTTTCCTCTCCCTCTTGCCTCCAGCGACACCTGTGCTCTCCTCAACAGTCCACTCATGTACTGTGTATGCGCACCTCAGCTCCCCAAGCATGTCCTCCAGCTTTTGGAGTCTCTCTCTCCTCCCCTCTTCAACTCCGCTCTTTGTCTTTACACTCTAATATTTTATTCCCTTTCCTCTTTTGTCTCCAATATCTGATTGATTAAAACCCCCAATTCCTTGAATCAATCGGAGCTCCTGTTTCCCTCCAATCCAAATCCGCTTCAATCTAGCTGCAGGTAGCCTTTTTCGTGTTTATCTCTTCATTCGTTGATGACCCATCTCTTTTTTTTAGTTGCTAAAGCTTAATTATTGCTCAAATTTTTGTGGGACATGTTTTATTACGTTTGTTGGGTATTTTTCTATGACAGGTTTGGAGTCTAGTATCTTGTGTTTTTCTAGAGCAGTTGGGAGTTTAGTGGATTATTGAATCAGTTAGAGCTCCTATTTCCTCCAGCCCAAATCTCAATCTCATCAGCTTGGATCAGTTAGTATTTTACTTGTTTTGTGTTTGTTTCTAGATTATTTGATGACCCATATCATTTTGTTTGGTAGTTTGTGATTAGTTGAGTAGTTATTGATTGGTAATGTCAACTTTTCACTGAAATTTTTGTTGGTAGATGCTTTTGCTTCCATTTATGTTTTATTGCACTTATTTGGTAAATTTTTTATGATGGGTTTAGTTAGTTCTCGGTGTTTGTTGATTGTTCTTTTGTATTTGTAGGGAGTCTAATATCACTTGCTTTCGAGAATAATAGGAAGTTTAGTGTATTGTTGAATCAGCTGGAGCGCCTACTTCCTTCAGCCCAAATCTCAGTCTCATCAGCTCGATCACTTAGTGTCTAAAACTTCTTTTGGGTTTTTTTCTTGATTATTTGATGAGCCATATCTTTTTTCAGTTTGTTTGTGATTAGTTAAGTAGTTGTCAATTGGATAAAGTTGTGATTAGTTAAGTAGTTGTTGATTGGATAAATTTTTACTGAATGTTTGCGCCTAGATGCGTTGTCTCGATCTATCTTCTGTTACAGTTTTTGGGAAAATTTCCATGATGGGTCTGCCTGATTGACTTTTATATATGCTAAAAGTTAGTTCTCGGTGTTAGTGGATTATGAAAGGTGATGCCTTTGAGCCTCTTCACCTCCATTTGTGTGTTTGTAAGCGTCGGAATGCCCGACGTGTATATTTTGTAAAAAAAAAAATTAAAGTGGTGCTATTATCCATCAGAGAAGTAATAATATTTGAGTAGGCTAATCTCTTCTTGACCAAGCCGTATCACCAATCTCAAGAAGAGTAGAGCAATCCCTAAATATTTACTCCTTACATACATATTAGAATCACTTTGTTTGTAAAAAAAAATTTGTGAGGTGCATGCGTTCATAAATTTATTTATTTCTGTTAATTACTCTTATTAAAAAAACCTCTGATTAATAGAAACCAATTAAATAGACATTAGAAATTAAATGCAGAAAGATATTGATCTTATTATCTTTCTAATGTATTACAAAATTGAAGAGAAAGAAGATGAGATCATAGGTCTCTAGACAATGTTCTGGAGCCCTCCTCCCTTTCAATATGAAAAATACAGAGGACCTTGTCATTGTTGTTTCAAACTCTCAAGTCTCTCTTCTTTTCAATCTCTCCGCCTTTTCTATCTTTTCTGTCGTTCTTTTATGAGGTACTATCATCCTTACAATAAGTTATATATATATGGCTTGTTGATACATAATTTTTTTGTGCGTCTACCAATTCCCCCTGGCTTACGTGCTCGGTTTTTTTAACTGAGTGCGTGAGCCTAAGTTTTTTTTT
>BQKN01063941.1:264187-287971 GCA_022839385.1 Asparagus kiusianus
CAAGTTATTTACCATAATAGAATTATCTATCACCAATAATTCACATATACTTCTAACAAAATATGGGGTTTTACATTCTTCCCCCCTTAAAAAAATTTCGTCCTCAAAATTTAGAAATCATACTCAAACAAATAATATTACTCTAGATAAGCATATAGCGATATTTATATTTAACAATCCAGGATGACTATATTCCCACTCAACCCTTAATCAAATGGAACTAGTACGTCGGACGAAAAATCCAAACAAGGAACCCCCCATATATATACCATGTGTTTCAAAAGATTAAGAATTGAGCGGAAATATTCTCATTCTAGCATTAAATCTAAATATAATCACACAAATAATCATACACATAAATCAATCCACTTCCTCAATATATGCAGGAAGTAGAGCTATATAGCATCTTCGTGCTCTCGAAAATCATCTTCGATGTCCACACTTAACCATCTAAAATATAAATACCCCCACTTAACCCCTAACTAAATGGAACAAGTACATCGAGCGAAAAATCCAAATAAGGAACCCCTCATATATATACCATATGTTCCGAGTACTTAGGAGATAAGTGGTAATACCCTCATTTTAGTGTTAAGTATAACATTGTCATAATTGAATCTATAAGCCATATATAAGTCATACAAAAAGATTTAATTTACCTGCTCAAACATGTGTGGATAGTCACGACGCATGTCCTCTTCTCGCTCCTAAGAAATCTCCTCAACGCCTCTTCGGTTCCACTGAACTTTCATCAAAGGAATTACCTTGTTTCTAAGCCTCTTGTCCTCTCTGACAAGTATACAAACCAGAATCTTAATAGTAGTCAAATCCTCTTGAAGCTCAATCTCTGGTGCATTCAACACTCTCTGTTGCTCCTCATCATGCAAGTGTTTCTTGAGCATAGAAACATGAAATATATTATGTATACTAGACATTGATGTTGGAAGATCTAGTCTGTATGACACAGCTCTAATGCGCTCTAAAATTCAGAAAAATCCAATATACCTTGGTGCAAGCTTTCCCCGTCTCCCGAATCGCTGAACGCCTTTCATAGGCTATACCTTTAGCATAACCGAATCTCTAACCTGAAACTCCAAGGGTCTTCGTCTCTTATCTGCATAGCTCTTTTGCCGACTCTGAGCGGCTAAAATCCTCTCTCTAATCAATGCTACCTTCTCAATAGTTTGCCTCACAAGCTCTGGCCCAAGCATTAAGCCATCCTCCGGCTCTGCCCAGCATATCAGTGATCTACAAGGTCTCCCGTACAATGCCTCATATGGGGCCATACCGATCGCTTGATAACTATTGTTCTAAGCAAACTCTATCAGTGGAATATGCTCCTCCCAGCTACCTTGAAAGTCTATAACACAAGCTCGCAACATGTCTTCCAACACCTGATTCACCCTCTCCGTCTGACCATCTGTCTGTGGGTGGAATACACTGCTGTAAGATAATCTGCTGCCGAGCGAATCCTGGAAACTTCTCTAAAAATACAAAGTGAACACTGAACCTCGATCCGACACAATCGTATCAGGAACTCCATGAAGTCGGACTATCTCCCGAATAAATATCCTCGCATACGCCTCAGCTGTATATGTAGTCTTCACTGGAATAAAATGCGCTGACTTCGTCAACCGATCCACAATCACTCAAACTGAATCATTCCCCTTCTTTGACTTCGGCAACCCTACAATGAAGTCCATAGAAATATCCGTCCATTTCCACTCTGAGATGGGTAAAGGCTAAAGTTTTTCTTCTGGTCTCTGATGCTCTGCCTTCACCTGCTGACAGGTAAAACACTTAGCCACATACTCTGTAATCTCTCTACGTATACCACTCCACCAGAAGTGTCTCTTCAAGTCCTTGTACATCTAGGTGGTTCCTGGATGCACTGTATACCGAGTGCAATGAGCTTCATCAAATAGCTCCCTCTTCAGCTCGGTACTGGATGACATAACCAATCTACCCTTCATCCGTAGATCTCCATCTGCTCCAATGGTTCAATCAACTTTAGGTTCTTTGGAAATCTCCTCCTTTCGGATTTGAATCCAAGAGTCTTCCAGCTAAGCTCTGACAACTCTGACACTCCAAGATGGCTGCACTGACACAGCTCCTAAAAATGCATTGGTTCCACCAATCTCTGGTCTGGAATCAAACTGGCTAAGAGTAAAAAGATCTCTATATAATGAACACCTTAAATTCGAAACCCAATGTCGATGCTTCCTGCTTAAAGAATCTGCTACGATGTTCGCCTTTCCCGGATGATACTGGATCGTGAACTCGTAATCCTTGATAAACTCAATCCACCTCCTTTGTCTCTGGTTGAGTTCCTTCTGAGAGAAAAGATACTTCAGACTCTGGTGGTTTGTGAACAGCTCAAACTGCACTCTATACAAGTAGTGTCTTCAAGATTTTAGTGCAAATACCACTACTGCTAACTCCAAATCATGAGTGGGATAGTTTTGCTCATGTACCCTCAACTGTCATGAGATATATGCTACTACCCTCTGAGTTTGCATCAAGACGCCTCCTAAACCTGCCAATGATGCATCTATGTAGACCACAAATATCCTGTCGCTGTTTGGAATAGTCAAAACTGGCACTGAAGTCAACTTAGTCTTCAAGATATCAAAGACCTTCTGGCACTCCACACTCTAAATAAACTGTACACCCTTCTTCGTAAGGTGTGTAAGTGGCGTCAAAATCTTCAAGAAGTCTTGGATGAACTTCCTATAATAGCCGTCTAAGCCCAAAAAGCTACGAATCTCTGTCACCATCCTCGACGGTTCCCAATCAAGAACTGCTATAACCTTAGCCGGATCCACTGTTATGCCCTCTCTACTGATGATGTGGCCGAGAAATTTGACTTCTGAAAGACAAAATTCACACTTGCTGAACTTGGCATATAACTAATGCTCCTACAAAGTCCTCAAAGCTAACCGTAGGTGCTGCTCGTGTTCTGCCTCCGATCTCGAATAAATGAGGATGTCATCGATAAAAACAATCACGAACTGATCCAAGAAGAGACGAAAAACCCGGTTTATCAAATCCATGAATACAACAGGTGCATTGGTCAACCCAAATGGCATGACCATGAACTCGAATGATCCATATCGAGTAAGAAAAGCGGTCTTGGGAATAAAACCATCTCCCGAACTCGTAACTGATGATAACCAGAACAAAAATCAATCTTCGAGAAATACTATGCTCCGTGTAACTGGTCGAACAAGTCATCAATCCTAGGTAATAGGTACCTATTCCGGATAGTGATCTTGTTCAACTCTCTATAATCAATGCACAATCTCATACTACCGTCCTTCTTTCTACCATGTTAGTATTGGCTGCTTTGCAAAGATAGTCAATTTGCGGGCGTCCGATGGGTCCGAGATGATTGTGGCAACCTCTCAGGGCAACCGTTTTACGGAGTCATTTCTGGCATACATCGAGGAGGTGATGCAACGGGATCAGGGTGTTGATTTATTAGAGACTAGAGTTATCTCAGAGTATTAGGATGTCTTTCAGGACATACCTGGACTACCTCTTGTGAGAGAGGTTGAGTTCTGTATTGAGTTGCAGCCAGGCACAGCCCTAATATCCCGCGCACCCTATCGTATGGCACCAGCTGAGATGAGAGAGCTTCAAACCCAGTTAGACGAGTTGTCAGGGTTCAGAGTCATTCTCCATGGGGCGTACCGGTCCTCTTCGTGAAGAAAGAAACAAATCCATACCAAGGATAACATCAAACTCGGACATATGCAACACTATCAAATCGACAACGAACTCCGACTCATCTAAACTAATAGTACACCTCCTGCAAACGCTCTCCAGAAGCGATATCTCACCTAAAGGGGTGGAAACTGATAAAGGGGTGTCTAATGGTTGAGCTACGAGCTAGAGTCTAGACATAAAATCATACGAAATGAAGGAATGCGAAGCTTCCGAATCGAAGAGAATACGGGTGGGAAAAGAATTCACAAGGAATGTACCCTCCACCACTGCTCCGCTAGGTCCATGATCACGTGGTACTACCACATATACTCTGCCTGTGGCTGACGTTTGCTCTGCTGTTAGTGCTAGAGAGTACGGAACTATCTGCCCCTGAGGAACCTCCTGAATTGCATGAATCTATCCCTCAGTCTTCTGAGCTGCTGGCGGTGCTTCTAGCCTCATGTGCTGACCCTGACCTCTGCCCTGAACTCTCTACTGCTACTGGTTTGGGCCCTTGCCTTGCTGAGCTCCTACTGGTGCGCTGCGACACTTTGATGCCTTATGTCCGACTTTGCGACAGTTATAGCAAATTCCCAGAAACTTGCGCTGCTGATGTTCTCTCTGATCCTGCTGGGGTCCTTTCTTATGAGGGCCCTGATGCTGCTGCTGAGGTCCCGAAAAAGGTCTCTTATTCTTACCCTTGTCTCCGTTCTGTCCTGCCTTAGTCTTCCCTTTCTTATCTTTCTGGAACATGGAAGTCTCAATCTCCTGTGAGGTGGCGGCCTCTGCTACCTCTTGATCTGAATAGAACTTCCTCGAGACGAGGTATCGACAAAGATTAGGGTGGAGCCCTGCTAGGAACATATGAGCCTGTCGCTCTCCTGTCTGCCACATACCCGTGAAATGCAGCAACTCCATAAATCTGCTCTCAAAGTCTGTTACTGACATGTCCCCTTGAGTCAACCAAGACAACTCAAGCTCCTTCCTAGTCCGTGCTGCAGAAGAAATATACTGCCCGTCAAAGAAGTAGACGAAGTCCTCCCATGTGAGGGTCATCCGGTGCTCTGGAGTGAACTGGAGTCGATACCATCTCCCGGCGTCTCCCTTCAGACTGTAGGATGCCAATCTCTGCTTCTGGACCGAATCCACATTAAGTATGTCGAGGGTGGTACTCATATCCTCCTTCTACTTATGGGCTGCAAGAGGGTCTGATGACCCATGAAACTTCGGTGCCATCATCTTCTGGTATCTCTCTACCATACGGAGCCAAGCCTCCTGCTCTATGGCTCTATCCGGAACTGCTGGTGGAATAGCTACAGGTGCGATCTTTGGGGGTTTCTCGCTGATAGGAATGACTGATATCCCCTATGGCTGATCTGCTGGTGGTGGTGATGGCGTTGGTGGCGTGATATGATTCGCCACAAGCTCCTCAATTACTGCCATCCTAGCTACGATGGGAGCCATAAGATCTATCAGGTATTGGGGAGCCTGCTACGGCTCGGGTGGTGCCTGCTGTGGCTCGGGTTGAGCTTGCTATGGCTCAGGTGGAGCCTGCTGTGACTCTGCCTGTCCAGCTCTCCGAGTTCGAGGTCTACCACGTCCTGCCATCTCTCTGATCATAAGAAAATAGGAGTTTATGAGTCAAAATAGACATATACACATATATAGCATATCACAATATGATTTTCACAATAATTTAGTATTCACACAAATACTTTAAATTTACACAAAAATAGTTGTCATAAAAAAACATCCTCAAATTTTGAGATATACGCATATATCGTCCTCACTCATACTAGGAAATTCTTACAGACTCTATACATGAATCCTAAGAAACTCTATCCTAGCTCCACAACTCGACACATGATGATCCTAAGGATACTGGAACTAGAGCTCTGATATCAACTGTGATGCCCCTGGGTTCACACAAGGCTGCAGTATAAGGTGAAACCAAGAATGTCAAACCTGCCATACACCACACCGTGCAATAACATGTTTTACCATCACAATTACTATCTCTCTAGTAGAGTTAATAACAGGTGTAGGTACAAAATCAAGTAAAAGATAATACAAGAATCAACGGATGAAATAATACAGATCAAATTAATATTTCATCAGCTAACGTACTGAAGTACAAGTCAATGTCTGAAATAAATAAACTGGAGTTCTCAATAAGTCTTAAATACAAAATGTCTGAATAAGAGGAAATAAGGCACACAGCCTTTACAACTTCTAAAAATAAAATCCTCAAATGTCTAAACAGAAGTCTACAGTAGAGCTCGAAAGAAAAATATAACTAAAACAGATAGCTGAAGCTAAAGTGCATCGCCATCAACCTGCGACTCTCTGGGCTCCTGGCTCGTTACCGAAAAGGGGGAGGGACAACGAGCGTCAAAGCGCTAGCGAGCAACATCACAACCAACCCTAAGGGAATGAGCTCGTTGTATACAGAAAATACAATTAATACATATATATATAAAATCACCGATCCTATTTAGGAACTTACAACATGAGCTTAAGTACGTCGAGCGAAATAATCCAAACAAGGAAACCCTCATGTATATACCTTGTAGCTCAAATTGTAGATCCCTAATGATAAGAGGGTTTTAGTACTTAGGAAATTACAACACGAGCATATGTACGTCGAGTGAAATAATCCAAACAAGGAAACCCTCATGTATATACCTTGTATCTCAAATTGTAAATCCCTAAATACCAAACCCGAAATCTAATACAAGAACAATAATAAAAGAAGATAAACCCATCTCAGAACTTAAATCTGGTGTTATGTCATAACTCACATAAGTGTCATGTCCAGCTTATGCAAGTATCAGTGTCAATCTCAAGGTCTAAACTGATATCCAACACATTGACTAAAACTAGATGTAGTGGATGTCCAACACATGGACTGCATATGAAAATTGTCCAACACATGGACTGAATGTGATAAATGTCCAACACATAGACTACACATCATAATTGCCCAACACATGGACTAAATGAAATATATGAACAGATGCATATACCCTAATTTCTCACGTGTCTCGGTGTGCAAACCTAAACTCGTGTCCGCATGTCATCTCACATGTAAAGATACAGGTTAAATAATAATTTCTAATACCCGTTATTCGAGGCGACTCCTCGTTCATATTAAAGCACGCAACAATAATAAACAAGCATAAACAGTTTTAGTTAAACTGAAACAACCCAAACAGATCCAAACCGAGAAAACTGGAAAAATTCATCATTAGTCGACTCATGAGTCGACTGGGATTGGCCGACTCATTGGTCGATCAGAACAAAACACAAAACTGTAAATTTTTCCATCAGTCGACTCATTGGTTGACTCATCAGTCGACTCATAAGTCGACAGATAAGTCTATTGAACAGAAAATTCCTAGTTTTTCTGCATACGATGGTTTTTTATGAAAAATTTAAATCTAAAGTTCTTCTTCATCATATCCAACAAAATATTTCCGATTCTAACACATGTGTATCAATAGAAATGAAAGATTTGCATGTAATAACTTACATTAAAACCCTAAACATATTTATCCATGTTTAAAAACGTTTAAAAACAAAGAAATCACAAAGAAACACATGTTTAAAACTAACTCCAGATCTGGATCTACATTACAAAAACGTCGGTGAGTTTTTATTAAACTGAAAAAGTAGATCTTGCAACTTATAATATAAAGCATTTATCTTTATGCACAAAAATACGTTTTAGGCTCAAGAATTTGAAATAAATTTTAAAGAAAACTATACAAACAGTGGGTGAGGGCTGGGCGAGATGTTACTCGCCTATGGTATGTTAGAACAACTCCTGAATCCGAGAGAGGATGATTCCCTTCGCTGCACCTCACCAAAACCAACTGAAATCCTCTGAAAATTACCCAAAAATCACCAAAAACGAACTAGGGTTTGAGGGAAGAGAGGCGCTAGGGTTTCTCTGGGATTCTGATGGGTTTACGGTTAGTTTCTGGTAAAAGAAAAAATATATAATAGGTTAAAATCCGAAAGAAAACTCACCCAAACCCGCAACTGAAAAATCTAAAAATCTGCCCGTAAGTCGACTCATAGGTCGACTCATAAGTCGACTCATGAGTTATATATATATATATATATATTGTAGGCTGTCTAAAAATCATAATATATAGCTGATCCCCATCAAACACCGATGATGGAAGTTACAATTCAACAACTTTCAGATGGCTACAATTTAAAGACTTTCACGTAGATTGATGAAAGTTACAATTTGACGACCTTCATAACAACTGATGAAATCTCTAATCAACAACCTTCACAATCAACATCGGGAGTTATAATCTGACGACTCTCATATTTTTAAGGAGCTAAGACGAAGATTACAAGATGACGGTCCTTGCAACACTCTAGCAAAAGAGACTACAAATTGACGGTCTCTTCATATTAAAATGTAGATATCTCTCAAACAGGAAGGAATTTGGCAAAACGGAGGAAGCAAGCTGAATCATATGGGGTCGGTTTGGTCAGCTCTGTCTCGTCGAGATAGCCAATTTTCATATATAATTCGTCCTATTCCGACTTACAGTTTCAAAGTTATGACATGTTCTTCGCAGCAAGTTATGTTCTGAAGTCCGTCTGCGAGACTGCACTTTGCCTGAACATCGGACTTAGCTTGAAGCTCGCCAAGCCCGCCTGAGGCTCACCTCTGCATCCAAGATTCAAAACGAGCGGTCATGCCCACGTTCTAAACTCAAAACGCAGAGGTCATGACTGTATTTGAGATTCAAAACGCAGAGGTCGTGGCTGCGTTCCAAACTCAAAACGCAGAGGTCGTGGCTGCGTTCCAAACTCAAAACACAGAGGTCGTGGTTGCGTTCCAAACTCAAAACATAGAGGTCGTGGCTGCATTCCAAACTCGAAATACAGAGTTCGTGAACTCAAAATGCAGAGTTCGCACAGAGCCCAACTCTGCATCCCAAGCTCAAAATGCAGAGTTCATGCAGAGCCTAACTCTACGCCTCAGAATCCAAAACGTAGAATTCATCTCTGCGTCTCAGATGCCAAAACACAGAGTTCATCTCTGCGTCCTAACTCTGCGTCTCAGATCCAAAACGCAGAGTTCATCTCTGCGTCTCAGGTCCAAAGAACGCAGAGTTCATCTCTACGTCCCAACTCTGCGTTTCAGATTTACAACGCAACGCGACCTGTGCATTCAGCCACCAAAATAGGCCCAACTCTGCGTTTTTAGTCTAAAAACGCAGAGTTCGGGCCCTGAACGCTATTTTTCAGTGTTTGACTCGTTCAAAGCACGAATTGAACGGTTTCAAAACCATTTTTCCCACGATTTGGGGAGCTGTTTAAGGGGGCGGTTACACCCCATTCAGCCCCAGCTAGGAGAGAATTAAGGGGACGGTTATACCCCTTAATCCCCTATAAATAGTGGGAAACTCAATTGAGTTTTGGCGGAATTTGGGGAGGCTCAGATTGATCTTGGGCTCTGGGATTGATCCTTCTTTTTGGGCAGCAAAGAAGAGATCTTTGGCTGGCTTTTTGAATCTTAGACTCGGCAGCGAAGAGGAGATCTTTGGCTTGGTAGCGAGGGGAAGATTGACATTCATCCTTTAGCATCGTTCAATAACAGAGAGCTTTCATCCTTGGTTATTAATCGGCTTTTGGTTCAAATCAACTCTTTTACAGGAGTTTAAACTCGCTCAGATTTCTCTAACTCGTTCAGAGTTCTAAAACTTGCTTTGCAAGTTATCCACAACGTCAAATCGTGAGGAGAAAAATCATGTTCTAGTGAATCAAGACGTTCGGATCGTCAACGAGAAGCAAACTCAACGTGAACATTCGAGGGAGGCATCTCATCGCCACCGTGAAGAACCCAGAATTAAACAAAGGGGAGAATCCAGATCATTCTCCTCTCTTTTGTAATCAGGAAATCCAATTGTAATCGAGATTGAGAGGGTTGTAATCATTCTTTTTCTAAGAAGTTAGAGAGAATAAATCAAATACGATTCTTTCATTATTTTTCTTATTACAAATTTTTCTACCAAACAAAAGATGGCGACTCTGCTGGAGACTAGCTTCTCTGACGAAGAAGTGGTGGTGCAATCCGACGTCAACCTCGCTAGAACAACGGTTGAAACTCTCGTGGTAGAGTTTGATCAAGCCAAGTTTGAGAAGGCTCTCTCCTCAGGGTCCCTTAGCCCCAAGGCTATGTGTAAGATCCAAAAAGTTTCTAAGGAAACTAAAGCTCCAGTTATGACCGACTCATCGAAGGACTGTCTCCCTTGGGGGTTGCACTGTTCATACAGTCCCCTCTCTAAAGGAGAAGACTTAGCTTCGGCATAACTCCAAAAAAGCCGATCCTCCAATCAACGCGAGCTCCGTGTTTATGAGCCTCAACACGAGCTCTGCATAAGCCAAGCTAAACACAAACCTCAGGAGTGTGTTTCCCAAATAAAACGCAACTCTCAGAGGCGCGTTCCAACATCAAAACACAGACCTCAAAACTGCGTTGATCTGGTAGAACGCAACTCTCAGGAGTGCGTCCCAGAACCAAAATGCAACTCTCAGGAGTGCGTTCAAGATCCAAAACGCAGACTTACGAACTGCGTTAACCGACAAAAACACAACTGGCAAAGGTGCGTTTCATCAATAAAACACAGACTTCGGTCTAGCGTTAGTAAAACAGAACACGACCCTCGTGCTTCTTCTTCAGAACACGATGCGATTCGTCGTGTTCAAAAAAATCAACGTGGATTCAAGATCCATGTTCACCGAGAGCCAGTCCTGTCCAATCATAGACTGGGGGTTCTAATTCAAACCTCGCGATCAGTGAGTAATTCTTGAGTCTTTACAACAGACTTGAGAGAGTTCATATCGAGAGAAAGACCGATACAACAAGTCATTCGTTCATTCCAATGTGAACGACTGATTCCTATAGTCCTCTCGGGATGTCAATGCTGCTCATATGCGGCCAAACTGTTGGTGTTCGACCAATTTACGAATGTTGCTTTGCCCAACTAACGACGACGTTCTCACAAGAAGAAGTCTCCAGATACCGAATATCCTGGGATCACTATCAATGTGATCGGCAGAGGGAAAGCCTCAGGTCCTAGTTCCGATGACTCTGAGACAAGTCGTTCACCGACCGTCAGAGAAATCGCTAATGAGTTTGAAAGAGTCTACCAACGCACTCGGACGCGAACATGAGCCATTCCCTCTATCAACTATTGGAGGTTAGCTAGAGGAACCAATTCTGATGATGAACACTCAGCCATTGTAGAGTTCCAATTATCAAGCTCTTTTATTAAACATGAGAGCTCCGCTTATATGACGGGAAACCATGAAGATCTCACGAAGAGACTTGATGAGCAAGAGGCCATGCTTAAATCTCAGCAGTAGGCGATCAATGAACTCATGGCCCTGTTGACTCAAATCGTTGCAGACAAAGCCAAATCTCAGAAGACAAATTCGCCACCTAGGTAAGAATCTTCCCGGAGAGGAAAAGCGTCTTCATCCCGACTTCACACAAGCAAAGGGAAGGAAAAATTGGTTGATGGTGCTGCTTCTGATCAAGAAGTCCACAACCTGGAATCTTTCTCTGATGAAGGAAGAGAGACTGAGAACGAGCAGAATCTCCAATCTGCCAAAATGAAAGAATTAGAAGCCCGTCTTAATGCTATTGCTAACAGAAGCGAGCTCCAAGACGAGGGAATTGTTAAGCCCTATCCTGCCGAATGAGATGCAGCCCCTTATCCTCTAAAGTTCGAAGTCCCGACGCTATAAACTTTTAACGGTACGGGATCACCAAACCAATATATCTATCATTTCAAGTCATAAACTAGAAATGTGATATCAAACGATACCATACTGGTTCGATTGTTCATTGGCACCCTCAAGGGAGTTGCCTTTGAATAGTTTAGGAAACTGCATGCCGGATGTATCCAAAAGTGGGCGGATCTAGAGAGACTCTTCCTATCAAGATTCTTTGAAGAGGATACAGAAGTCTCCATCCATACCCTTCTCACCACTAAGCAGAAGAAGAGGGATTCCGTCAAAGCCTTCATCAAGAGGTTTCGAAACATGGCTCTGCGATGTTCGACATATATGACACAGTCTACCCTAGTGGAGACCTGTCGACACACTTTGCAAACCGACCTCCTAGCCCGAATAGGAGTTGCAGAATGTCGTTCCTGGAGATAACTAATCTCTCAAGGCGAACAGGCTCAAAAGATTATTGTCAGGATCAAAGCTGAAGAACAAAGTAGGCATAATCAGCCTGAGCAATCGGACCAAGCTAAATCTTCTCAGTCAGATGGGGAAGAAACTACAGACGCTAAAGCCAATCCTTTTTAATAGGATGGTGGGTCCAACAACTATCATGTTAACAATTACCTCTGATAGTCAAACTCGTTAAATAGCAGCCTACTAGGCGATGTGCCATGTCTATCCTTTTTTCCCCCGCACTTATTCAAGACTGGGGGTTGGTTTATTTGTAGTTCATTGGATCATGAATAATAAATTTCTGAGTTGTCACGTTCAATAAAATACCTCTGTCAACCACGAAATTTGTCAAAACTATCAAGTTAACAATACACTTCTGATAGTCCATTTTTCTCCAAATTTCCTCACTAATCCTCTTCAACAGGATGGCAGGTCCACAAAACTATCATGTTAACAGTTATCTCTGATAGTCAAACTCATCAGATAATAACCTACCAGGTGATGTGCCTCTATTTTGACTTCATGGATAGTGCCCCACTAGGCGATGTGCCTTGTCTATCTCTTTTTATTCCCCTGCTAAGTCTTAATCAAGACTGGGGGTTGGTTACTTGGAATCCATTGGATTAAGAGTAACAAAACTTTCACATCGTCGAGTTAACATTACACTTCTGACGATCATCACCCCACAGAGTATGAATGCATCTTGCATCACTCTTAATTTGTCACGTTAACAATACACCTCTGACAATTAACTTATCAATCCTTGTTAATAGGATGATAGGTCCTCAAAATTACTCAAATCGCAATCTTTCCCAGCAAGACACTAAGTCTTTAAAATCTTAATCAAATCATAAGTATCAAAGCTCATCGCTTTTGGTGATAAACTCACTTAGCAATTCTTCCCAGTGAGACGCTAATTCCCAAAATCTTGTGCAAGTCACAAGTACACAAATTCCTGTCATGTTAACACCACACCTCTGACAAATCAACTTATCAATCCTTGTCAATAGGATGATGAGTCTTCAAAATTGCCCCGATCGTAATATACTTCCTGTCACGTTAATATCACACCTCTGACAAATTCACTTATGAATCCTCTTCAATAGGATGATAAGTCCACAAAGTTGCTCCGATCGCAACATTCTCTTATCACGTTAATATCAAACACCTCTGACAAAATCCACTTATCGACTCTTCCCAATAGAGCGATAGGCCCTCCAAATTGCCCTGATCGTAATATTCTTCTTGTCACGTTAATATCACACCTCTGACAAAATCAACTTATCGACTCTCGTCAATAGAGCGATAGGTCCTCAAAGTTGTTCCGATCGTAATATTTTTCACTTATCGACTCTCGTCAACAGAGCGATAGGTCCACAAAGTTGCTTCAATCGTAACAAATTCCCGTCAAGTTAACATCACATCTCTGATGACCAAATCAACTTATTGACTCTCTTTAATAGAGCGATAGGTCCATAAAATACTGTTAGGTTAACAACACACCTCTAAAAGTCAAACCCTCCAATGAACTTGTTAATCCTTTATTAACAAGAATAGCAAGTTTTTATTATAAAATCCGCAGCGGATTAAGGATTTTCTGGAATTATCCTAGTGATAGTGAAGAAAATTTTTAAATTTCACTCTAAGTGAAAATTCATGCCAAGTTAATACTACACCTCTGGTACTTCTAATTTTCTTTCAGTGTTTCAAGTAAAAAAAGTAACATAAGAAGAAACATCGATGAAGCCTACGTATTCAACATCGTAGCACCAAAATATATGCCTCACATGCATGGGGGACTTTATCTCGATCCCTAAATAGAGATAAGTCTGCATCTAACACATGCTGCCAGGTAGCGCATTCCCGTAAAAATGGCAAAACCCACGTATTCAACATCGTGGCAGGCCGTTATTAATAACGCCAAAATCCGTACCTTACACGCATGGGGAACTTTATCCCAAATACTAAATAGGGATAAGTCTACGCCTAACACGTGTTGCCGGTTAGTCTTTTGCCGCGAAAAAGACACCATAATCCATGCCTCACATGTATGGGGGATTTTATTTTGATCCCTAATTAGAGATAAGCCTACGCCTAACACGCGTTGCCAGTTAGTCTTTTCCCGTGAAAATAATAAAGTCTATGTATTCAAAATCATAGCATCAAGTCTAAGATGGTTCATTCTCTTAGCACAACATTACATGTGGAACGGACTTAGACAATCCACATGCTAGCCAGACTCAAACGGTAGTCGGTAAAGGCTTATCAAATCCGTTTATGACTGAGGGTTTGCCAAAAATCCTATGCATGTTTGCAGGCCCATCAGCTTAATGGATATGAGCTGAGATTTGAAACAGATGAGCTAAATACAGGTCTCAAAGACTTAGTCAAACATACATGAAAGCCACCTCCGCATCTCAAGTCAAAACGCCAAGGTCAGACCCGCGTTGCACAAACCACAACGCCGAGGTCACACCCGGGTTACAAATTTAAAACACAAGGGTGAGACCCGCATTTCAAGTTCGAAACGTAGGGGTCCACCGCCGTATTCCAGAAGAAGGATTATGACACATACCTTCACACAGGTCCTACGTGACAAATCCCTTCAACCAAGATGCCTTCGAAGCGTGTGCAGATAATGACTCCTTTATGACAAGGAATCAACAACTCCAAGATCAGAGTTGAGATCCAAAGTATTCCAAAAATTCGTCCTAGTCAACCGCGAACTTTCGAAAACTTTAGAGGGGGTTCTGTAGGCTGTCTAAAAATCATAATAGATAGCTGATCCCCATCAAACACCGATGATGGATCCCCATCAAACACCGATGATGGAAGTTACAATTCAACGACTTCCATGATTAATTTCTGCATGTCTGCTTAAAGTATAGCTTACAGTTTATCTTTTATTAGTTAGCTTGTAAGAATGTAGAAGATTATATGTTCTTTTAATTCTCTGATTATGAACTTGGTTTGCATGCTTATGGAACATCATTAAAGTCGCGCTGTGTAAATCCCGTTGTTGTCGGATAGGCTGTTTAGGATAGTGTAAGACGTTGACAGACGTGTAAGCTTTCAACTAGGCTGATGGTTAGAGAATAAAAAGAAAAATAATATTCTGCCTCCTTACTAGTTAACTATTAAAAGATAAAACTGTAAGAGAAAAATATGTCAGACCTTGCTGAAACTCCAGCTCGTAAATCCAGTTATACTGGAATGAAAAAAGTAAAAAAAATGCTCAGTTCACTGAATACAAAACTGACATTGAATCACTTAATAAGTGGACAATACCTGATGTCCCTAATAGAGACATATATAAAATTAGCTTTTTAGATTATAAATCTTTAATCAATATTAAAACCCTAGAAAGGACTAGTACAGTCGATAGGGACGAACAGACTATTCAATTTCTAGGAGAAGCAGATGTAAATCCATATATGGATAAGTATAAATATATACATGTAGGTCTTATACATATCGCTTTTCGACCATTGACTCTATCAAGGTTAAACGCATCTTTATTAGTCTGTCTTAGAGACCCAAGATGTTTGAACTGGACCCAATCTTTAATGGGTAATGGAAACTAGTCTTTGTAATGGACCGGTGTATTTTAATGTTTAGCCTAATTTAAGTTTATCTTTAACTGATCCGAATATACTTGAATCTATTAGTCTTAATATAAAGACTCATGGTTATAACTTTATTCCTGGATCTGAAACAATTGCTATCATATATAGGATTCATTACAAAATTCTTAACACTTTAGCTCCTAAGGCTAAAAATCATTCTAAACCAGGTAAAACTGTTCTGGTATAATCTAATGCTTTATCTTCTAATGTTACTGTTAACAGATAGGTAAAATGGGATGAAGTAAATTTTCCCGAAAACTAGGTTATACCCAATGCTGTGCAACCATTGCCTATTATTAATCAATATATTGATCAAATTGTGCAAACTACAGATGGAGAAGTAGAAATAACCTTTAATCCATCTAGAACTGTCAGAATATCTCACATGACAGTATCTGCCAGAAATTCATTGTCTCAATCTGAATCTTATAGAACCAGTTCTGTTCAAGGGATTAATATATCTGATAATAATATTCCTCATCTTTTATATAAGGATAAAATTTCTCCTCCTAATACGGAGATGAGTTTTCAAATGAACTAATGAATTTTGAAAAAGGAAGTTTAGAAAGGGAAATTCTAAATAAAGAATTTTATCTAGAAAAACATCAAGATTTTCGAAAATAGTTTTTAAAAAATTTTTCAAAAAAAGACCAGTTAAACTGGGTAGATAAATATTATGCGGAACTTAAATTAAAACAAGAATTTAAATTTTTTGTTCCATGGTTTTTAAAAAAAAATATCTGTTAGAACAAGAAACTCGAATAGGAGTTTTAGAAGACCACTTAAAACAGTGGAAAACAACTACGGGTAAAATTATCATATTTATTAATCCTCCAATTGACCCAATACAGCTAAAAGATGTTTATCCCTCTACTATAGAGGCTACGACTTTTATAAAGCCTAATGAGTTTAATGAAGAACATATGAAAGAACTAAGTAAAATTATTAAATAAAATAATTATACAAATATCCATCTTCAAACTATAGGAGATCAATTAATTAGAATTGAAGACGTTTTAGATAAATTGTTAACTAAAATAAATGAGGTTATACCATCATTGAGAATGTTGGAAAATACTAAATTTTCTCAAAGAAAATTAGAACAAACTTATATTAAACCACCAATTGATATTTCATGCTTCAAAAAAGATAGTGAAATAACTCCTGAAATTATAGATATTCTAGCTTAAAAATTAACTAATGCTAGAATTCATACACTTAATACAGTGTTGCCATCAACTTCTGCAGTTATATCTAAAACAGAAGCAGAATCATCTAATACAGACAGTTCTGATGATATACCGTCAACAGAATTATTAGCTGTAGAGAATAACTTTACAGAGATAAATAAAATTAAAAATCATCCTCGAAAAAGACTAGAAAGATATTATTATAAAAGACCTACTCCAGCAGACGTTTTATTTGAAGAAAACGATGCCTATCTACAGGCAGATTACAATGGTAAAAATATCTATGAATGGAATATAGATGGGTTATCAGACACCCAAATAAATTCTACTATACATAGAATGCTTATGTATGGAACCATATGTAAACAAAATGGAAATAATAAAAGAATGATAGCTTCTTTCATAACTTGTGGTTTTACTGGCATCCTTAAAGGATGGTGGGATAACTATCTTTCTGCTGAAGTTCGAAATGAAATCTTGGGAGCTATTAAAATAGAAAATGGTAATCAGTAAGAAGATGCTGTCTATACTTTGATGCTAGCCATAGCACACCATTTTACTGGTTCTTACCTTGATGAAGGTGAAAGAATAAGGACTTTATTACAAAATTTTAGATGTCCTTCTTTAACACATTTTAGGTGGTATAAAGATACCTATTTAAGCAGAGTTATGTTTCTAAGTGATGCTAATAGCTCACATTGGAAAGCCAAATTTATAGATGGTTTACCCACATTATTTGCAGAAAAGGTTCAAAATAAAATTCGATCTGAATATGGGGGATATATTCCCTACGATAACCTATCATATGTGTACTTATCAAACGCCTGTATAAAAGAAGGCTTAGCTTTATGCAATGACTTAAAACTTAAAAACCAATTAAAGTCTCACAGACTTACAAAATGAAAAGAATTGGGAGAATTCTGTGAGCACTTTGCTTATGATCAACCATATAAGGTTGATAAAGAAAGCATTCCTAATAAAGGAAAAAAATAAAAAATTCTTTAAGAAAAAGAAAAAAAAATTCTTCAAAGAAAAGGAAAAAGAAAAGCCACAAAAGGCTAAAAAGAAAATTAAACAAGAGAAAATTAAAATTCATTGCTATAAATGTGGCTGTATCGGACACTATGCAAACAAATGCTATACAAAGAAAAAGATTAATGCTATAAAAGACGAAGGTCTTAAAAGAATGTTATATAACATTTTAATTAATAGTGATACTGAAGACGAATCATATTCGTCCACTTCAGAATTTGTAGAAGAAGAAGAAACTTATCAGTGTGCAATTAATAATTGCAACGAAGAAGCTGACTATTGGAAAGCTATAGTTCAAATGAATGGACTTTCTGTTAATATGATAAAATCCAATAAGGATTTATTATCAAAAATTTTATCGGAAGATATAGCTCCCGACTTAAAAAATGAATTACTTAAAAATTTAGTAACTATAGAAAAAAGTCCAAAAATAGATAATGTTTTTAAATTCTCTGAGGTACAGAGAAGAAGGCAAAATATTACATCCACTTCTAAAGATATATTTTTATCATCTCTTAATAAAGAAGATACAAGAATTAGAAAAGGAAGTAAAAGAATTAAAACAAGAGAATAAATATATTCTCTCACGACTTGATAAAGATAATGAAAGTAATAAAAATATAGTTCAACAAAATGAACAGAGTGAAAGTGAAAATGAAAATAATACTTTGTTGTAAATATTGCAACGAGTTACCTCTCAAAAGTGGTATATAAGAATTACTTTAATAGTTGCAGATCAAATGTATATATCAGATCTTATAGCTCTGGTTGATAGTAGTGCAGATCTAAACTACATAAATGAAGGTATAATCCCTTCAAAATTCTTTAAAAAAATTACTCAGACTTTAAGTAGTGTCAATGGTAATCAATTAGAAGTAAAATATAAATTACCACAAGCACATATATGTGTGCAAGGGACTTGTATCCTAACTCCCTGTATTTTAGTTAAAAATTTATCTCAACATATAATTCTAGGAACTCTATTTCTGTATACTATTATGCCTATTAGTCAAATTGACACTAATGTCATTCGAGCTACATATGAGGATGAAGAAATTATAT
Source organism: Asparagus kiusianus (assembly GCA_022839385.1). NCBI lineage: Eukaryota > Viridiplantae > Streptophyta > Magnoliopsida > Asparagales > Asparagaceae > Asparagus > Asparagus kiusianus. Next base: position 283,026 of record BQKN01063941.1, read on the forward strand.
TTGAATTTATTACTGATCCACAAACTAAAATGTTAAATGAAGTCAAAAATATCATTTTAAAAGAAAATCAAATAAATTTTCTTAAAGAATAAGTAGTATTTGTTCAAGTTGAAGAACAAATTAAAAAACAAAAAGACTTAATAAGTCAAATTGAAAATAAATTTAAACTCACTGTCTGTAGTGATGTTCCAAATGCCTTTTAGAATAGAAAACAACATATTGTTTCTTTACCCTATATAGAGGGATTCAACGAGAAAAATATTCCTACTAAATCTCGTCCATGCCAAATGAATCAAGAATACATTGACTTATGCAAAAAAGAAATACAAACTCTTATAGAGAAAAAATTAATAAGGAAATCATATTCTCCTTGGAGCTGTACTGCGTTCTATGTGAATAATGTAGTTGAAAGAGAACGAGGAGTTCCTAGATTAGTTATAAACTATAGACCCTTAAATTCTGTCATTAAATGGATCAGATATCCAATTCCTAATAAAAGGGATTTGTTAAATCGCATTACTAATGCAAAAATCTTTTTAAAATTTGATTTAAAATCAGGTTATTGGCAGATTCAAATAGAAGAAAAAGATAAATATAAAACTGCCTTTGTTATCCCATTTGGACATTATGAATGGAATGTTATGTCATTTGGGCTTAATGAATGACATATTTATTCCTTATACGGATTTTATATTATCATGTATAGATGACATTTTGATATTTTCTCATAATTTTGATCAACATGTTAAGCATTTAGAAATTTTTAGAAACTTAACTATTAAAAATGGGTTAGCTATATCTGCCCCCAAAATAAAATTATTTCAAACTCAGATTAGATTTCTGGGTCATAATATAGAAAAAGGAACTACTATTCCTATTGATAGAAGTATAGAATACATACAAAACCATTTCATTAAAAAATTGGCGGGAGATCTGATGGTGCAAGTTAGCGGGAGATCTGGTTCTTGCTAACTCGCGCCCTGCCTTGTTTTTCATGGCGAAGAAGAAGAGGAGGAGTGGTAAGAGTCTCTTTAATATAGGATTGAGAGCTTCCAATTCAAATCTGGCTGAATCTGAAGATCAAATTGATATAAGTTTTGATGAAGATGATGATGATGTTGATAATATTACAATGGGCTCGACTGGTCCAAAAGAGGAAAAGAAGAAAGTATTAATGGAGGATTTACTTCGATCTAAGGATCTAATGGATTTGCAGCAAGTGGTGAATTCTTCTCCGATGAATGGAACCCAAGCTCATCGTATTCTTTCAAGTGATGGAGCCAGTAGTTCCAAAGTCTCCTGGGCGGATGAAGTTGAATTTGAGGTAATTTCTCCTGATTCAAATCTGATTCAAAAAATTTCTACATCTCCTTCAAGATTCTCTGGTCCAGATCCTGTGTCTGATATGAATACTATTGATAAGAGGAATCCGGTTGAGATTAGGGCTGAGGATATTATATCATTGGATACTGATGCTTCAAATAGGAATGTTGATAAAAATTCTGAAAACTCTAAGGAGAAATCAAAGGAGAATGGCCAGGAAAAAATTACTCATAAGCAGAAAAATGAGGAAAATGTGGAAAGGATGGAATCAGTAACAAGCAAAACTTTTGCTAGCTTTTTTACTGATAATAGGAAAGCAGGACATGGACTATCTCTGAACTTTATGCCATCTTATAATACAAATATAGTTACATTTTCTGATGAAGAATGGAAGGAAGGAGAAAATTTATGGGAAAATGCCCTAATTGGACATGTCATAGGATTAAATGTCAAGTTTAAATCAATGGAATCCTATGTTAACAAGTTATGGGGGGACTATCTCTATACCGAAGGTTTCCTTAATCAAGCAGGGACTATTCCTTTTTTATTTTCAATCAGAAAAATCAATGAGAGATATTCTTGAAGCAGGACCCTGGTTCTTTGGGTCTCGACCTCTTATGTTAAAACCTTAGAATATTGATATAGATTTGGATAGGATGCAAGATTTCTACTATCCTATGTGGGTACAATTTTCAAATTTAAGGCTGAATCTCTGGAGCTCTACAGGAATTAGTAAAGTTGCTAGTCTTATTGGAAAGCCTATTACAACTGATAAACTAACTGCAACTAGACAGAGACTGAGCTATGCAAGAGTTTTAATAGAGGTGAAACTACCCTTAAATGAATCTTTGCCAGATCAATTGACAATCAAAAGGCCTGATGGATCAAGCTATGTTCAACCAGTCATGTATGAATTTAAGCCTAAATGGTGTACAATATGCTGCAAAATTGGCCATGATAATGAGCAATGTAGAAGAATCAAAACAAAGAAAATGTGGGTTCCTGTAGCTAAACAGTCTGTGCAGGAGGTAGTCAATCCTGAGCTTGAGGATTTCGTTCCAGTAAATGATATCTCTATTCAACAAGATTCTAATGCAGATACCAATATTGGTACTAGTACACAGGAAGAGAAAGCAGAAAGTCCTTTTGATCCCCCAAATCAGGAAGCTTTGTTAACTAGAAAATGTGCATAAAAACATGCACATACAATTTTTCTCTCTTCTGTCCAGGGGAATGGATCTGGGATTGGAAAAGCAGCAGAATATGGAATAAATGCAATAAATGATTTGCAACTTCATCAAGCTACTCCAAGTGTTAATGCATCTGGTTTTTCTAGTATAAGCAGGGCTAAAATTGCAAGAAGAGCTTCTATAATCAAGCCTGTTAACTCAGGTATTCAGTTATCTCTTTTCTCTTCATTAGATAATCCCTCATGTGTTGACATGGGTGGAAGCTATCTTTAATGCACATTGCTATTTGGAATATAAGAGGATTTACTAAGTCCTCTAAACACAAGATAGTGAAGCAGTTCATTCAAGATCACAATCTCTCATTGTTAGGTCTTCTGGAAACTAAAATTCTTGGTAATAAACTTCAAAAATTGGCTATAAAAATAACCAATGACTGGAAGTGGATTTCTAATGTGCATGAAGCTGGTAATGGAAGGATTTGGATACTATAGGATAGTGATGTTCTTACAGTGCAATAAATAATCTTAACAGACCAATACATTACCTGTCAGATTGAATCCAGAGATGGTAAATTCTCCAGCTTATGTACTATTGTTTATGCTCATAACCAAATGACAAGCATGAGAATTCTTTGGAGTGATCTTCTGACTTTTAATAGCAATGTTAATGGTCATTGGGTTATTGGAGGGGATTTCAATGCAATCACTGGTTATGATGAGAAGATAGGAGGTGTATCTATATCAGAAACTGATATTGAGGATTTTCAGAGCTTTATCAGCTTTAGTCTCCTTCTACATTTAAAATCAACTGGATGCTACTTCACATGGAATAATAAACAAGATGCAGATATAAGAATTTGGTCCAGATTAGACAGATGCTTAGTGAATGAAGACTGGATTCATCTATATACAACAAGCCAAGTTGAATTTCTGCTACCTAGCTGCTCAGATCATTCTCCTGCTCTTCTAACCATTGAAGATGATATTATAGCTAGTAAGCGGCCATTAAAATTCTTCAACATGTGGGTAAAACATCCTGACTTCATTCCTACAGTCAAAGCTGTTTGGGAGCAAAACATAGATGGCTTCAAAATGTACAGTTTCCATTCAAAGCTCAAAATGCTTAAGACTGCTCTTAAAGATTTAAATAAGAAGAACTATATGAATATAAGTGAGAAAGTTCTTAGAGCAAAAAATAGCTTAACTGAAGTTCAAAGGCTACTAAGCAGGGATCTTTACAACCCTAAACTGATAAAAAGAGAGAAAGATTGTACCAAAAAATATGAAAGGCTTCTGGATTGTGAATTATCTTTTTACAAGCAGAAAGCAAACATTAATTGGTGCCTTGATGGGGATAGAGGTACTAAATTCTTCCATTCTATCATGAAAAAGAAAAGGCATCAAAACAGAATTCTGTCTCTTTATACAGAGAATGGAATTAGGATCACTGACAGTGCTGGAATTATTACTGAAATTGTGGATTATTACAAAAAATTATTGGGAACTTCAATTCAAACAAATCATCCTAATCCAATGGTTATTGCTAATGGCCCTCTTCTCTCTTCTGATCAAAGACATGAGCTGAGTTCTCCAGTTACAAGAGATGAGATTAAACAAGCTGTCTTTTCTATGTCAAATGATGAAAGTCCAGGCCCATATGGTTTCAATGCTCTATTCTTCAAAGCATCTTGGAGTGTTATCAGTGAAGAACTATTCTCTGCAGTGGAAGAATTTTTTATATCAGGAAAATTGCTTGGTACTTTCAACTCCACTTCTATTACTTTGATACCTAAGGTTCTTAATCCTCAATATGCTGCTGATTTTAGACCCATATCTTGCTGCAACTGTGTGTATAAAATCATAACCAAAATCATTGCATCCAGCATTCAAAAAGTGGTGGGATACCTGATAAGTGATACATATAGTGCTTTTGTGAAGGGTAGGCTTATATCAAGTAATATCCTCCTAGCTCATGAGATTGTTAAACATTATGGCAGGAAAAACAATTCCCCTAGAGCCATATTAAATATTGATTTGAGGAAGGCTTTTGATACAATTAGTTGGGAGTTCATCAGTGACATGCTGAAAGGTTTAAGATTCCCTGATAACATGATTTCCTGGATTATGGAGTGCATCTCTACCCTAAAATTTTCCATATCTATTAATGGTACTCCTCATGGATATTTTTAAGGTGCTAGGGGTTGGAGGCAGGGGGATCCGTTATCACCATATTTGTTTGTTATTGGAATGGAATATTTGTCTAGGAAATTAAACACTCTCAAGGAGGACAGGCTTTACAAATTTCATCCTAAGTGCTCAAGACTGAAAATAACACATCTAGCTTTTGCGGATGATCTACTTCTTTTTGGCAGAGCTGATATGTAAGAACCGTGAATTTTGATACTAGTTAAAATAATTTTTTAGTATTTTAAAA
>BQKN01063941.1:297971-338453 GCA_022839385.1 Asparagus kiusianus
TGCTAATCTAATTTTGATTATATTGTGTCTCCTACATTTTCATTATTATGGATATGAATGATTCATCTTGCTTAGGATATGCTATTGATATTGCTCCTCGTTTGGATATTTTTCCCTATGCTCAATGGTGTATTAGATTCAAACTTTTCGTTCAATCTAATCAATTTGACTTGTGGGAAATTATTGAGAATGGCTATGTTGTTCCCACTTCGGAAAAATCCAAATGGAGTGAGAATGATAAGAGATTGTTTAATATGAACAAGTTTTTGTTACAATATTTGATTGATGCCTTTCACTCATCGTTTTCTAACAAGTTTGCTCTTTTTGATAGTGCTTATTCTTTATGGAAACTCATTGAAGCACATCAAGGGGATATGGAGGCTATTCCACAAGCGTTGGAAAATCGCGCTTCATATCTTAAAGAAGTCTCATCCCCATGTACAACTCCACTAGGAGATAATCCTAGTGAGGTATGCGAACTCGATAACGATGATATCATTACTTTTGATGAACTTGCTCTTGAGTTTGAAAAATTGCATGATTGCTATATCAATATAAGAAGCAAGTATGTTAGTTTAAGATCTTCTCATGAGACCTTAGCAAACAAGTTTGATTTCATTGCAAATGAAAATATAGTTCTTAAGGAATGCAATGAAAAATTAAAAATTGAAAATGATATGTTGCTTCATGAGAAACAAAATACCAAGTTAGAAGTAGATAAGATTAAATCTATGATGAAAGATCTTGATTACCTCACTTCTAGTAGCAATGCTTGCATATATGATGATGAGTTGAATCTTATGAAAGAACGTATATCTACCTTAGATTCAACACTTAGCTCTTGTATTGCTAATAACAAAAAGCTTATGGACTTGTGCGCTAAGTTGAATGTTAATTCTTCCAAGAAACCCATTCACTATGCACGCATGTATGACAAAATTCAAAAATGTTCTTCTTGCGGTCTTAAGGGCCATATAGCTAATTTTGTCATAATGCACCAAAGGTTGATAAATCTATTCATGATTGTGCATCCCATCAAGCTTCATCATCACATACTCATGTACACACACATAGTATAGATCATAAACATGCTCATGTGTACAAATGTGATTATTGTCGTCGTTTTGGTCATTTGGCCATGTTTTGTTTTGATTTAAAGAGAAATTCTCGTTTGCAAAATAATTGTAAAGGAAAAATTATTTTTGCAAATAAACCACGTGCATTCCATTTTGGTCAACGCAAATCCTTCAAACCTCTACATTGCACAAATTGCAATCGTATGGGTCATGTTTACAATTTTTGCTTTGATCGTATCGGTGCACAAAATACGCCCAAGCGGGTTCATAACCCTAGGGCCTTGGATTTGAATGATAGGGGTCATGTCCCAAGTTCTAATGGTACCAAAATGATTTGAGTACCAAAATCATTTTTATATCATTTTTGTGCTTACATAGTTTTGTTTGTTTTTTTTTTGTCTTTGTTTTGAATATTTGATGATTTTGAATTTTAATGACAAATTATTCGCTTTTATTAAAATAAACTAGTTATATATTTTTTCTCAGACAAAATCATTTATATATTTGTTATAAAATATTTGGTACACCATAAAATAATTTTTGTTTAATTTGTTTTAGTTTAGAAAATTGAGTTTTGAGCTTTTAATGGAAAAATTGTACTCTTTGTATCAAATAAATTAATTATATATTTTTATATAATTTAAAACATTTATCAAACATTTAATTTAATATAAAACAATTTTTCAAACAGATTATAATCAAAAATATCTCAAAATTTGTTTTAAAAACCTTTCCTGCTAATTAACTTCTTCCGGTCGACTGACCCGGTCGACCGAAATGTTTCTGTAATCGATTCGGTCGACCGAGTCGGTCGACCGATACGAGTTTTTTCTGCAGCAGTTTGGATTTTTTAACGGTTTTCGGTTTTTGTTTTGAGGATTCGCTTTGGACCTGAACTTAACTTCACCCTTGATCTAATCCTCACTCAATCCTAGCCGTTGATCTACTCTCTCATAACACCCGACCCTTCATCTCTTTTCTTCCTTCATGAAAACGAAAAATAGGTTTTCGGTCGCCCCCTTTCGTTTCAACCGATGGCATCTTGGGTCGTCTCTCATCAATTTCTTGAGGGTAATCAATCTCTTCACTCAATCTCTTCTTTATCTTATGATTTCAGAGTCCTTTATCCTTTAGGGTTTCTCTTTTTAGGGCAAATTTGTTAATTGGGTGTATACGATTTGTTGTTTTTGCTTACAGGTTTTTGATTAATATCTCTCATCCAATCTAAAACCTATCTATCATGCCTCCCAAGCCCCCTAAAAAGAGATCAAAACCCGAAGCTAGTTCCTCTACTCCTAAAGCTTCACATTATGAAGATTATTTGCTCTTCAAATCTCTTGTTAGGAAATATAGGGAACTATGTAAATTGAAGATCATTCCTACAAGATATATCAAATACCCTGAGCTGTCTATATACAACACTGAATTTATCCTTCGTAACGTGGGGTTAGATAGTTTGTTAGATGAGAAGCTCAAAGTTCCCTACTACCCCTTTTTGGTTTATCTGTTTTATGCAAATCTGTCCACATCATCTTCAGTCGATGGTAGTTTGACCATCACTTCCTCTGTCAAAAACATTGCTATAAACTTTTCTGCTAACGAGCTTGCTGAGATTCTAAGTATCCCAACAAGTGACGTTAGTCTCATGTCCGTTGATGTTGGCAATCCTGATATTAATCCACTCTTGTTTAAACCTGATTGCACTTACCCCATGAACAACAATTCTCTTAATCCCAATGCAAGACTCATTGCCAGAATTATTGCTCACAATTTAATTCCCAAAACTGGTAGCTTTGATCATTTTGCTTCTGACAAAATTAACGCTGTCTATGCTATTTTTGCAAAAATCAAAGTGGATTGGGCAACTGTTTTTATCAATAATATGGCATCAAAGCATACCAAGTTTCTTCCCTTTGGTTCGTTTCTCACCCACATCTTCCAACACTTCAATGTTGACCTTACAAACGAACCAAAAGTTGAATCCAAAAGAGATTTCTTTGATAAGGTCTCTCTTTCTAGGATGCAGATAGCCCTTGACTCCACTCCATCATCATTATCTCGTTCCCAATCTAGAGCTTCATCCTCTTCCACCTCTGATATTTGTGATCGACTGGATCGTCTTGAGACTCAGATCTCAAACGTTCAGAAGGATGTCTCATCTATTCAGGGTGATATTAGGACCATCCTTTCATATCAGCGTCAGTCTCTAAAGATTCCAGATCCCTCTTCTAGTTCTGAGTCTGATTCTGAGGAGGGCTCTTCTGATGCATCAGGATCTTCAGATGGTCATGGTGATGATGATAGTGATGGTGATGGCAAGGGTGACGGTGACAGTGATGTTGGTGGTGATGAATTGAGTGCCATTCTGTGATGCTTACTTTTGTTTTGATGGTTTATGTTGGTTTGTAAAACTTAATACTCTGTTTTATTTGAGTGTAATAACTCTATGGATTTATGTGTGTGGTTTGATATTGTGTGGACAAATTTATGCTTATGCAAACTATGTTGTTTTTAATGCTAATATGATATTTTGTGGATTATTTTGTTCTGTTTATTTCCTTTATAAATCAATGCTTTGTTGAAACAACATTCATGTTTTGATGTGTAGAAATTAAGCTGCTTATCATGAATCCTTTGTATTTGTTTAAGATCAGTATATTTATGCACATCTACGATGCTTTAATGATGTTTTGTAATTGCTGATACTAGTTTATCACTCTATGATCAATGCATGGTTGAGACAATAATCATGTTTTGTTGCTTGCATAAGTTTTGATGGATAGTTTTTTGATTTAGCTCCTGTCTATATGTATATGTCTTTCAGTCTATTTGACAGGGGGAGCTTTTGGTCTATATTTTTATCTATGCTCATAAACAGGGGGAGCATTGCTCCTATCTTTTCTTTTCTCTTCCTTTTTGATGTTGTCAAAGGGGGAGAAAAATCCATATAGTGGATATATGATTTATTGGTTTATATACAGATCATGATAGATCATGTAAATGGTCATTTATTTATGTTTTATCCATGTTTGGCTCTATGTGGAATTATCAGTTTATTATGCTCATATCAAATTGTTTGCCATCATCAAAAAGGGGGAGATTGTTGACCCTGTAGTTTTGATGATGCTTTAGCAAACAATTCATTACTAATAAACTCTCTAGTGTTTTTGTGTTTATAGTTTCTTTTCAGGTATTTCAACACAAGTCAATCAAACTTTAAAGATTCAAGTTCTCTTGTGTGGTTCTACCTAGGTATATGTTTAGTTTACCTACGTATATTGTATGATTATATTCAAGCTCAATATACATACACTTAACACGATTTATAACGGTTTCTATCATATAGATGATTTTTTCATTAAACGTTGTTAAAATATCTTTATCCTTTGTTTACAGCTCTTTCATGTTTCACTATATACGTATAATATATGTACAATATATAAATGAATATTTACATGACTAAATCAAATTTCACTTTCGTAAAATTACAGGTTTTCTAAGCTGTTTTCAAAAAACAGGGAGTTTTAGCAAACGAAAAATGTTTTTCCAAAAATTTCTTTTCAAACATGTTTATTTCATGATTTATAAACTTTCCCCAAAGTTTCACTATTTTTGGATATGATTTAATATTTTTAACGGATTTACAAAAGTCCCCTAAAACCTGTCAATTTTCACATATCTGAATTCGGTCGACCGATACGGTCGACCGACAGACGTCTGTTTTTAAGATAAGTTTTCCAAAGTTTTCCGGTCGACCAAATTTTGCGTCGGTCGCCCAAAATTTTCTTTCGGTCGACCGAAATTTACGTCGGTCGACCGCCAGCTTTAAAACCCTGTTTTCTTTTGTTTTTTGAACTAATCGGTCGACCGCACCGGTCGACCGACGTGTTGCCAGACTGAGCCTAACGGCTAGTTTTCAAATTGATTTTTTGATCTTTTTACAATCTTTTAGCTGTTGCATTGGGGTGCTATATATACCCCATTGCTGCTCTTCTTCTCTTTTATCCAAGAAATCCAAGTTTATTGTTTTACAAGATATTAATCGCGTTTAAGAGATGTTTAAGAGCTGTTTAGTTAATCTGTTTTCAAGAGGAGTTTTTTTTTCTACAACAAGAAGAGGATTTCATCTTCATTCCTTCAGCTCTTCTTGAGTCATTGAGAAGTCTTTCTAAACTCATTCCTATAGCTTATTTTATTTCACTTTCATTTGATTAGCTATATTTATTGAGTTACAGTTATTGAGTTTCATTCACTATTGTCACACACACCTTTTGAGCTTAATATTTTCATATTATATATTGTGGGTTGTGGGGTGTGATTTAGTGAGTGTGAGCTTCATTGTGTTCTCACTTGTATTTGAGGACAAATCACTATATTTGACTTTTATTCGTGAGATCACTTGTAATACACTTGTACACCGAGAGAAGTGTGAGGAGAGAGACGGGGTCAAATCCAAGAGGAGTGGCGTCGATTGACGAACCTAGGGAGAGGTTGTAATCGAGCACTTGAGGAGGAGGACACGGGCTAGATTCCTACACTTAGTGTGTAAAGTGTGATTGTAAGTGATTGTGTAGTGTGAGAGTTTTCGATGAACTTGTAAACCGAGTGTGTAGAAGTTCCGGGTTCCAAACCGGATTGTGATAGTGGATATCTCCTCGAGGTGAGGAGCGGGGACGTAGGTCGTGGGGACCGAACCTCGTGAACACATCGTGTGTTTGTGTTTTGTTTGTCTCATATTTACTTGTGCATAGTCTTATTGTTCTTATTGCTCATATCTATCTCTTGCAAGATTATATTGCTCAATATAAATTTAAATTAGCCATTAATTGGAATTAGATTAGCATAAGACCCTAATCATCCCCCCTCTAGGGTCTAACATAGTATTATTGTGAGGTGATCTAATCTGATTCAAACAGTTAAATACTTACGCCGCGTATATGTTAAATGTAGTATCATTGCTTAGGATATATGTGTGGGCTTGATCTAGCTCCATTCTGGGGAATCTAGTGTCCTCCCCACGATCATTGTAGAATGTACCGTCAATTATTCGTTGGGGACGGTTCAGCCTTGTCTCTACGCCCCGCAAGTAACGAGAGATGAAATTCAAACTCTCGTTACTTATGTAGTTCTCTGCGATCGACCCTTCAGGATGTGCACGATTATGCATCAGTTGTTTCATGAAACCCAAATACCTACAAGCATATAGTTTCATGATTTGTGACAAAATTGAACTGAGAAACGTAATTTGACAAAAATTAAATGAATATTATAATAATAAATACCTCTCCACGGGGTACATCCAGCGATATTGAACTGGTCCTACAATGCGGGCTTCGTATGCTAAATGTATTGTGAGATGCACCATGTCCGTGAAGAATGAGGGTGGAAATAGTATTTCCATTTTACACAGTGTATTAGCAACACGTCCCTCTAATTCTTCAAACTCCCTAACATCAATCACCTTAGAGCATAGTTGCTTGAAGAAACCGCAGAATTCTATTACCACCATCGCGAGTTCCTTATCAGCATGTCGCAACGCAACCGGGAGAAGTTGATGTAATAGAATATGATGATCATGTGTCTTGAGTCCCAAAATCTTTCTGTCCTCAATATGCACATTTGCTGAAATGTTTGAAGCATAACCATCCGGTGTCTTCACGGACTTTAGAAATAAACACATATTGTGAACCTCATCCTTTGACAGAGTGACACGGGAGGCTGGGAGTTCAAACTTTCCGTCGCCCTTATCTATAGCTTGCAGTTCCGGACGAATGTTCAATTCTGCTAGGTCTCGACGTGCCCTTAAGTCATCTTTCGATTTTTCCCGTCCTGCAACAAAGTGTTCAAGAGATTCTCGCATATGTTCTTCTCGATGTGCATGACATCCAAGTTGTGATGTATTTTTAAACTTCTCCAATATGGCAGCTGATAAAATATGCTGAATTTTGACCATCCATGCGGAAGTTCGGTGCCTTTTGAGACATGCTCATGCGACCGGACATTGCGAGGCTTATTTCCTTTTGATTTTCCCTTTCCCTTCCATTTTTGCTTCAATATTTTTCTCCTAACACCAAATGGATTTTCTTTGTTGAATCTTTTTTTTCCAAATATTTTTTTAGGTAAAGGATGTAGAAGCTCAAATATTTCTTCTCCAGTCAGCCTTGGTGGTGCCGGTCTACTTTCTGGATTGCCATCGAACTTTCCTACTAACTTTCTGAACTTGTGCCCTGTAGGCAACCATCTTCTGTGTTGCCAATAACAAAACTTACGGCTGTACTTTAGGAACTTTCCCTCATAGTCTGACATGCAAATCGGACAAGCAATCTGACTCTTCGTCGACCATCCAGACAGGTTAGCGTATGCCGGGAAGTCATTAATTGTCCACATGACCATTGCCCGCATACAGAAAGACTCCTTACCATAAGCATCATAAGTGCTGACACCTTTTTCCCAGAGAAGCTTCAGGTCGTCAATTAATGGTTGGAGGAAAACATCGATGTCATTTCCAGGAGAATATCTTCCAGGGATCAAAAGTGACAGTATCATGTACGGTTGCTTCATGCACATCGACGGGGGCATGTTGTACGGTGTCAGCAACACTGGCTAGGTAGACCAAGCAGAGCTCATTAATCCAAACGGATTAAATCCGTCGCTAGCAAGCCCCAGCCTAATATTCCGAGACTCTTTACCGAAGTCGGGGTATATACGGTCAATGTGCTTCCATGCCTCACCGTCCGCAGGATGTCTTAGTTTCCCGTCCTCTTTATGGTCGGTCGAGTGCCATCGCATATTCTCAGCTAGCTCGGCAGACATATAAAACCGCTGTAGCCTAGGAATAATTAGAAAATATCGGAGAACCTTCGCAGGGATTCTGTTCTGCTTATTGGATGATATGCCTTCAGATGTACCCGTATGTTTTTGCCAACGTGATACATGACACGTCGGACATTCCTGTAGACCTTCATTACCCTTATTGTACAAGATACAGTCATTAGGACAGGCGTCTATCTTTTTGTAATCAAGACCCAGGGTATCAACAATCTTGTGAGCTTCATAATAAGTTGCGGGGATGCTCTTCTCGCCGCCTGGAATGACTTTCCTGAGCAAGTCTAATAACATCTCGAAATGTGTAACAGCCATCCCACTGAGTGTTTGGATATGAAGAAGCCTCAGCATAAAAGAAAGCCTTGTGAACTCGGTGCAACCCTCGTATAACGGTGACTCGTTTTCTTCAACAAGTCTCATCAATCGGGCTACATCTTGAAACATATCAGTAGTGTTAACATCACTCGAAGACGGCACGGTAAGAATATCTTCCAACATATCAGTTGTGTTAATTGTCGGATTGTCGACATCAGTAAACTCTTCCTCTAATTACATCACCGGGACGCCTTCACCGTGATGACTCCAAAATACATAAGAGCTATCAAATCCATTGATTGACAGATGGAAACTTACGTCACTCCTAGTGAGCATTTTATCATTCCTACAATTCTTGCAAGGACAAAAAATCAACCCGCTGAGTGACCGTAGAGGGTTAGTGTCAGAGTAGGCTAAGAAAGCTTCTATCCCATCCTTGTATCGAGTGTCTAGATGCCTTCGATCACGTGGTATGCCCATGAATGATTTGTCAGGAATTGTCCGCATCTAGAATTTAAAAATTAATGGAAGTGAGCATATCCCTACATATATCATTTTAAGTTATAGGACAAGTGTGTGTGATCGGCTGTCAGAGGAAGGCTTCTATCCCATTATGTATGTAAACGTAGCGTGTATATGTATTTACGTGTGTTCAAGTGTACTTTTATTTCGTCAAAATTTCGGCAGCACCTACCCGCTGTACTTAATCGGATCCGGATCCTCTACTAATGAGAGGGTTCCTAATATCTCCTAATGAGATCTTGGCCTTTGATTTATCAATCAAAGGCCAAGGTCTCCTCATGCACAAAAGTAGGCGGGAGATAAGGATAAGATATTGTCCTTTGATTGATAAGTTTTAACGACGTATTATCCCGTCGTTAAAAACTGTTTTAGCGACGGAAATTCCGTCGCTATATCATATTTACCGCCGGAATTTTATATTGTCGCTAATATTTTAGCGACGGAAATGTTTAGTCACTAAAATATCATTTTCCGTCGCTATAAAGTTATTTGCCTACGGTTAAATAGCGACGGAAATTCCGTCGCTATAAGTCATGTTATAGCGACGGAATATTCCGTCGCTAAATATTCACCCCTACCTTCACCCTAACCCTAATCGAACCCTAACCCTAATCGAACCCTAACCCTAACCCTAACCTTAACCCTCAATCTCACCCTCACCCATCACCCCTCACCCTCACCTCACCCTCGATCACCTAACCCTAACACTCACCCCACCCTCGATCACCTAACCCTAACCCTAACCCTAACCCTCACCCTCACCATCACCTTCACCCTTACCTAACCCTCCTCTAACCCTAATCCTAACCCAAACCCAAACCCTAACCCTAATCTAACCCTAACCCTAACCCTAACCTAACCCTAACCCTCACCCTCACCATCACCTCCACCCTCACCTAACACTCCTCTAACCCTAATCCTAACCCAAACCCAAACCCAAACCCAAACCCTAACCCTAATCGAACCCTAACCCTAACCCTAACCCTAACCCTAACCCTCACCCTCACCCTCACCATCACCTCCACCCTCACCTAACCCTCCTCTAACCCTAATCCTAACCCAAACCCAAACCCAAACCCTAACCCTAATCGAACCCTAACCCTAACCCTAGCCCTAACCCTCACCTATCAATCCCGATTAGGGGGGATTGTTAAAAATGATGGTAGATGCTTCAAACTTTATGACATTGATCAAATGATCCACGCTGTTAATCTTCTGCGTAAACAGCCTTGCATTCCTCTCTCTCCATATACAGTAAATTGAAGCTGTCAAAACCAGTCTTTTGAGCTTGACTTGTACCCAAATTGTTACATGTATTACATTTGCACTTAAATTGTTGCTCGTAATACATCCATCAAATATGAAATTTAACATGAGACTGATGACGATATTACAACCAAAGTAAATAAAAATTTTGCTATTTAGTTTCCAACGTGAGTCTGTGATTATATTACAACCAAAATAAAGAAAAAGTTTTACATTAGATTTTAACTTTTATGTTTTGTACAAATTACTTTTCACCCTCAACAGAAACAATCCCAAGCCATTAGGAAATAACAGCACAAAAAATTCCCACATCACCTTCATGTCCTCATCCAAACAACCGACATCATCCACTCCAACCAAAACCCATTACCACCGAATCAATAATCAGAGAACCCAAAAAATTCCCACATCACCTCCATGTCCTCACCCTAATCGATCACCTAATATCTTTGACAGTTGCTAAAGATACCCATGCCCAAATGTTAACAGTCATAAAAGAGAGAGAGATTGAGGGGGGGTGAGAAAAGTATATACCTTGAGAGAGAGGGGGAGAGATGGGCGGCGGCGGCGGATGAACGGCGGCGGCGGCGGCGGATGAACGGCGGCGGGAGTCGGACAAGAGGG
The DNA here is from genome assembly GCA_022839385.1 of Asparagus kiusianus. Classification (NCBI taxonomy): domain Eukaryota; kingdom Viridiplantae; phylum Streptophyta; class Magnoliopsida; order Asparagales; family Asparagaceae; genus Asparagus; species Asparagus kiusianus. The sequence goes on from BQKN01063941.1 coordinate 308,600, forward strand.
GGGATCGAACAGCGGGGGGGCAGGAGGAGATGGGGGGGGGAATCGGGACTGGGGGGCGCTCGGACAGCCGCCGGAGGGGTCGGAGTTGGGGGGGATCGGACAGCAGTGGGGGGGAAACCTAGGGGGAAAATGAGGAGAGGGGGGGAAACCTAGGGGCTTAATGTCGGGCGCGGGCAGCCCAAATTTTTTGGGCGCCCGCGCCCAAAAAATTTCCCAGCAGATTTCTTTAGCGACGGAAAATTCCGTCGCTAAAGATGTTTTTAGCGACGGAAATTTCCGTCGCTAAAAATCTGTTGCTAAATTCTTTAGCGACGGGTAATTGTCGTCGCTAAACATTATAATCCCGTCGGTAAAAGTCATATACCGACGGAAAAATAGCGACGGAATATTCCGTCGCTATTACCCTTGTTATAGCGACGGAATAATCCATCGCTATTTTTCCGTCGGTATATGGCTATTTTCCACTAGTGATATTGTTGGCTAATGCAAGTATCAATTGTCATACGTTCTTATTCTTATTCATGACAGGATCCTTGCTGGAATCAAAATGAAATACTATTTTGAGGGTTGGACAAATTTCAGAAATAGCAGCTTGAAATCAAGATTTGGTTCTGGTGAGGCTATTTCTAAATTCTTCCATTGTTTTTATTTAGGGGTTTTTGTTTTTAGGTCCATTTGTTTACTTAGGTTTATCTTTAAACCCAAGTATTATTGGTTTTATCTCTAAGCCCAACTCTCTTTTTGTATTTATTTTTAAACCCAATTTCAAAATATAATACTCTCATATATGGGTCCCCCTATATGGTTTAAAGATAAATACAAAAAGAGAGTATTTATTATTTTTTACATAGGCTATAATGAATGTCATATTATGAGAAATAGCAACCTTCATCTACTATTGAGATGTATTGGAGGGCTTTCAATGATGAAAATGATCTATATATTATTTGATTCTGAGCCTATCTGCCATATTCATATCATATGGCCCTTGTGATTATTACATGATTAAGCCTTTGTTCTGTTATGATATCTGTGTTGGTGAATCTCTTTGCTCGTTTTGAGCCTTTAAACAAGATTTTGTTTTGGAGTTTTTTTTACATAGGCTATGATGAAGGTTATAAAATGAGAAATAGCAACCTACATCTACTACTGAGATGTATTGGAGGGCTTTCAATGATGAAGATGACCTATATATTATTTGATTCTGAGCCTATCTGCCATATTCATATTATATGGCCCTTGTGATTGCTACGTGATTCAGCCTCTGTTCTGTTATGACATTTGTGTTGGTGAATCTTAGTTTGCAGGTTCTAAGCCTTTAAACAAGATTTGGTTTTGGAGTTTTTTTTACATAGGTTATGATGAAGGTTATAAAATGAGAAATAGCAACCTACATCTACTATTGAGATGTATTGGAGGGCTTTAATTTATGAAAATGACCTATATATTACTTGATTCTGAGCCTATCTGCCAAATAAAATCTTATATGACCATTGTATTGCTATATTTCAATGGATTTCTAATCTCATTTTATCTTGCTCAATATTTGTTTTCTTGTTATACTCAAGGATTCTATTGTGTTATGATATTTGTGCCTCTTATACTTGGTGAACCTCAGTTTGCAGGTTCTGAGCCTAAACTTGATTTGGTTTTGGAGTTTTTTAGCTCAGTACTCATCTTAAATAGGCTATCATGCACACTGGTTTTTGATCTTGTATATTGTTTGAATTGATTCAGAGCCTTATTACAATCCTTGCACATATATGATAATAACTATGTTCCTCTATTTCAATTTCGTATACTTTTGGTGAAATTCACTTGTCAGATTTTGAGTCTTTCAATCTCCTCTCATTATGGTTTCGTTTTCTTACATTTTCTAGAGCAAAATACAAATATAGCAACCAGTCTTCAGCAATTATTCACCCCCCCCCCCCCCACCAATTTTAAATAGTCTATGATGAAGGTCAAAGTATGAGAAATAGCAACCTACATCTACTATTTGTGAATGAGCGTGGTGGGGCCAACAACCCACGTGAAGAAAAATTTGATTGAAGAAAGTGACTGCAAAGCAATCACGTGAACGTGATGTTTGCGGTTTTCTTTGTGACTTATGGCCCACCCGATCCCATATGTTATAAATACCCATCAATTCGTACCCTAGGTCTGTGTACAAGGAGGCTTTGGCTGCAAAATTTTTTGCGGCTACGGAACAAAAGAGCAGAGGGCACAGGTGCAGAAGCTGTAGAAGAAAGTGCGGCTGCAGTGTGAAGGCAGGGGCGGAAGTACAAGTTGGTTTTTCTATTTACGGCTGCAGCAGAAGAGCAGGCAGCAGGGAAAAGTCCTAGGGTTTTGTGAAGAGAGAAAAAATATTTGGAGGCTGAACTTTTCTTGTGAAGAAAAGCAAGGCCTATTTGAGGGTTTAGGTGTGAGAGTTGTAAACCCATTGTATTCTTTCTCTCTTTAATAGTAGATCCCTCCTCCTTGCCCCGTGGACGTAGGCAGTTTGCCGAACCACGTAAAAATTGGTTTGTTTGAGTTTGTGGCCATTGTAATAGTTTTTAGGATCCCTCGACAAGTCAGTCCTAGAATTGATGAGAGGAAGAGCCGATATCTTACTTTGTTGAGATATCCGCTTTAGATTCTTGTTTCCTTGGTGAGACGAGAATTCTTATTGGGATCTTTCTCTATTATTGTGCACTAGAAACTCTGCCGAAATTTTCGCTACGCACAACAAGTGGTATCAGAGCTCGGGCTACGCTTGGGCTATTTGGAGGAGTAGATCAATTTGGAGGCTCGTCTAGGGCTTTGTTTGGTGATAAATGTGGGATCTTTTGGTAAAGACTCTATCTTTTCAGTTTTGGATCTATTCTTCGTTCGTTGGTGCGTTGAGAAAGGATGTCGGGGAAAAAAGGTGCTTCGGGTGTCGAGGGTGGTGCTTCTGGCGCGAAGACCATTCAAAGTCTAAATATCCACTCTATGAAGATAGATGTGGAGAAATTTAATGACACAAATAATTTTGGATTATGGAGATGCGAGGTTTTGGATGCGATGAACGCGCAGAATTTGGAGGATACCTTAGAGTTAGATGGCAAGCCAGATGAGATTGAAGAGAAGGTTTGGAAGAAGATGAATCGAACGGCGTGTGATGTAATTAGGTCTTGTTTGACTCAAGATCTAAAATATGATGTGATGAATGAGACTTCTGCGAAGAAGATTTGGGAGATTCTCGAAAGCAAGTATCTGACAAAGAGTATTGAGAACCGCTTGCATTTGAAGAGGAGACTTTATCGTTTCTATTAGAAGAAGGGAACCTCCATTAGAGATCACATGAACACCTACACAAAGCTTCTTGCGGATTTGACGAATATGGATGTCATTATTGAAGATGAGGACAAGGCGTTGCTGTTGTTGAGTTCTTTGCCCGACGAGGAATATGAGACCTTCGTCCTTACTCTGATTAATTGGAAGGCGTCCCTTTCGTATAGTAAGGTCACTACTGCACTGGTGAATTATCAGCTTCGGAAGAAGGATAAGGAGACTTCGACTGAGTCGGTAGCAGAGGCGTTGGTCGCAAGAGGGAAGAATCCGAACCGGAAGAATTGGAAGTCACAGTCTAGAGTAGGGCATCCTACAATTGGAAAAGATCAGTGTGCTTGGTGCAAGGAGACTGGCCATTGGAAGAAAGACTGCCCAAAGCTCGATGAATGGATGAAGAATAAGCAGAAGGGAAAAAGGAAGTAACCATCATCAGAAGCAAACATCGTATTAGATGGTAATAATTCTGACTCTTCTATTCATTCGCTTTCTATCAGTCCTACAGATAGCTATTCAGAGGAATCTAAATGGATGTTAGATAGTGGTGCGACCTATCATGTGTGCCCTAGAAGGGAATGGTTCTCTAGTTTTGAGAAGCTGGATAGTGGTGTGGTGTACATGGCTGATAACCGTGCATGCCAGATCCTTAGGATAGGAAGAATTCGCATCAAGATGTGTGACGGGACTGTTAGAGAGTTAAACGATGTGAGATATATTCCTTCTTTGAGGAAGAACTTGATCTCGATTGGAGCTTTGGTTGGAGAGGGTCTGAAGGTTCGTGTTGAGGACATGGTTCTCGAGATTGCGAGAGACTCTCGTATTTTGATGAAGGGCGTCAGGAGAAATAACCTGTATTACTTGACTGGAGGTATAGTGGTAGGTGGAGAGCTGACGACTTCTGTTGATTCGACTAGACTGCATCATTTGGGGCTTGGCCATTCCAGTATTGATTCCTCGTATAGATTGAAAGAGGGTGCGAAGACCTGCAGTTTGAAGGCCAGTGAACACGATGTGAGCAAGAAGACCAAGGTGAAGTGTGGCACCTCTATTCACCGTGCTAAGGGTCGTTCTGGAGGAGTTCACGTGGACGTTTGGGAGCCTTCCAAAGGGGCATCATTGGGAGGTAATAGAAGTTTGGTTTTCTTTATTGGTGGTTGTTCTAGGCGTGTTTGGGTTGCAACCAAATCCCCATTAGAAAAAGTCCTAGTAGTCTATAACAGTTTGAAGAAGTGTAAGATGGACAGAAAGGTGAAGGTACTTCATTCTGATTTTGTTGGGAGGTACAAGATGGACCTATTTCTGTATTGGAGTCGAGCTCACGGCATTTCGAGACACTTCGTTAAAAAGGAAATCTTGGGGCAACTAGATAGGGTGGCAAATTTAGAGAACCATGTCTTGCTGGAGGAGGAACGGTGTTGGTTGTCAAGCAATGGTCTGCAGAAGAGTTTCTGGACAGAGGCTTCGACATATTTGGGTCATCCTATTAAAGAGTTGTCAACTGCTTTGATTGGAGGTAAAACTCAATTGGGTGTTAGGTCTGGTAGTGTCACTTTGGTTGAGGCTTCGATGAGGAAGCTAATTGATTCTCAGCAGGTGGAGAGTTTTGGACAGACCTTAGAGGTATCGCAGCGAGTGGAGATTGATGCTACTCCACATTGGGTGGGGATTTTTCCACATACTTCAGGTCATTCTGCATTGGTTGAGATTCAAGCTAAGGTGACACACCTTAGGGATCATTTGGATTCGGATGCGGATGATGAGTTGGGTTTTGATTCGAGTGCAGCTGATAGATGTAGTTTGGATATGGTAATTGGCTCATCTCAGGTGGAGGTGTTTGAGGCCATTGGAGGTGCTATCAGTCGCAGAGTTGATGATATTGGAGAAGGGTTGCGAACTCTTATATTGGTTTGAGGTCGTTCGCGGCCATTGGGTGAACTACGTGTGACGCCCCAGGGTTCACACAAGGCTGCAGTCCAAGGTGATACCAAGAATGTCAAACCTGCCATGTACCACACAGTGCAAAAACATGTTTCACCATCACAATTAACATCTATCTAGTAGAGTCAAAAACAGGTGTAGGTACAAAAGCAAGTAAAAGATAATACACGAAGGGCTGATGAAATGATAATAATCAAATAAATATCTCATCATCCAACAAATAGAAATACATAGTCAATGTCTGAATAAATAAACTGGAGTAGTCAACAAGTCTCAAATACAAATATCTGACAAGAAGGAAATAAGGCACACAGCCTTTACAACTTCTAGAACAATACTCTCAAGTGTCTAACAAAATCTATAGTGGAGCTCCAACATAAGCATAACTAGACAGCTGAACACTAAAGTGTGTCGCCATCAACCTGCGACTCTCCGGGCTCCTGGCTCGTTACTTGAAATGGGGAGGGACAACGAGCGTCAAAGCGCTAGCGAGTAACATCACAACCAACCCCAAGGGAAAAGGGCTCGTTGTATAAGAAAATACAGATAATACTTAATAGATATAAGAATCATTGATCTTTCTAAAGAGGGTTTTAGTATTTAAAAATTTACAACACGAGAATAGGTACGTCGAGCGAAATAATCCAAATAAGAAAACCCTCATGTATATACCTTGTATCTCAAATTGTAAACCCCTAACCATCAAACCCGAGGTTCTAGTACAGGATCAATAATAAAAGAATATAACAAATCTCAGAACATAAGTGCAGTACCATGTCATAGCCTACATGAGTATCATGGTATAGCTCACATGAATGTCATGTCAAAATCTACATAGTGACATGCCATGGGCTTCTGTAAGAATGTCTTATGCAGGGTTAAGAACTATGTCCGATACAGGGTCTGTATACTGTAGTTTCCAAACTCACGGAATAAGTGGCAAATGTCCAACACGAGGACTGAAATGGATTATAGTCCAACACGAGGACTTCAATGGATTATAGTCCAACACGAGGACTATGAAATAGTGAAAATACAGCCAAGATACATAGTGAAATCTACATAAATCAATTCACACTCAAATCAGCGTGTATATCCCCAATTGGTGCCTTCGGATCACCTATTATGCATGAATACATAGTAAGACTACAAACCAGAGTCAAATAATAGGCAAAATCCTCGAACACGAGCAACACATACAGAACAGGAAAAATTTACAACAGACTGTGCGGCGGTCGACCGCACTGGTCGACCGCGCTCTGATACGCGCCGGGCGGTCGACCGCTGCAGCATCTCGGTCGACCGCGCAGCGTCGCGGTCGACCGGGGCGGTCGACCACAGACGGTCTCTGCCTCTACAGAAAGCCCAGCGGTCGACCGCGCCGGTCGACCGCCAAGCGGACAGAAACCCAATCTGGGTTTCTGTCAACGCAAAACCTGAAACAAATTTTAAAAATTTCTACGATAACAAGTATTCTAATGTTTCTAGAAGAAAAATAATTAATCTCAAGTATGTAATCTACATTCCTAATATTCCCAAAATACATGAGAAATATATTAAAACATTTTAATGACAGTAAAACATGATTAAACTCATATTTAAGAAATTTCAGATCTAGATCTTCATTAGACAAAACATTGGTGAACTTTTATAAACTGAAATCTTTGATTCTTGCAATCCATATTGTAAAGAACTCATTTTTATACGAAAATACCTTTTGGGCTCATCAAAAACTCATGAAAAATCGAAATCAAACCATAGAAAATAGGGGTGAGGGATTGGGCGAGATGATACTCGCCTCAGGTGCTGACTAATCTCCTGTAGATGATCTCCTTCCACCTGAACTGCGAAATCCCACTGAAAACCCTTCGAACTTCCCAAAATCGTCAGATCCAGCTAGGGTTTTGAGAGGGGAGAGAAAGGGGGCTAGGGTTTTGAATCTCAGGTCTGGGAGAGGCTCTCTCGGGCACAGTAGTTTATATACCAACTTACAAACCCGACCCGAAACCCGTTTAAACCCGAACCTGAGAAAACTCTCTGATCGCTGTGCGGTCGACCGACGCGGTTGACCGCGCGGTCGAAAGATGCCTGCTGGGAGGAAATTCATAAGCTGGTCATATAACTCGATTCCTCTCACATATAATTACTTAGTGGGTTCCCAAACACTGATAAACATGTACATCATATATATATATGATTATTTATCACAAAAGAAATATTTATTACTATTAATTCACATATTTCATTATAAAAAGATTTTGGGGTTTTACACTATGTTCAGCTTGATTCCTTGGGCAAGAGGATACGTAGGCAGTCTTTACGATGCAGCCGGGTTGGATTTTGATGGGGGTGAGATCGATTTGGTGAGTTGATACCGACATTTGGAGAGTGTTCGCATTCTCATTTGGGCTCTCGACTTGTTATGGATTGAGTCCGTTGTCGTGAATTGTTTCACTTCGTACTGGACACAACAAGTGAGGCATTTGTTTTGGTTGGTGTCGGCTCAGTTTTGGGAAAACTTCGCCGAGGTGGAGAATTGTGAATGAGCGTGGTGGGGCCAACAACCCACGTGAAGAAAAATTTGATTGAAGAAAGTGGCAGCAAAGCAATCACGTGAACGTGATGTTTGCGGTTTTCTTTGTGACTTATGGCCCACCCGATCCCATATATTATAAATAACCATCAATTCGTACCCTAGGTCTGTGTGCAAGGAGGCTTTGGCTGCAAAATTTTTTGCGGCTACGGAACAAAAGAGCAGAGGGCACAGGTGCAGAAGCTATAGAAGAAAGTGCGGCTGTAGTGTGAAGGCAGGGGCGGAAGTACAAGTTGGTTTTTCTATTTGCGGTTGTAGCAGAAGAGCAGGCAGCAGGGAAAAGTCTTAGGGTTTTGTGAAGAGAGAAAAAGTATTTGGAGGCTGACCTTTTCTTGTGAAGAAAAGCAAGGAGCCTATTTGAGGGTTTAGGTGTGAGAGTTGTAAACCCATTGTATTCTTTCTCTCTTTAATAGTAGATCCCCCCTCCTTGCCCCGTGGACGTAGGCAGTTTTTCGAACCACGTAAAAATTGGTTTGTTTGAGTTTATGGCCATTGTAATAGTTTTTAGGATCCCTCGACAGGTCAGTCCTAGAACTGATGAGAGGAAGAGCCGATATCTTACTTTGTTGAGATATCCGCTTCAGATTCTTGTTTCCTTGGTGAGACGGGAATTCTTATTGATCTTTCTCTCTTATTGTGCACCAGAAACTCTGCTGAAATTTTCGCTGCGCACAACACTATTGATATGTGTTGGAGGGCATTCAATGATGAAAATGACCTATGTATTATTTGATTCTGAGCCATATTCATAGTATATGGCCATTAAGATTACCACATGATTCTCTTCTTCTGTCATATAAAATCTTATATGACCATTGTATTCCTCTACTTGAATGAATTTTTGATCTTATTTTATCTTGCTCAATATCTGTTTTCAAGTTATACTCAACGATTCTATTATGTTATGACATATCTGCCTCATATACTTGGTGAACCTCAGTTTGCAGGTTTTGAGCTTAAACCTCATTTTGCTTTTGGAGTTTTTTAGTTCAGTACTCATCTTAAAGTGGCTATCATGCATGCTAGTTTTTAATCTTGTATACTTTCTGAATTGATTGAGAGCCTTGTTCCCATACATGCAAATATATGACAACTATGTTCCTCTATTTTTGTTTCATATACTTTTGGTGAAATTCACTTTTCAGGTTTTGAGGCTTTCAATCTCCTCTCCTTATGGTTTCATTTTCTTACATTTTCATAGAGCAAACTACAAATATAACAAATAAGATACACATAAAACAACCGAGTACAAGTGCTCCAATTTTCCATATCATTACTTCTTGCTTTGTTTCTTTTTCAATTGTCTCCTCTATTGCCTCATCTCATTATTAATATATTCGACAATGTTTTTGTTATTTTGAGCTGCATGATTGTTAAGATCATGATCTTCTTGAGACCATACGAAGAAATTGCATTGCCTACTTGGGTAATATGCACAACCCCAAAAACATTTCTCTTTGTTCCTTCCTCTAACACAAAGATTCAGTGGAGTATTGGCGTTGCAAAAGCATTTAACTTCACAATATTTCATAGTCTCAAATTTGATCATTGGTGGATTCTTGTAATTTTTTGGGCAAATTTTTATTGTGAAAATAGAGCATATTATGTTGAACTTGTTGAGCTATGAATTTATAAGCGGAAGGGCAGGCAACTTTTTGACCATTGCTCATATTTGAACGTTATTGTGGTGGGGATATGGTTACCACTCAAACGGTGAAAAAAAATTTGGTTTTTAGTGAGGGATAAAGTCACCATGGTGACTATATTCATTTGTCCAATGTTTCTTCATCACCAACCAAACACAAGAATCTCTAGAACTCTAGTTCATAACCTATAGTTTCCATTTTATTTTTGTATCCATCCAAACAAAAGAACACAGTTGAATTTGATTTCCCCTCATGTTTTCAATGCAAAAAAACTAAGAAACCCTTTTCTAGGCAACAATATGGACATCACTGAAGATTGGTTTCCAACACAAAATTATTTTTCTTGTTAGATAGGAATTTAACCAAACATGCTCTTCTTATGCTACTGTAATTTACTATAGCATAAACAATAAATCAAATATGTTCCTCCATACTTAAACCTATTATTCATGCTACAATAATTTACTATATCATAAACATTAAAGCAAATCAAATGTATTAAAACTTGGATTCTTCTTTAAGTATAGAGGAGTAGATATGACTTCTAAATCAAATATATTATTTGAGGGAAAAATTGTAAGAAAACTGAGAAATAAATTAGTATTAATCTTCCTAACTGACTTAGGAAAAGAGTAATTCCAATCTCTCAAAGTAATCTCTCTCTATTTGACTTAGAAAAAGAAATTATAATTTTCTTATCGGTCTCCCAATTTACAAAAGAGAGAAGAATTGACAAAAATCCTTCGCTTTATTTAATACTGGGTTCTTCTTGATAGCGATGGGAGTTTGATTCTTGTATCCCGTTGACGATCCGAGTGCTTCGCTTCGTGGAACTTCGTCTTTGCTTCTTGACTTAACGTCTTGGAAGAACTTGCAAAGCAAGTTTAGAACTCTGGACAAGTTTAGAACTCTGCAAGAATGGAATTTCAATCCTTTTAACCAAAATAAGCCAATGACTTTTTTTATGCAATAGCCGATCTCAAAGATAGCCAACCTAAAATGATCCAAAGATCCTTATTCAGCTGAATTCTCATTTATTTATAAAGATCTATTGGTGTAACTGACCCTATAAATCTTCTTATAATGGGAGTTTAATGGCCCCATTATGTGGAAAACGGTTTTGAACCGTTCAATTTGTAATTAAAACGGTCAAATACGAGATTCGCGTTCTGGAGCGACCTTCGCGAGGGTCAACCTCCGTGTTTAGTTGTTGAAATGCGAGGGTCGACCTCCATGTTTGGATGATGACACACGAGGGTAAACCTCTGCATGTAGCTATTGAAATGTGAGGCTCGACCTCCGCGTTTAGTTGTTGAAACGTGAGGGTCGCGTTTGGCTTCGAAGACGCAAAGATCGTGAATTTGTAATCTCTGTTGCCACCTCTGCATCAAGTCTTCTCAGAATACAAAGGTCATCATCTTGTAACCCTTGTACTCTGGCTTCTAATGATGGGAGAGTCATCAAATTGTAACTCTCGTCTATTATCGTGAAAGTCGTCAGATTGTAAATTTTGTCGTTAGATTATAACTTTCATCATTAGTGTTTTGTGAGGATCAGCTATCTGCAGTAATTTTTAGACAGCCTACAGAACCCTCTCCAAAGTTTTTTAAAAGTTCGCGGTTGACTGGAGTGAATTTTCAAAAATACTTTGGATATCTTCGTTGTCTGATTCTGAGAAAGTATTGCTCCTCATTGCTTTGATCGTTGAGCAATTTGATATGCAAGATCTATGTTTTATCTTCAAAGACGCAAAGGTCACGTGAAGCCTTGCATTCAATGGCAATTTATATGATGGAGCCAGAGCTTGGTACGTCTCAATGGCATGCTGTACTGGGGTGAAGTTTATACTCCCCCACGAGACGTCCAACTTGCTTACTTCAATGGGCTTCAGCACGTGGTATTGTGTTGCCTATGCTCTTCTCGAGTATCATATAAATACCATGTGTCTGAGATAGATTCGGTTGTCTATGCATCAAAAAGGGGCTCCAAGAAAACTTGGTTAAAGGGGATCGGCGAGTTCCTGGCTTATGAGCCACCGACAGAAGAAGAAGAACAAGCTTCTCAAAAGCGGGCTCTTCCTAAAGAGGCCACCAGTCATCCTCATCGAGAAGTGCGTCAAAAATTGGCTATCGAACTCCAAGCTTCAAAGAAGGGTGAAGTTGGACAAGGCGCTAGGCTGCTCGAGGAAGCCATTCAGTTCACTTCCCTTGTGATTTTAGAAGAGGAGGAGATGAGGAAACAGGCTATAGCATTTGTGCATGCAACATATCAAAATGAACTGGCAGATGTTAGTTCTCGTCTCCAATCCTTCGTTCAAGAATAATTATTTTGTATCACTTTCACAAATTTTTAATAAAAGCGATAAAATTTTGGTCCTTTCATGTCTCATTCGGTGTGATATTTATTCTAAGACAATGAAAGTGTTTTAGGGGTGCCAAAGGTGTAGTGTTAATTAACTTGGCATAAGTTCTTACTTAAAGTAAGAAGAAAAAATTTTAATCTTCTGGGGATTTTGGGGATTATATTGTTAGAGGTGTATTGTTAACTTGACAATAAAATTTTGGTGATGAAGGGTTTTGATTTTATCGTCATAACTGTAAGTGTTAACTTGACGATAAAATTTTGATGGAAAAATGTTTTCACTGTTAGAAGTGTAATGTTAACTTGACAGTGAAGTTGAAAGTCTTGTTATCTTGTTGATTAGAATTAACAAGCTTATGGGAGTTTAATTGATAGAGGTGTAATGTTAACATAACAGCTATTTTATATACTTATCATCCTATTGAGGAGGATTAATAAGTTGAGTTTGTCATCAGATGTGTGATGTGAACTTGATGATTTAAGAACAAGATTTTTGAGGACTTGAGGACTTATCACTCTATTGGAGAGAGTTAACAAGTTAATTTTATCATCAGAGGTGTGGTGTAAACTTGATGTTTTTGGTATTTGTGATTAGAACAAGATTTTTGAGGACTTATCACTTTATTAAAGAGAGTTGATAAGTTGATTTTATCATCAGAGATATGGTGTTAACTTGATGATTTTTAGTACTTGTTATTTGAACAAGATTTTTAAGAACTTATCACTCTATTGAAGAGAGTTGATAAGTTGATTTTATCATTAGAGGTGTGGTGTTAACTTGACGATATAAATAAAAGTAGTTTTGTGATTTGAGCAATGTTTTGTGGCATTGCCAATCTATTGAAGAGAATTAACAAATTAATTGCCAGAGGTGTATTGTTAACGTGACAGGATTATGTTGTGATTTTAACACCTTTGTAGACTTATCATCCTATTAAAGAGGATTGGTAAGTTAATTTTGTTTGATCATCCGTTGGGGATGTGTAGAGATTTTGACTATCAGATGTGTATTGTTAACTTGATAGTGTTGCGGCCTTATCATCTTACTGGGGAAGATTGATAAGCTAGCTGTGGAATATGTTTACAGTTGACAGAGGTGTTTTGTTGAACATGACAACTTAGAAGATTCATTACTCTTAATCCAATGAAATCTAAGTAACCAACCCCTAGTTTTGAGCGAGTTCAATTTCTCTTTTTAGACTTAGCAGGGAAGGAAAAAGAAGGTCTCATGATTTTTATGGGTAATATTTCTTAAAAAATTTTCCGTTAATTGGCATCATGAGCCTATCATCTTTCTGATTAATAAGACCGTAAGCTTCATTCAAGTAGACTGATTCTACTACTAAAGGTCCTTCCTATTTAAGATTGAATTTTCCTTTGACCTTATGCGTCATGACCATGGGTCGTCTGACTGCTAAGACAAAATCACATTTCTTAAAGATCCTTTCTTTGTCCTTTTTGTTGTAGGCTTTAGAGATTCGAGCTTGGTATAACTTGATCTGTTGTTGGGCTTGAAGCCGCTTATTGTCTAACACTTCTAGTTCTTGGAGGCATAGTCGATGTTGTTCTTCATCAGTCATCACGATTGCAAGAGCAACTTTCAGGGATGAAATCTAAATTTCTAATGGTATTACGGCTTCATGTTTGTAAACCAAATGAAAGGGAGTAGCTTTTGTTGGGGTTCTTGCTGTTGTGCGATAAGCCCATAGACATTCGCCAAGTTTTTCAACCCAGTTGTGTTGAATTTTAGAGATAAACTTTTTGAGAGGGTTCATAATGATTTTATTGAAAGCTTCTAGAAGCCCATTAGCTGGCAGATAACATGTTGTTGATGCAACACTTTAAATTCTGAACTTGTTGCAGAATCTCTGAAAACCGTAGCTGACGAATTAAGTTTCATTATTGTGGACTATTCCTCTTGGTATGCCAAAGTGATAGATAATGTAATGTTTGATGAATTTGATCATGTTTGAAGACTTGACTTCTTTCAAAGGTATTGCTTCAGCCCATTTGGAGAAGTAATCAGTTACTATCAAGATAAACCGATATCCTTTAGATGTTGGCGGGGAGATAGGTCCAACGATATCCATTCCCTACATCTAAAATGGCCAAGACGGAGATGTTGGATGCAGATTCTCTGATGCTAGATGGATAAAGTCATCATGGATCTGGCATGTCGTACAAGACATAATCGATATAGTAGAATCTCCAGTCCCTCGGTTTGAGATCGATAGAAGTTTCACAGATAATCTCTACTACTATCTCTTTTGAGTAATCTTCTAGAGGGAACTTAGAGTGATATAAGTCACGACTTGCAACAAATTTTTTCCCCTGCCTTTGGTGGTAATGCTAGCAAAACTGCCAGCGCGGCTAAAGCATCTACATATGTATTTTGTTGGTACATAATATATCCGATAAAGAAGCCTTCAAACTTTTGGGCTAACTTTAATGCCGCAAAAGTGGTATAGGAGTAAATCTTCATTGTGCATTTCATATTCTCCTCGGACTTGATTTACGATTAGTTGAGAATCATCGTAGGCCTCAAGATGTCGAATGTTGAGTTCCTCGACTAACTGCATCCCTAACAGTAAAGCGTAATACTCTGTTATGTTATTGGTGCATGGATCGGTTAATAAAAATCCTCTTCACATGACCGATTGGGTTTACAAGTACTACCCCCACACCAGCTGTGATTCTTCTATCGGGTCTTGCTCTAGACGCACTGTCGAAGAATAATTTCCATACTTGTGTGAATTCTTGAGTTACGCAAGCTTCCGCAACCCCATCTAGTAAATCTTCGTATAATTTGAAAGAATTTGATACCAGATGGTCTGCTAAGAAATATGCCCGGGCTTGATCTTTAATAGCCTTCTGAGGCATGAATTGCATTGTATATTGCGATAAAAGTATCACCCATTTTGCGAGGTAGCAATTCAAATTGAAGAAGGTTTTGTCATAAGTACCCACAAAGGATTTACTTTGGAAATGATTGGGATCAATTGTTCAACTCGGTAATGTCGCATTTTCTAGATGACTAATACTAAGGCTAGGCATTCTTTTTCCACTGGATTGTACCGGTGTTCAGCTCTGATCATAGTTCTGCCGAGATAGTAGGTTACATGTTCATGACCCTGATCATTGTTTTGGGCTAACAAAGCTTCAAGAGTATAGTCCATGGCTCTCACATATAATAGGAATGGTTTTCCTGATACAAGGGCCACTAAAATGGGCGGGTGAGTGAGGTATTGCTTGATTTCCTCAAACACCTTTTGGCAGTCTTCATCTCAAACGAATGAGACTCTTTTCTTCATCAATTTGGTGAACGGTTGACAGCATCCCGAAAGATTTGATATGAATCTTCGGATATAAGTCAATCTGCCTTGTAAGCCTCTGAGTTCTTTAATGTTCTTCGAAGGTTACATTTCTTGGATGGCCTAAACCATTTTTGGGTCGAGAGAAATCCCCTTAGATGTGATTATAAATCTGAGGAATTTACCATTAGCTACCCCCTAGAAAAAATTTGGTTGGATTCATCTTCAGTTGATGTGCTCGCATGATGTCAAACATTATCTTCAGATCTAAAAGATGATGACCTTCCTTTTGGCTTTTTACTGTAATATCATCCACATAACACTCAATCTTCTTGTGTAGATGTTCATGGAAGATCGTATTCATGGTACGCTGATAGGTTACACCAGCGTTCTTCAGTCCAAAGGGCATTATTGTATAACAATACACCCCCAACGACTTTTTGAAAGCCGTGTGTTTTTCATTTCAAGGTACATTTTAATTTAGTTATACCCTGAGAATCCATACATAAAAAACATCCTCTCATACCCATAAGTATTGTCTGATTGGGAGAGAAAATTTGTCTTTCGGACATGCAACATTTAGGTCACGAAACTTGATGCAAATTCAGATCTTCCCATTTTTCTTGGTTATAGGAACAATGTTGGCCACCCAATTAGGGTGTTGTTCCTTCCTGATGAAGTCTGAATCGATAAGATTTTTGACTTTTGATTCAATTTATTTCATGATCTCCGGATGGAACCATCGTTGTTGCTGTTTAATGGGTTTCACATCCGGATCGATATTGAGACGATGCATGGCTACCTTTGGGTCAAGACCATGCATGCTTTCGTAATTCTAAGCAAAAACATCTATAAATTCTCTGATGAGAGATATAATGTCTTCTTTCTCGGATGGTGATAAGCTTTTGCTTACAAAGATTGGCTTGGGATTGGTTTAATCTCCCATATTTATTTGGATTACCTTATCTTCTGTGGTGGCTCACGTTGCTCGAAACGCATGTCCCATAAAATGTTAAGGCGTTTGATCCAAGGATCGTTAGTTGATTCAATAAAGTCATGTTTACATACATGCCTTTGAAGACTGCACCAATGCTAACATTGGAGTCCCATGATGATGTTCCGGATGAATAGTCTTGATATAGACATTCACTGGATTCATTTTCTAAAGAGGGGGCTGTTGAAACATAGCCTAACCCTTTCCCAGTTTTATGATTATAATTAGGAGGTTTTCATCTGGAGTGAAAGATCGAATTGATGCTCGTCTTCCTTTACTGAAGTTTAAGCCTTCCTGATTATTAAAATCATAACCCATATTTCTCATCATACGGAGGGACTTAGACCCATAATGTTGGAATTATGGGAATTCGAGGTCATCCTCTAAACTTTTCTGATTTGATAGCCCAGAGTTGACTTTCCTGAAATAGATTGACTTTTGACCTTTCTTCTTAGCCAGGACTACGAAGAAGGCTTTATGCTCGTCTTCTATCTTTTTGAATGTAACAAAGGATGATTTGAGCGGCATATTAAGTGAGGCCTCGACATACAATGCATGTCATGGATCCGTACATGTATCTGTATCGGTTCCTGTTTTCACACATTCAGTGGATAAATTAGACAAGTAAGCCAAATTGAAATTTTTATTAATGTACCACTCACCTTAACAAGATACAGTGTTATTATTGAGGTTGTTTTGGCTCATTACATTTAAATTTAATTCCCACAAACACTCTTCCTCAGGCTCGTGTTCGATGTCCGCTTCATTGCTACTGTCAGGATCATCTTTTGGTGGTTTTGGTTCTTGTGAATCTAAGTAGAAGACTGAGTCAGTGTGGTAGTTCTCCACAGCCTTGAATGGCTATCTTTCGGCTATCAAAGTCCTGACCTCTCCCTCATTATTAGCATATTTCATCACTTGATGAAGGGTAGATGGAACAATGTGATTCGCATGAATCCAAGGCCTTCCCAATAATAAATTGTAGGACGTGTCCGCATCTATGATGTAGCAAGTCACCTCCGACTTAAGATCTCCAATCTAGCACTTGAGTTTGATTTTTCCCATGGGTCGTATGCTGTTAGCATTGAGGCCAAAGATAGTAGTCTGGGTGGAGCTCAACCGAAACAGAGGAATCCCTAAAAATTACATGACCATGTATGGCATGATACTGAGCATGGATCCTGGGTCGACCTGGACACAGCTGATCTTAGAAAACCCAAAATACCCAATATAGTACAAAGGTCTATTATTCTTGTGCTTGATTTGCATGTCTTCTTGTGTGAACGATATGCAGGGCAAACTTTTTATAGCTTGTAGGCATTGTGCACAAGAAGGTCCTTCTGTTGCTTTTGGGACTATAGGAACTTGTGTGATAAAGCTCTCTGTATCCGTTAAAGTTTCAATCAGAGCTCTCCTTGTGGACTTGGACAGCTTCAGAAGCTCATAAAGAGTGATCCTGATAGGAATATTAGCTAGTTGTGTCAGGACGTTGAAATGGAAGGGCGTGCTTGATCCCCCAGCTTCTTGTTGAAGAAGGCTCTTGTTATAGCGAACCTCCTTTTGCTTCTCTTTATCGATTGACTTCTTGGGAATGGTACCCCTAGTCTCTTCATCCCGCTTCTCTGCTTCTTGAGTAGCTTGATCATATCTTTTCAGGTATGTCTTACCTGACCTCATGTTAGATCTAGGATTTGCATCTTGTTCGGCTGCAAGAGCAGCCCTCTCCTCTTCTGAGTCGGTAAGAGGGGTCAAGTGGGTATCATCTTCGTTTAGAGAAGGGTTAATAATATTAAAAGATTTAGCCTTGTTTCTCTTCTTCTTTCTTAACACATTTGTCCACTACTGGTCATCAAGTAAATCAGGATGGACCCACATTGTCTCCTCTTTCGGAGTAGTAAGGGGTACCAACCCTTTATTTTTCTGACCATGCGGATTAGTGTTTATCAGATGTAGCTCTCCTTTGGGGATAGGGACAACACTGATTGGAGCTATAACAGGTTGAAAATCCTCAAATTGGACGGATATCATGTTAGTGGTCACGATTTCTACTCCGGCTTTAACTTGAGCACTTCGGCGTCAATCAAAGCCTGTAGGATATCCTTGAAGATATAGCACCTCTTTGTCAAATGTCCTAACATCCTATGATAAATGCAGTAGTTTTGATCATCTACCTTCCCCACTTCTTTTGGCTTCTTAACTCTAGGGAGTTTCAGCTTGCCACTATTCTAAAGTAGCTTGAATAGAGAGACTACATGCTTCTCTTTGAAGGAGTGTCGCTTAGGTACTCTTTACTGACCTCAACGCTTTACCCTTAGTAGGTGATGGTTGAGGATTGGCTTCAGTAGTCATAGAATCTTTCCTTTTTGACTGGGAAGATTGGTCTTGGCCTTGTTGTGCAGGTTGCTTATGCTTGCTTTCTTCTTCAGCTTCAACCCTTGCAACTATTTCTTGAGCCTGTTAGCCTTGGGAGACTAGTTGTCTCCAAGAGTGGCACTCTACAACTCCTATTTGGGTTATGAGTTTGGTCTGTAAGTTGTGTTGATAGGTTTTCACCAGAGTAGACTGTGTCATACCTGTCGGACATCTCAGAGCCACGCTTCGAAACCTCTCGACAAAGACTTTGATGGGCTCTCTCTTCTTCTGCTTAGTGGCAAGAATGGTAGGGACAAAGACTTCTATATCATCTTCAAAGAATCTAGCCAGGAATAGTCTTTCTAGGTCCGCACATTTCTTGATACATCTTGCAGGATGTTTCATGAACCACTCAAAGGCAACCCTCTTGAGGGTGCCGATGAACAAACAAGTCAGTACGACGTCATTTGCTATCACATTCCCAGACTATGATTTTAAATAATAAATGTGATGGCTCGGTGATTCCGTGCCATTAAAATCTTGTTGGGTCGGGACTTTGAACTTTGGAGGATAAGAGGTTGTATCCCATTCGGCAGGATAGGGCCTAACAACTCCCTCATCTTGGAGCTTGCTCCTGTTGGCAATGGCATTTAGGCAGACTTCTAGTTCTTCCATTTTCGTAGACTGGAGATTATGCTTGTTCTTAGTCTCTCTTCCTTCTTCAGAGGAAGATTCTAGGTTGCGGGCTTCTTGATCAGAAGTCGGACTCTCAACTACTTTTTCCTTCCCCTTTGATGTAAAAGGTCAGGATGAAGATGATCCTCCTCTTCGGGAAGATTCATGCCAAAGCGGCAAATCTATTTTCTGGGACTTGGCCCTGTTTGTGATAATTTGAGCCATCAGGATCTGGAGTTCATCGATGGTCTCATGCTGACACATGACCATAGCTTGCTGATCATCAAGTATTTTCACAAGATCATCAGGGTGTCCCACCAAATAAGTGGAGCTCTCGCTTCCTACGAAAGAGCTAGAGGATTAAGATTCTGCGATGGCTGAGTGTTCATCATCAAACTCAATTCCTTTATCCAACTTCTGGTAGTTGACAGGAGGGATGACTCCATTTCGAGTTCGAGTGTGTCGATAGCTTCCATTAAACTCACTCAGGATCTCTTTCAAGTCAGGGGACCGATCCATCTCTAACTCATCGGAGCTAGTGATTGATGATCTCCCTATATTCACCATGTCAGAAGTGACTCCAAAGTACTCTTCTTTCGAAGTCGTCTTCTTATGGAATTGTTGTCGCTTGTACGGGTTTAGCAATGCGACATTCATCATTCGGCTAAATACTAATGGCCTAGTTACAGGTGCACAACATCGGCATTCTGAAAGGACTACGAAGATAAGTCGCTAGCATTAGCAGGTGGGAGTGGCTTGTTGAACAGCTCCGTCTCTTGATAGGAACTCTCATAAGTCTGTTCCAGAGACTCGAGATGAGTTACTCACGGTTTGTGAGGTTTATCTTTGAACCCCCAATCTTTGGCTAGATGAGACTGGTTCTTGATGGACATGAATTTAAAGTCCATGTCGGTCACCCTGAATGCGACTTGACACATCGCGTTTAGTATTAATAACCTAACAGTCACATTTTAACACTAAAACATGAGGGTCGCGTTTAGGTAACTAAATGCGAGGATCACATTTGAGAGCAAGGACGTGAGGGTTGAGTACAACGTCCCTTTGAACAAAAGGTTTATGTTTTGACTGAGCAATGCGAAGCTGAGGTTCACGTTCAACGTGGACTTGAGGTTCGTATTTTAGCTGTAGAACGTGATGTTGAGGGTCGCGTTCCATCTGGCTTTTGCGAGGTTCGTGTTTGGGCACATAAACATGAGGCTCATGTTCTTCAATAGAAACACGAAGCTTAGGGTCACATCTCGGCTCACAAATGTGAAGTTCGCGTTGGTTGGTTGATCGGCTTTCTCTATGCATTGCTCGTCATAAGGATCTTCTCCTTCGGTGAGAAGCGTTCTTCTTCGCCTGATGTAGGCGTCAAAAATTACCTATGGGTTCCCATATGCAGCTCAAGACAAAGAGAACATGATGAACGATATCATCCGAGTCAAAGATGTTTATCTGACGATGATGAAATGCATGAAGCGAATCGGTAAAAACACACTAGTCAACAAATTGACGAGACACACGTAAAGGGGGAAGCAAGCGAACCAAAGGAAATGCAAATAGCCAAAAGAGTCAAAAAGACATAACAACTGGCCAGGTGACTCGCACAGCTCTGAGTCACCAAATGGTGACTCGCACAGCTCCGAGTCACCAAATGGTGACTCGCGTACCTCTGAGTCACCACGACTATTTGGGCCTCCCAAATTCCCAAAACACGGATTCCGATGTTTTATTAAAATTTTTTCGTCCCAGGACCTCCCAACTGTTCTGAAGCTATCCTTAAGGGCGCCTGGTGGTTATCAACTGCAGATGACGTCAAAACACTTGAACTTATCAAAAAACACGATGACAAAAGCCTATAAATAAAAGCCCAATGTCTTCAGTTGAGAGGATCTAAAATGTGAGGGCGAAGTGTTATCCAATTGAACAGTAGACCATGAATTTCAGAGGAGAATTGGCAGATCTTGACGAACTTTTTCATAAAGAACAAGCCTTCATAAGATTTGAGATTCTCTCTCCCTCTTTCCTCTAGATCAAACTTTGTTTTGATCTCAAGAAGAACCATGTAGGCATCGAAAAGTGCCGATAGGTTCCCGAACATAGCTCGGCGTCAACGAGCGACGATCGAACGTCACTACCCGGTTCACAAGAACTCAAATGACGCCGGTGAGCGACTGAAGCAAACCGACGGATTACGTGAGCCGACAGAATGTCAGAATCACGAGGATACGGGTTGACCGAAAACCCCGCGATCACCGCAATTGGGCCAACGCCCGCCATGCCCCGATCACCCCACTGATAATCCAACCATCGGGGCCTACAGAGCTCGTCGTCACGATTCCAACGCATCCGAAATCACTCAAATCCGAGTTCGGACGAAAAGTCAACGGCGAGTCAACGGCGGGACAACGGCAGAACAACGGCACAGCCTCGGACTGCGTTGAGACACCCAAGTGGGCCTCGGCAGGCCCGAGACACCCCTTGGGGTGTCTCGGCCAAGAGCCGAGACACCCCCTAGGGGGTGTCCTCAAGGCAGCCCCCTACCCCCCTCTCATTTGCCTATAAATAGAGGCCCTTAGCCTCCATTCTCGGGGCTCCGAATTCAAGGCTGAATTATCTTAGCCAAGGATTCCTCTTGTGTGAAGCGGCGAAGCCCTGCCGGAGCGAGGAGTCAGAGTTTTCAAAGAGAGCGGCGAAGCCCTGCCGGATCAAGGAGCGAGAGATCTTCATCAACAGTCTCCTTCATTCACCCCTCCCTTTCCTTAGTGTTGCTCCTTAGCGGTGACACTAAGAAGAGCTATTATCTCGTTTTAGCCGAGATATACGCTTATAACTTCTAAGATCTCACGCGGATCGACGAAGTTCTGCTTCTATATCCCACGCGGATAGACGAAGCTCTGCCGGATTTTCCCGGAAGGATCTTGAAGAGTCGGCGGTCCACGGATATTGACGTCCCCGTCACAGGCCAACAACCCACGCAAGCGAGACCGAACCAAACCGGGCTCTCGTGTTTATTTTCGTTAAAGTTGTAAATCTTTTGTTTTCATTTTATTCTGTTGTAACGATTGAAGTTGTAACAGATCTCAAACAAGAGCAATGAAAACAGCAACTTTTACCGGAAACAAACCACAATCTCGCTTGGTCGTGATTGTCACTGCTGCGATTGTTTCCTTCATGAAACAAGAGCATAATTAAACTTGTTAATCGGATCTGATCCGTGGTAGCCCACAGACTACCGCATCCCCGGCACAGGTAAAAATCTCACGCAAAGCAACAGAAGATAAACTACTGCTGTGTTTTGTTTCATAAAGTTATAATTTTCACTTTTCATTATAAGAAGATCTTATAAAAAGATCAACTGGAACTTGTAATCGATAAACGGTGTAACAGGTTTGACAGTAATGAAAAAAGTAACTTTTGAAAAAAACAAACTGGCGACCACAGTGGGAGCGAACAGCCTATTTGCGAAGGCTGTGGTGTCATAACCAAGGATTCTCATCCCGGTTGATGAAGAGATCGAATACGAGTTTGACTAACAGAAGTATGAAGAGTACATGTCTTCTTCCTCTAGATCATCTTCCCCTCAGAAGAACAAGAAGACCTCTTCCACAAGGAAAGTTCGCTGGTCTTCAGATCTGAAGACCCAAGATGATGAGCTCTACACCATTACTGCTGTAGTTTCATCCCCTAACGCTCCTACGATTTCTAAAGAAGCTGGATCTTCAGGACTGAACCCTTCCTTGGTCAAGGAGCCTATTGCTGGAGGCGTGCCAACTCTGTCAAAGAGAGCATGGCAAAGACAATGCCAACGCCTTGCACGCCAACTCGGTAAGGCTTTGGAGCCACTTGAAGGGATCTATTATGAGGTTTAGGAGGCGCCAAGCACCACAACATCGAGCGAGTACCTTCTCCTCTAAACCAGTAACGAATGAGTGGATCCGCATCAAAAGGACCCGTTCAACCCTTGACGAACGCATTTAGAAACACCTCGCAATTCTTGCGCATGCTAAAATCCTTATGCAGAAAGCTAAGAAACTATAGAAAAAAGAGGTGGCCCAAAAACCACCAAAACTACGCAAAGTATGGAAGAAATAGGGGAAAAAGACATCCGAAATAATCAAAAAAGAGAATTTGCCTCTTACTGACTCGGCCAAGGCCGAGTCACCATTTACTGACTCGACCAAGGTCGAGTCACCATTTACTGACTCGGCCAAGGCCGAGTCACCATCTACTGGCTCGGCTAAGGCCGAGTCACCAAATGGTGACTCGCACCACCTTCGAGCCACCAGGGCTTGTTTTGCTTCCGCTTTGCTTCCTGCAATCCTTTTTGAGCTTCCAATGGCCCCTGTTCCCATAATGACAAGTTCCACACCTCCCTTGAAGCTTCATGATAGCGTGAACTTATCCAGATTCAAAATGAAGATTACATATCATCTCGATCATTTGCACGAAGACCGAGGCAAAACTCTAATTAAAGAACGCTTGGGTCCAGCAAGTGAATCCCAAACTACTCGTTAGACTGGGGGTCGTACGCCTCTTCCTAACAAGTCAAAGGGCTCTCATGTCAAGAAAGTACCAGTAACCGCTCGCCTTGGATTGCGAGTTGAAGTCCAAGAGCCCGCTAGAGCCTCACGCTTACAAAAACATAATTCTAAACGAGTGACTCTTGAGAACGCCAATGAAGCGTTATATCCTCAAAAAGAAGCATATTCGTCAGAAGACGACCATGTTAAAATGGGAAAATTATACCTGCATACGATAGGTTGCTTCGATGATCACATCGATAAGTTGTACTATCAGGCCGGGGGTACACATAAATCTCAAAAGAGAAATACACGGGAAACGGATTCCCACTGTCCATGTACCAAGCTCATCAAGGTAGTATTATCAGAATGTAATTGCCCCGAAACCACTCCACAAAGGGTCTCAGTATTTGAAAGACTTTCTACCAAAACGTCAAGGCCCAAGTCAAGGCGTTTCCGTAAAAGAAGGCTGGTTGTTCAAGACGATGAATTTCCAGAAGTGTTCACAAACATGACTGTTAAAGAGAAGGCAACACGATGTTTCAGTCATGAACCATTTGCAGAAGTATCACAGCGCATGACTTGGCTACGATCTGGAACTATCAGACCTAGACCCAGGAGGTCACAGTCCTCAAATGATGAAACATCGGATGCTTATTCCGCATTAGCTTCCGATGATATGGCATCTAGCACGAGACAATCTTACGAGTCATTTATGATCAGCACTGAACAAATGACTAAGATTCTCGATGATGCTTTAACCAAACAGAAAGAGAATTTTAAATTTGAAATGGAAATGGCTATGCAGCAGATGAGGAAAATACATGACCAACAAATCACGATGCTAACAAATCAGCAGAGGGAGTCTAGCCATCATAATAATCCTAACCAACTTGATAATGATGAGGAAGTAGACGAGAATATCATCATTGATGCCCCTCTTGCTAGCAACAATGCTGGGAGTAGTCCCTCAGGTAATAACAATGCGAAAGAGGACTACGTCATTTCCCCTCGGGATCACTCTAAGAAAGATACAAGTGAGGGACTCAAGATGAAAGATCTCAAAAGTAAGATCGATGCTTTGATGTCTGCTCAAGAGGTAAAAAAAGACCGGCATTCTGCAACCTTATCTAAGGGAATGGGAGTTAATTCCATACCCAGTAAGTTCAACCTGATTAACTTCACGCCATTCGACAGAAGAGGTTCACCCACTCAACACTTGATTTACTTCAAATCTCACCTAGGGGTCATTTCAGATAATGAACCTCTGATGGTACGATTATTTGTGGGAACTCTTCGCGTGACTGCCTTTGATTGGTACCGCCGTATTAAGCCAGAAGTATCAATAGATGGGATGATATGGAAACTATGTTTCTCACCAACTTCTTCGACGATGATACAGAAGCGTCTATTGGAAAACTCTTTGATGAGAAGCAGAAAGATGGGGAGCTGGTTGAGAATTTCGTGAAGCATTTTCGGAATAAGGTAATAAACTGCCGAGACCCGGTCACTGAAGAATTTATTCTCCAAACATGTCACAACAACCTTTCCTTGGATGTGTTAGAAGTTATGGGCATGACACCATCCAAAACATGGAAAGAGTTGAAGGTGCAAGGGGAGCAGGCCGAACGCTTCCTCAAAAGGAAGAAAGCTGAAAGGGGTCAGCTACCTAATAATGCCTCGAAACAGAACTTCACCCCCGTGGGAAAGGTAAGTCATAGGCAAATGTAGCGGATGCAAATCAGACATTCCAATTACAACCTCAACACCAGCCATAACAACAAACACCACGCCAGCAAACACCCTAATGGCAACAACGGCCTCCAAGGCAACAGAAGACTACTGAGCCAAAATTCCCAAAAGAATATTCTTTCAAGGAAGATGAGGTTCCCGGTATTTTTAAATACTTATTAGAGAATGATAAAATTAAGCTACCCCCAATCACTGATCATGAGGGAGCTAATAAAACTACGGACCCGCGATACTGTGCGTTCCACAGAACAGTCCACCATCCCACAAAGACGTGCTACACTCTCAAAGACAAAATTCAAGCCCTAATCGATGTGGGTATTATCACTCCAAAGCAGCTTAAGGAAAAGAAAGTGGGCGCAAACGCGGTTTCTATTAGCTTTGGATCGGTCCCTATGTCATGGTTCCAACCAGAGCCTGTACCAAAAGTAAAGGTGAAAACTATTAACGATGATCCCCATGGACAACGGCAAAATGGACTTATGCGGCACACAACTTCTAACGGCAAAATTCTTTGGGTCCATCCAGATTTGCTTAATGATGAGCAATGGGCAGGTTCCTCATCTAAGAAAAAGTCTAGAAACAAGGACAAATCCTGTTGTCCCGCCACAGCAATTCCTAAAAAAGATGATGAAAGTATCATTACTTTATCTCTTTCTGAGGACAAACGAGAAGTGTTCGCTACTAGGGGTGGAATCGAGTACCACTACATGTATCCTGAAGCCTCTAACCCAGATGCTAAGACATTGGCTAAGCAGGGGGTGGCTACAACTCCCCCTACACCCGCAACAAAATCTCAGCAACAACCGGCTAGTAAACAAAAAGGAAAAGAACCCTAACACCAGGAGGTCCAGAACCCGAAGCAGTCTCGATTCAATCACCCGATTGGGAGAGATAAACCGAGGAATTTAAGCACACCATACCACTTTAATATTATGACTCAACTAGCTAATATCCCAGCAAGAATAACTTTGTATGAATTGTTGTGTCTCTCTAAAGACACGAGGGAAGCCTCGCAAGAAGCCCTGGCCGATGCCGATGTGTTTCTCACTCACATCAAACCAGCTCCTAAAGATCCGGAACTCTCAATTCAACATTATGATCTGACAACTAAACAATTCCCTTGCATAACATTCACAAAAAATGATATGCAACTTAGAAATTCAAAGCATGATTGGCCCTTATACTTCACCGGGTACATCGGCTCCAGCGTCATCAACCAGATCTAAGTCGATCTGGGTTCCACTGTTAGTATCATGCCACTCCGACTAATGTATAATTTTGGGATCCCCGTAAGCAGATTATCCTCGACAGGTACCATCATCTATAGATTCAATACCAGTAGGTCTAGGCCATTGGGTAAAATCCGGGTAAAATGCCAACTTGGGGATCTAAAATCCGAAGTCCCTCGCGGAAACCTCCTATAATTTACTATCGGGACGACCGGTAATCTTATCGTCTCCTCCACTCTCCATCAATGTCTAAAATATATGGATGCTAATAATGAGATAAGGACGGTGGTCGCAGATAAACAACTGTTTAAGAGGTTGGAAAATTACTTTACTGACTCCCTTCTATACGGTGCTGAATCTGACACTGAATCATCGGCTCAAGGCACGGACAGCGGAGAGAAAGCAAATACCGAACCTAGGCTTGATTACAATGGTGGTTTTGTACTAAATGATATTTTACCCTTTGTAATCAGCCCTGACGATGGTGAATCGTCAGACAATAGTTGTAATTGGTAACTTGCCAAAGAAGTAATAAACGATCATTTAGAGTACTCACCGTGTTTGGACGACATAATGCAGGGATTATATGAGAATCTTGACATGCACCTGCCGCTTCGATCCTCCTGTTTAACATCAAAGTATGTCCAAGGCTCTTTTGGAACAACCCTTGTCATTCCTGCCAAGGCAGGGGGTGGAAAAGAGTTAGTTTTCGGCAAAGGGGAGATGTTCCCACCGTCAAATCCTTTCTTAAAGGAAAATAATGACGAAGAGAAACCCGGACCCTATCTCGCCAAGTATAGTCAGCAATCGTGTGATTTAATGAAGAAGTGGGGACATAATTTCACGCTTGAAGAAGGCCTCTGGTTTGGTCGAGGCCCACGAGTTCCACCTCGTCCGGCCTATGTACCAAGAGGAAAACCTGATAATTATTATGGCCATAAAAGGTGGCTGGGCTACGCCTCTTCATCTGATGAAGAAAGTTACGGGCAAGTCCTCGATCAATTAGCAAATGAGGACGGATACTCATCCGATTCTTCCAATTAGGATACCGATGTTAGTATTGGTGAAATATTCAAAAGTTTGATGTCGAATATGGCTACAGTCGATCCTACCACCATAGAGGGAGACGATCAATTTCCAACTTGGAAAGACCCGTGGATTCATCACCTAAATATTCAGTATGGGGATCAGTTTTTGAGCAAAGAGAACCACCCATTGAAGACAAAGTGGTCCAGGTGAACATGGGAGACGAAGAGAATCCGAAACCCATATTCGTCAGTGATAGTCTTCCACCAGACAAGAAAGAAGAGTTGATTGCCCTCATTAGGGAATACATAGACGTCTTTGCTTGGAGTTATGAGGATATGCCAGGACTTGACCCAAATGTAGTGATGCACCGCCTCAACATCAAATCGGATGCTAAACCCGTCAAACAGGCATAGAGACGGTTTCGTTCACAAATTATGGAGGCAATTGAGGCAGAAGTCAAGAAATTGATCGACTCTAGTTTCATCAGAGAAGAGCAACATCCCGATTGGCTGGCAAATATCGTACCGGTCCTCAAAAAGAACAAAAAAATCAGGATCTGTATCGACTTTAGAGACTTGAACATAGCTTGCCCAAAAGATGATTTTCCTCTTCTAATCACGGATGTTATTATCGATAACACATGCAGATTTGAGATAATGTCCTTTATGGACGGATTTTCGGGTTACAATCAAATAAAGATGTACCTGGATGACGAAAAACACACCGCATTCAGAACTCCTCTCGGGGTCTTCTACTACACGGTTATGCCTTTCGGATTGAAAAACGCAGGCGCAACCTATCAATGAGCAATGTTAAAAATTTTCTAGGAACACCTCCGGAAAAACGTCAAATGCTATGTCGACGACCTAGTCATGAAGAGTCATAATAAAGACGACCACAGCAAAGATTTGAGAACGATGTTCGATTTCATGCGGACTCACCAGTTAAAGATGAATCCCACTAAGTCTTTCCTCGGAATGTCCAGCGGTAAGTTTTTGGGATTCGTCGTCATCATGAAGGGTATCCGTATTAACCATGACAAAGTGAAAGCAATAAATGAATTACAACCCCCGAGGAATCTTAAAGAACTCAGAGGATTGTAAGGGCGACTAGCCTATATTCGTCGTTTCATCTTGAATCTATTCGGGAAATGCTAACCGTTTTCCCAAACTCACTAAGAAGGGTGTGTCGTTCATTTAGGATGATGCTTGTCAAAAGGCATTCGAGGATATCAAAGCATATCTTGCAAATCCTCCTGTTCTCGTGGCACCGAAATCAGGTAAACCGTTCTTGATTTATATTAAGGTGATGAACCGCTCGTTAAGTGCTTTGCTCATACAAGACGATGACAACGGTCACGAACAGGCCGTCTATTACTTAATCCGAACTTTGGTAGGTGTTGAGTCTTGATATCCAATGATCAAGAACGAGTGCCTCGCTTTGGTATTCTCCATCCAAAAGATGCGGCACTATCTCATTGGACAGACAATCTATGTCATTTCAAACGTTAACCCAGTTCGGGTATTCATGACGTAACCAGCCTCTATGAATTGGAGATTAAAAAAATGGGCCCTACTCTTGTCCCAGTACGATTTGCACTTCAAACAACAGAAGTCAGTCAAAGGACATGCAATTTGT
This sequence comes from Asparagus kiusianus, assembly GCA_022839385.1. Lineage (NCBI taxonomy): Eukaryota > Viridiplantae > Streptophyta > Magnoliopsida > Asparagales > Asparagaceae > Asparagus > Asparagus kiusianus. The sequence goes on from BQKN01063941.1 coordinate 337,959, forward strand.
GATCTCTTGGCAGCTAACCCTATAACTGATGCAGCCGAATTGTATGAAGATTTGCCAGACGAAACCTATAAGGTCAATGTTACTTCTCATTAACACATTTTGCAATTGTACTTCGACAGCGCTTCCCGAGCAACCAACACGGCTAGCGCTCTCGGTAATTCTAAGATCTCTGTAGGAGTCGGAGTCGTCCTAGTCTCCCCGGAGAATCATATGATACCCCGAGCCTACTCATTGATAGGAAAATGCTCCAACAACGTAGCTGAATACAACACGCTGCTTATCGGACTTAGCTTTGCCAAAGAGCTGGGTGTCAAATATCTTGAAACTTTTGGTGATTCTCAATTGATAGTCAATCAAATTCAAGGAAAGTACAAAGTCAGGAATCAAGACTTAATACCGTACCATAAGGTGGCCATCGAGATGGCAGGTGTAGGCGTATAAAATTGCCTATAGGTCCCTTATCACAGCTCGACGACGCCAATTCAACAAACGGAC
>BQKN01063941.1:338463-360339 GCA_022839385.1 Asparagus kiusianus
TTGGACTTTGAGATCCGGTGCTCGGCGATCATCCACGCCAAATAAGGTAAGAGTTCGAGAGGGACCGGATCTGAGATCTACACGATTTTCCTTCGGATCTAAGCTTGGTTCTTAGATCCCGAGAAGAGTCTCGAATTCGCTTGGTCGATTTCGACACTTGGGCTACTATTTCCTTGGTGAATTAGTACCCCACTCGGCTATTATTTCCTTCGTGAGATAATACCCGTCATATCGTGTAGATCCGACCGGATCAAGATCACGCGGTGGTCCACGGCAAATAACCCCGGCGCAGGCAAAGAACCCACACAAAGCGAGTGACCGCAAAACAGGAGCTCGCGATTCGTTCGACATAAAAGGAAATAAATTGTAATCTTTCTTTTTCTTATTTTTGATTTTCATTATAACCGGCTCTTATAAAAAGACCGGATCTTTGTAACGCATAAAGTTGTTAACTAAGATGGCAATGATATCAATGAAGAAAGGCACAAATTTTCCCGTGAACAGCAGGTTCATTTGAGAAATTCTTCATCGAATACATTCCACGTCTCCAAAACGCGTATGCAGATGCATTGGCAACATTAGCAGTATTTTTGGCGTAACCTCCCGACATAGAACAATAGGTTACCATCAAAACTCATCAACTTTTTGTGCCGGAATGCGCTTTGGAAATCAAAGAGGCGCACATGGCCAAGATTGAACTCGAATCTCGAGATTGGTGATTCCCTATTATCGACTACATCGTGCATGGAATTTTAGCACAAGATGTAAAAAGGGAGACTTGGTGCGACGAAGGGCACCGAGATTCTATTACAACTCAACAACCCGAACATTATATCGACGCGCATACAACGGATTGCTACTTAGATGCCTCTCAACAAAAGAAGTGGAAGAAGCTATTAAAGAAGCTCATGATGAAACTTGTGGTGCACATCAACCCGGTCCCAAGCTTTATGATCATCTCAGAAGGATAGGATATTATTGGCTAACCATGGTTAAGGACACGGTTGACTATGCTCGACGGTGCCACGCATGCCAAATACACGCAAATTACATGCATCAGACCTCGGAACAACCTACACCCATCAACCACTTCATGGCCATTCGAGACATGGGGAATGGATATCATCGGTCCTATCTTCCTACCGTCGGTCAAAGGGGACCGTTTTATTTTGGCAATCACCGATTATTTTTTAAAGTGGGCTGAAGCAGTGCCATTAAGAGAAATGAAGACTAGCAACGTCGTCAAGTTTAGTAAACACTATATCATCTATCGATATGAAGTTCCGAGAAGAATCGTACACGACAACGGCCCTCGGTTTGTGAGCAATGCCTTCATCAAATTCTGTGGGAAATTCAGAATCGAAGATCACTCATCAACGACATATAATCCCACAACAAATGGATTAGCAGAGGCGTTTAACAAGACAATTATAAAGATTTTATCAAAACTCATGAGAACTAACAAGCGAGACTAGGATGACAAACTTGGTGAAGCCCTTTGGGCCTATCGCACCATAGTTCGCACGCCCACCGGGCAGACTCCGTACTCATTGGTCTGTGGATGCGAAGCTGTTCTTCCCTTGGAAATTCAAATTCCATCCCTCCGTATTGCTCTCACAACAGGGATGATGACAGAGGAATAACATAAAGAAGGGCTCGAAGAACTTGAGATGTTGGACGAGAAGTGTTTGGAAGCTCAACAGCAAATTGAGTTTTACTAAGCCAGAATTTCTCGTGTTTTCAACTAAAGAGTCAAGCAACGAAGCTTCAAAGAAGGAGATTTGTTTCTCGCCGTCCGGCGGCTAATGATGCTCAACTCAAAGAAGAAATGTAAGTTTCAACCTAAATGGGACGGTCAATTTGCGATATAAACAGTCTACTCCAATGGCGCATACCGTTTGGTCACCCAATATGGTGACAAGATCATGATGTCAATAAATAGGAAATTTCTAAAAAAGTACTATCCTTAGTACGCTCAGGATAACTTGCTAAAACGTGAAGTTCCTGGAGAATACTGTACAGGGTGTTCTTAAGGATAACCCGAGATCAGTTAGATTGGCTATAATATTCCCTCACAAAACTCTCACTGTTGTTGTCGATTTACACTCTTCCACCACAAAATCCCTCACTAATCAAATTAATTGACGATGAGTCAACTAAAATTCTCCCTGGTTTATTCCACTCAAACACCCGCTATGTCTGTACACTCAACACTCCCATGGTTAGAGTCCAGATATAGTGCTCAGAATTTTAATCTCCTGATCATTAATAATTGTCAAACCCCTTCGTGTTAAGTATTTGTTATTTAACACTGAGAACTTCCTTCGAGTGATTTGTACGAATCAACACTTCTACTGTAATTTTTACTCCTACTCTCACTGTTCATTTGGTCAAACCTTTCTATAGTTAAGACCACAACTACAACCAAAATCCCCTATCGATTCCTTCAATGAAAGAGAGGTCCACAAATCGAGTGACCAAATCTATAAAAGTTAGAGTCATCTCAAACTCCTCATTTGGTCATACCTTCCTATAGTTAGGACCACAACCACAACCAAAATTCCCTCTCGATTCCTTCAATGAACGAGAGGCCCACTTTTAAGTCGGATTCTTTCCTTTCGATAAACGAAAGACCTCCACCCTAATTGAATGATCAAACCTATAAAGTTAGGGTCATCTCAGTACCTCATCTTGGTCAAAACCATTGAACGGTTATGGCCCAAGCCGGGATTTCTTTTCAATAAACGAAAAACTATCATCCCTTTCCCATTCAGTCAATCCTATAAAAGTTAGGGCTAAAGTCGGAAATTCATCTTCAAGTCAGATAACCAATTCTATAAAAGTTAGGGTTATCTAAATTTTTCGATTCTCGTAGTGGAGATCTCATTCTTAGTTTCACCTCACAGATTCTAAAAATAAAAATCCCACTTTAAGTTTTTTTTACAACTGGAGATAGAATATAAAATTCTTCCTCCCTGGTATCAGGTTCACTTCTGCCCCAAGAGAATGTTCGGAGATAGAATATAAAATTCTTCCTCTCCAGTGTCGGATTCGTTTTTACCCCAAGAGAAAACACCATATTTTAACACCATAATCCGTGCCTTACACGCACGGGGAATTTTATCCCGAATCCTAAGTAGAGATAAGTCAGCGCCTAACATGCGTTGCCGGTTTAGTCTTTCACCGATTGAAAAAGACACCAGAATACAAGTCTGAGAAATTTTATCCTGAAGTCTAAATAGAGATAAGTCAGCATCTAACACGTGTTGCCGGGTGGTCCGTTCCCGTAAAAAAAATGACCAAGTCTACGTATTTAATATCATAGCGCTAAGTCTAAGGAAGTTCATTCCGTTAGCACAACGTTACATATGAAACGGACTTAGACAATTCATATGCTAGCACGACCCAAACTGTAGTCGGTAAAGGTTTATCAAACCTGTTGATGGCTGAGGGTTTGCCAAAAATCCTAAAGTTTACACCTAACACATGTTGCCGGGTGGTCCGTTCCCGTAAAAAATGACCAAGTCTACGTATTTAATATCGTAGCACTAAGTCTAAGGGAGTTCATTCCGTTAGCACAACGTCACATATGAAACGAACTTAGACAATTCATATGCTAGCCCAACCCAACGGTAGTCGGTAAAGGCTAATCAAACCCATAAAAGGCTGAGGATTTGCTAAGAATCATGTAAGTATTACTGTTGATTATTCTAAGAAGAATGGAAAAATCATAATAAGAATGAAAGTATACCGAACAAAATATATTTTCATTAACAAAATTAAGAGTTCAGATACAACAAATCGCGGTCACTCTACATCAAGCTTATGACTAAGGATTTGTTGCTCTAATTTGGATAATTCTTCGACATAGGACCGTTCAAGCTCACATTGCAGTTTCGTCTTGAAGGATTCTTCAGAGATAGATAAAATTAGGATAGCTTCCTCCTCCATTTTACTTAATATCTCTTCTGAGAGCCTCACCTTGCTGGATATCGCAAGCCTGCCATGCTCTTCCTCAGCCTTGGTCACCTCCAAAATAGCCCTTCGTTCTTCCGCCTCCGCAAGTTTTTGGTTAAACTCCATTATATTGGCGTCGGTAGAAGCTATGGAAGAATCGAGCTCGTGTATATAGGCCAATCTCTCAGAAAGAACCTCCTTCACCTGGTCCACCCGTTTTCTCTGTGCCTGAATCCTAAGCTCGGCAGATGCTCGAGCTTCATAACGGGATTGGACGGGTCTCCATCTGAGAAGCAACATAGCCAATAGCACCAACAGATCAGAGCTCTTTCAATTTTTTAAATTCATGCTCTAGCCGCTTTAGGTCACTAGTTAAGGCATCTGCAATTTCTGGCGAGCCAGCATCCCTCACCGAGGCTATTTTGCGCTCGAGGAAAGGTTGGAACCGATTGAAAGGAAGCCCTTTCTGTAGAAGTTTGTCGATCAATGATCCCGTAAAAGTAAAAAAGTGGCTAACCTCTAAACAGAGGATGAGCTTCTTCGGATCATCACCCGACAATAATTCCTTAACTGTGTCCCGGAGTTGAGACAACAATCCTATAAAAAGAGAAGAGATGAATATTACGAAGCATAAAACAATTCTAAGTCAAGACATGGTGTGAAATTTATCAACGCCTGCGGAGATTTCTTTAGTTAAACGCATCACACCTAGTTCCGTTTGTCCGACTTCATGAGCCACAGGAAGCACGGAGGGAGTAGCAGCCATTGAAGCATCAACTTCTTCGTTTGGTCTCACGATTTGTTTAGATAGGTTCCCCCCAATAGTTTTGACATTCGCTGTAGCCGGCATCCCCAAAAGAATTGGGAGTTGTGTCTCAGGAGCTGATGACCCGACCTCGACGATAATTCCTGCCAATAGCAAGAAATCGAGACCTTCAGATTCATCAGACTCTCCAATAAGAATAGTAGTATCAGTCTCAACGATTGGTCCTACGATTAGAACTTTCCTATGGTTAAATGGAAACCGACAGATGAATCTATAACACGAGAATAAAAATCATACCGGCAGGTGAGTCAACCGTGTTCATCAGTTCGGCAGCCTTACACTGGGCTTGTTCATACAACATGTCTTCAAAAAGCCTGTTGTCAGAATCCAAAGAAATGGGAATCGAATCAGGTGAAGGTACACCCGTTTCTCCGAGGGCCGCATCATGGGGAGCTCCCTTATCGCCCAGATCTTCCACTAGAACGCCTACACAGAATCAAAGTGTTAAAGCAGAAAGAGGAAAAGCCAAGAACGCACAATAAGAAGAAGTGAAATTTACCTTCAGCAGCTGTACCGAGTTCTGTAGCCTTAGTCATCGGGTCCACTTCTTGCAATTTTTCTAAGAGGGTAAGAAGCATAGAAACGATTAGCGGAGACACAAATTCTGAATCGTTTAGTTCCCGCCAAATGAAGGACCTATCACCGACATCAAATATACCTAGATCTTTAACCCTTTCAGCGGTATCGGGTCCAGCGCCAGAGTCTACAATAGCCTCAATATTTGTACATGCTCCAACATCTGCAAGTTCTTCGGTCATAACTTCATCCATTGGTTGGGAGAAGTCAGACCTTTCGAAACCATCAAAGCAGGGAGAAAGAGGATCATATTCCTTTTCACCTTCTTCGCGACCTCACGAGAATGAATAAGTCTAGGAATGAATAAGTCTAGGAATTAATGAATAGAACAGTCAAAAGATCATAAAAAGTTGAAACCTTACCTTCTCCACCGATAGGTATGTCAGTGGTAGGTCTCGTTTCCGAAGTCGGGAGTCTAACACGTCGCTTGGAAGCTAACTTTTTATGCTTAGCAGATGGAACCTCTTCCGGATCAATAACTCGTTCATGAGTAAATTTAGAGCGCAATTCTTTCCCCGAACCGACTTGAGTTGAAGGCTGAGAGCTCGTCCAACGTATGGGACGAGGCCTTTCTTCTTCTCTCTCTTCTTCGGAAGCTACACCTGGGATTTCAACCCATATCTTATTAGGATAAGTGCATATAACTCGCACTCTTGGCTTCCTCGGAGCCAGTGAAGGCTTAGGTAAGCTAGAGCGGTGAGCATGAGCAGCCAACACTAACTCAAATAATTCTAAAGAGAGAGGATCCGACAGACCTATTTCCAGCTCCTCGGGGTCACTGCCGGCTCCAGTCTCCTGCCTACCCGCAATCTTAGTTTTCGGGATCTTGTCACTAGAAGTAGAGGTAGCTTCTTTATGCTTCCCCTGGTCAGAAACACCCACATGCTCTTTTCCTCTTCTCTTTTGGAATTCAGCCTCATGCACCATCCGAGTGGTAATCTGAGCTGCCTCTTCAGAAGCTAACTCTATAATCGGTAGGACAGGCACAGATTCGTTCGCCGCTAGAAGCCACTAACATTGCAGGAACGTCAGCTCTAATTTACACTCAGCACCAGGAAGTTTGAACTTGGCACTAATGCAGCTGGTTATGCTCCAGAACCAGGCCCTAGCCCAATCTATTAAACCACCATGAGTTCGGAGTTGTTGATTCGGATTCCCAATGTAAATCTGATCATACCCGAGCTGTTGGGCAAATCGACATGGCAAGTATGGCCTATATAACAACGGTTCTGTACCCGAAAGATCATGTAGCCTGGCCGAATGTTGATCAACCAATCAAAACAACCAGCATCAAGACCAATCTGATGTGTCCCAAACCTCTCCATATCAACCAATGAGTCACCATGTTGACCCGAAAACCATGGGAAGCAGGTCGTGAGAGCCCAACACTTCTGATTCTGAAGCTGTCTTTTAATTTCTGCGAACCCTCGGCCTCTCCATTTACAATTTTCTATTAATTGGAGAAAGGGAACTGATGGATGTGCAAAAGTTAGGGCTGACATCATATCTGATTGATGTACTACAAACCAGGCCATCAAATAGGTATAGGGGAGCTCTGCTTTCGTGAGAGGAATCTGGGCTGACGGCTGACTTCCCCCTTGAGTAAACACACTCACGATTTGACGAAGCCATCGGTAAATATCCGTGACCACCGCTGGAAGAAGAGATAAATTCTTTCAATGAGCAAGTAAGACTGCAGGATAAAGGACTTCTAGAGACAGAGCGTCTTTGGGCTGGATCGGCTTCACCGCTTGCCATAAATATGTGTGGAACTTGGTTCCAGCAGGAAAGCCACCTTTAACGCCAGCTGTAGTAAAGGACTGAGCGTTGGATTTTTGAATTAGCTCATTCACTTCTGAAGGAGTCAACGGTGTCAGTCTGCATATCGCCTCACCCAGACTGCTATCCAAATTCTTGAACAAATAATCAGCAAACTTCTTCAGACTTATTTGTGGTCGCGTCTTCTTGGATAGCAGATCGGCACCTACCAAGGCTATGTGGTAGTGGCAGGTGAGATCCCAGAAAGTGTCATAGCGATCGGGCATCCGCAACTTTAGCTGCCGTAGCTCCCGGTCAGAAGGAAAATATTTTTGCTAGATCATACTACCCATTGGGAGGCCTGACACCTTATGCATCTCGTGCAACGCCAACCCTAACTCCCCATGCTTGGTCAATAATGTGTTGGTGTCATGATTGTAAATCTCCAATAGTGCCAGGAAGTGGGGAACACTTGTTGTCAGGCCATAAGTAGTGCTGCGGACCGCTTCATATAAACCACTCCCCTTCAACTCGACCTCGAACCAGTTTAAGATATAATGGCTTAAGTGGGTCCACCAAAACTTATCCGACGAGTGCATCTAACCAAAACACTGGTGACCGGTTACTAACATTTCTTAACCTAAATTTGCAAGTCGATTCTTCACAGTGTTGGCCACGGTAAAGACTTCACCCTTGGGCGGGTCGTTCAATCCCAAGACCCCCGGATGTAGCCCGATTATCCGATTCTGATCACTTGATCTAGGAATCATGCCGGGGGTAACATATCCGCAATGAACGCGGTCGTGCTCCTCTGTTAACGCCCACAACATTTCTCGCGGGACAGTCTGACATCGAAGTTCTATGAGTGAGCGGTGACGGGGAATTTGAGGAAGGTATAGAGGCCCGCCATCATCATGATGCAGCCATTGTTCGGCTTCTAAAGACACAGCAGCTGGATCTTCAGTAGAATCGCCGAACAGATACTACGGCTTCCTCAACGGATGTGTAGAACTTGGGTCCTTCACTAAAAGCACATCTGTAATCAGTTGCCTTAAGGTACGACACTATTAATTGCTAAAGTTCGTCTGGTGCATCCGAAGCAAATTGAGGGGCCGTCGGTATGGGGATAGGTTCGTCAGTGTTGGCGTAGGCCTCACTAGAGCGACCTTCTACTCCGAGAGCATTGAGTGCCCTCGAGAGAAAATTAACTCAGGTAAAACAATGTACGATTATTGACACGGTCATAAATACCTATGTTAAGATAGTATAAGCGTTGAACTCATCTCACGAGCTGTAAGATAAAGCCACGACCTTATAAAGGGTGAGATGATCTCAATCACATCGTGCATGTAAAGGACAAGGCATGTTACCATGCGGATAACACGATAACATACCCTAGCCTACGTAACGCGACACAACATGAGATCGCCCTATGTCTTGAAACATGTTTCGACCAAGCGAAACACGTTTCGTGAAGCGTCCACTCCCGCGAAGGAGAGTGGCGGCTCTTCCCAATTACCTCACAAAGAAGTGTAAAATAGGGACATCATGCAGGATCTATATTCATAACGAATTTTGGCTAAAAGAAAATAAAAGAGCTAATTAACTAGGCGAGACGATCAAGAACTACGTTATACACACGAAGTACGACATGATAATATACATGCCCTCCAGAATATAGTATAGTAGGAAATTGCCCCATGTTAATTTAGATATGCCTTGACCAAGCGAAACAAGTCTTATGAAGCGTCCACTCCCACGAAGAAGAGTGGCGGCTCTTTCCAATTGCCTCACCAAGGAGAACAAAGCGGGGATGCAACATGCGGAATGATATATTGAGTTCATGAATAAAAAGAAACGATGAAGTTATACCTATACAAGTAAAGGGCGTCGCGTTAGGCGACTGAGTCGCCGAATGACCTCTAGGAACACGGGATCTCTTAGGCGACATATCTGTAACAAAGATATAATAATTTGATCACGCCAGAAATTAAGGAATAGCAAGCTAATACAAATGGAAAATGACAATATTCTATGAAATAGGATTTATTGTTAAAAATCTGATTCAACCTACACAGTGGGCTTAATGCAGATTCAGTTTCAACCCATGACAGCTAAAATCAAGCCAAATATCTCAGGGTTTTGGTTCAAAACATGAACGTTGCCAAAAAAGAAAACAACAACATGCCTACAAATCAGAATATCGTGTGCACTAAAAGCCCGATAGGGCAATTATCATACAGGGTTCCGGATTCAAATTACGTAACGATTCGTGACGAAAACAACGGGTACAAGCTCAATTATTACGTAGGGATCAAACTGAGGGTTTGGCTATAATTGCAAATCTCAGAAGTTTAACTCAACCCTTCATGCAATCAAAAGCAAACAATGAACTCAACGAATTTAGATTCGGCCTTGTCAACATACAGGTTCTTGAACCCACAGTTTAAACCGAGTTCATGTCAACAAAATAGATGTTCACATGAAGTCAAGGGATTACAATCTGAACGGGTTGTTATTCAAAGGTCTTAACCAGACTCAGTCTGTATGCAAAGCTAGGCCAAACATGCAATCATGCAACCAAATTAAAGAATTTGGGCTGTCGTCTTAAGATTCAAACAACTCGTGCTTGAGAATGAAGTTCAAGCCACGGTTCTTAAACAAATTCAAGTTAACGGAAAGGGGTTACCGAAGTTGAACTCGAGAAATTCGTGAAGAAGAAGTTCTGAAAGTAACCAACCTAAGAAGAGACTTAATCCCCTGTTACATTCAAAAATCTGGATGTCATCCAAAGTCCCTAATTTGAAACTAGGGTTTTGACTACCCCTTCACAATCGAGTGCACAAGATGGAATCCAATCAGAATTGAGGATGAAGCTTACCTAAATTTAGAGAAGAATCGAGGAGAGGAGAAGCTCGTCAAAGCAAAACCAACCGCTGCTTGCTCCTACGACTCGAACCCAAATCAAGAATCGAAGCCCTAGCTTTCAATTCATGAACTTGAGGGGATTTTAAAGAGTTTGGAGAGGAAGCCCTAACTCTAAAATCAAACAAAAATAATTTGAAGAAGTCAAGGGGTTTAAAGAGAAAGGAGGAGGGAAGAAATGAACTTTTTGAACTGAAGAATAAATTCCAAAATGAAGAAAGGAAAAAGAAGAGATCAGGCTCTTAAAAGAGCCCCGAACCAAACCAAACCCAGTTCAAACCGCTTGAACCAAGCCAAGCCAGACCGAACCTAATCAAAAAGCTCCTGCGCTGACTCGCACACATGCGAGTCACCAAATGGTGACTCGCACCCTTACGAGTCACCAAATGGTGACTCGCACCCATGCGAGTCACCAAATGGTGACTCACACACATGTGAGCCGCCATTTACTGGCTCGCACATCTAACAAGTTGTTTGGCTAATTTACGGATATTCTGACCTATTTTCGACGTATACGAGACCCGTATTCCTACTCCAATGGGTATATGAGTCTAAACTATTTCCTACATTTATCGAGAAGTTTTTGGAGAATATCATTTAGAATATTCTTGAGGATAACCCAACAAAACTCCTATGAGTATACGAGTATAAACTAGTCCTCCTAACTCCAAAGACTTAAGAGTTTAAACTATGTAGACTCCAATTAACGTAAGAGTATAAACTGTGTTAACGCAGGTCAACACACCGATGACTTCGCCAAAACAAAACTACGGATATGGATTCTGACAAAGATGATTAGTTTAAAGTCAACTCGATGGCATGAGCTAAGTTCAGAAACTTACACACCAGTCTCAGTTTAAAACTTCAACAGCGGTCAGACGATAAACGCATTACCGAAAGAACTTCATCTATTCGACAAAATACTGAATAGATTGAAGACTAAAGAAACTGAGGGTGGAAACCAATTATAGGTCTTATCATACCGATTGAAGGTTGGACCTATCATGTCCAAAGTATTCCAGGCTCTTCTATAAAAGAAACGAGACTGAAACACTTTGGAGGAGGTATCTGTAGGCGTCAAAAATTACCTATGGGTTCCCACACGTAGCTCAAGACAAAGAGAACATGATGAACGACATCATCCGAGTCAAAGAAGTTTATCTGATGACAATGAAATGTATGAAGTGAATCGGTAAAAGCGCACTAGTCAATAAATTGACAAAACACGCGAAAAGGGGGAAGCAAGTGAACCGAAGGAAATGCAAACAGCTAAAAGAGTCAAAAAGACATAACAACTAGCCAGGTGACTCACACAGCACCGAGTCACCAAATGGTGACTTGCACATGGCTCCGAGTCACCAAATGGTGACTCGCGTACCTCCGAGTCACCACGACTATTTGGGCCTCCCAAATTCCCAAAATGTGGATTTCAATGTTTTATTAGAATTCTTTCGTCCCAGGACTTCCCCAACTGTTCTGAAGCTATCCTTAAGGGCGCCTGGTGGTTATCAAGTGTAGATGATGTCAAAGCACTTAATCTTATCAGAAAACACGGCGACAAAAGCCTATAAATAGAAGCCTAAGGTCTTCAGTTGAGAGAATCTAAAATCTGAGGGCGAAGTGTTGTCCAATTGAATAGTAGACCATGAATTTCAGAGGAGAATTGACAGATCTTGGTGAACTTTTTCATAAAGAAAAAGCCTTCGAAAGATTTGAGATTCTCTCCCCCTCTTTCCTCCGGATCAAACTTTGTTTTGATCTCGAGAAGAGCCACAATCTCGCTTGGTCGTGATTGTCGTTACGATTGTTTCCTTCATGAAACAAGACCATAATTAAACTTATTAACCAGATCTGATCCGCAGCGGTCCACGGACTAACGCGTCCTCGGTAGGCAAAGATCACACGCAAAATAACAGAAGATAAACTACTGCTGCGTTTTGTTTCATAAAGTTGTAATTTTCACTTTCTCATTGTAAAAAGATCTTATAAAAAGATCAACTTGAACTTGTAATCGATAAATGGTGTAACAGGTTTGACAGCAATGAAAAAAGCAACTTTTGAAGAAAACACCTGAGTCGAGGCTTTTGTAATAATGTTACCATTTGTATTGGTCGGGTTAGTCGTAGCAATGGGTCTCTTGTGACCCGATACCTTTTGTTGAAGTATGGGTGGAAGGTCCTCAGCTCGCTTGGCGAGTTCGGCTGAATTAACGTCTTCTCCTTCAAATGGGGGACTGTATGAATAGTATGACCCTAAGGAGAGACGCTCCCTTAGTGAGTCCACAGTAAGAGGAGAATTAATTTCCTTAGAGACCTTATGGACCTTGCACATATCCTTAGGGCTAAGGGATCCGATAGAAAGGAGTTCCTCATACTTACTTTGGCCGAACTCCACAATAAGAATTTCAACAGTCGTTCTGGCAAACTTGATGTCGGATTACGCCACCACTTTTTTATCGATGAAAAAGCTAGTCTCTAGCAGAGTCACCATCTTTTATTTGTAGGAAAAATTGTAAGAAAACTGAGAAATAAATTAGTATTAATCTCCCTAACTGACTTAGAAAAAGAGTAATTCTAATCTCTCAAAGTAATCCCTCTCTAACTGACTTAGAAAAAGAAATTATAATTTTTTATCAGTTTTCTGATTTACAAAAGAGAGAAGAATCGACGAAAATCATTCCCTTTGTTTAATATTGGGTTCTTCTTGGTGGCGATGAGAGTTTGATTCTTGTATCCTGTTGACGGTCCAAACGCTTCGCTTCGTGGAACTTCATCTTTGCTTCTTGACTTAATATCTTGGAAGAACTTGCAAAGCAAGTTTAGAACTCTGGACGAGTTTAGAACTCTACAAGAGAGTTGATTTCAGAAAGGAATTTCAATCCTTTTAGTCGAAATAAGCCAATGGTTTTTTTTTATGCAATAGCCAATCTCAAAGATAGCCAACCCAAAATGATCCAAAGATCCTTATTCAGTTGAATTCTCAGCTATTTATAAAGATCTAGGCGTGTAACTGACCCCATAAATCTCACCATAATAGGGGTTTGATGGCCCCATTTTGTGAAAAATGGTTTTGAACCGTTCAAATTGCAATTGAAATGGTCAAACGCGAGATTTGTGTTCTGAAGCGACCTTCGCGAGGGTCAACCTCCGTGTTTAGTTGTTGAAATGTGAGGGTTGACCTTCACGTTTAATTGTTGAAATGCGAGGGTCGCGTTTGGCTTCGGAGATGCAAAGATCATGAATTTGTAATATCTGTTGTCACTCTGCATCAAGTCTTCTCAGAATACAAAAGTCGTCATCTTGTAACCCTTGTACTCTAACTTCTAAATATGTGAAAGTCATCAAATTGTAACTCTCGTCTGTTATCGTGAAAGTCGTCAGATTGTAACTTTCATCCTTAGTGTTTTGCGAGGATCAGCTATCTGCAGTAATTTTTAGATAGCTTACATGTATTAAAATTTGAATCATTCTTTAAGTATAGATGAGTAGATATGATTTCTAATTTTAAGCAAGCAATATTTAATTTAATGTATTAAAACTTAGAGGGATGCAAGTTCAAAATGTAGTGCTTAAAAAATAAGGAGTCGTGCTTTGCACGAGGTGCACACTAGTAATAATATAAGACAAAAACATATATCTATATTGTAGTATGTCATCAACCATAATCAAATATTCAAATTCTGATGTAAACTTTTCATTGCGCATGTCCTTATCGAGTTATGCTTAGAGTAAACACTGTAAATTTATGTTGTATAGCCTTTCTCGTAGCTTGTCGCCCTGTTGCCTTATGCCAGTTGTAATTGTTTGTTTCAATGTATTTTTTGTTGGCTATGTTGTTCATGAAAAGGCAATTTTGCCTTTGTGAATAGTCTCATATGGAATAGTGATGGAAATAGCAATGGGTTTACATTGGAACACCCCTTATTGGGCTTTGAATAGTATTTTGAGTTTTGTTGGCTTTGCATAACACACACACGCACACGCGCAAGCCTCGCCACGCTGTCGCACGCGTGCGCCACGCCGCACCGCATACGCACACATATTCACATATTTTTGGATCTCAAAAATTTAATATTTTACCATTTTGTAGTTCCTTTTGACTCGTTCGTAACAGATGCGGAGATAGCGCGGGCAGTTACCCGATTAAGAAGAACGCGCGCATAGATCCAGCAACGACTATGGGTTTTGAACCTTATAAATTCAGATGAGTTGCAGTTCGGAAAAGCACAACAAAAGCATTTTTCTTTTCTCCTCTTTGGAAAAATCGAGCTCTATTCCTCTCTAAAATCGTTGGTTATATTTATTTTATTTTTGGGCAACCATTTTCGTCTGTGCTTAAGCTCTGCTGTTCTTGCCCGAGTACAGAGACATGCCGAACCAAGGGTTTACCGCTAGTGGAGAGAGGATCGACTGCACCAGGGCGATAGGTGGGTCCTCAATCTTCTAGGGCAGTGAAATCACGACTGCTCCCATTCAGGCCTGATTTTTCGACCTTTTATTTTTGGATTATATATTAATATTCTCTTTTTAGATAGTAATCTAGAAGATTGATATTTTATTGCTGTTAATTTAAATCAGAAATAACTTAATCTAAAATTAATAGCTTTTATTTGTTGCCTAGTTTTGTTAATTCGAGAAAAAATATATATTAATGTTCATCGAATTTTACCATTCATCCGAAACTCTATGTTACTGTTCATTTATTATTTCTATTCATTCAAATATTTACTACAAATACTCTTTTTTTATTTATTAGTTTTTGTTAAAAAAGGTTACTGTTTGTGAAATAAAATTTATTTAACTGTTCATTTATTTTTTTTTAAATATTACTATTCACAAGAAATTAAATATTGCTTTAATTAATTGTTAATTGAAAAGAGATTATTGTTCAAATTGTTTTTTGTATTAGAATTGTATATTCTTTTTAATTGTTGATCAAACACATACTCCTAATTAGCTGGTCCAGTGTTATTGACAAAATATTTATCCCATTCAGATTCCTAATACCTAGACTAGTAAACTTTTTTTTGGACTTATGGCTAACCTTGATCATTACAAGAGTGCCAAACCTGAGAAGTTCACCGGCGTTAACTATAAACGATGGGCTAATGTCATGAGATACTGCCTCACCACCTTATGTCTTCTATCTGCCATAGAAACTCCTGAGTCTTCATCTAGTAGATCTCAACCCTCCAACTCTCCTGTTTATGGTCCTCAACCTGAACCCTGTCCTTCCACTTCTGATTCTGGTGCTAGCTCCTTTTCTAACTCTATGAAACTAGAAGAAATCAACTATCATTGTTTCCATAGGATACTTAGTGCACTTGCAGACAACCTCTATAGCATATATTATAAGTTCAAAAGTGCTAAAGACTTGTGGAATACTCTTGAAGCAGAATATGGCTATGATGATGCCGGAATTCTGCGTTTCACTTCCTCATCCTTCAATAAGTTCATGATGGTTGATGACAAACCCATTAATGAACAAATTCATAAATTCCAAGATTTCCTCCGTCACCTCCAATCAAAGGGAAACACTTTTATTGATGACTATAAACTTTCCTTTCTGATTGATAAACTCCTTCCATCCTGGTTTAGATTTGCTAGAGATCCCCAGCACAAGCAAGGAGATCTAACCTTCATTGAAGCCCTCAAAGCTATTCGTATTGAAGACCAGCATAGGCAAAATTCTAAAACCAAGACTGAATCAAAAGCTAAAGTGAACTTGGTAGACTATAAGCATAAACCTAAGAATTTTAAATCCAAAGGGAAGAAATTTAAGAAAAACTAGCAATCCTTCAATAAATCTTCTTCCAAATCCAATCCCAACTCTTCCAGCCATAAGTTTGATGGAAAGTTCTGCTATGTTTATGGTAGAACCAACCACCTAGCTCCCAACTGTTTCTTTCGGAAGAAGGAACCGATCAAACCTGCTCCTAAAGGAAATTGATCCAATAAAGTTAATATGATTGAAGAGAATCCAACTTCCTTCACTTCATCTTATCTTGATTCCCTTACTTCTTGTACTGACTGGTACTTGGATTCCGGAGCTAATATTCATGATTGTAATGTACGCTCTTGGTTTTTAACTTATCAGGAATTATGTGGAGGAAGCATAAGATTAGCAAATGACTCCACCAAACAAATAATAGAAAGTGGATGTATAGAGCTCACTATGATTTCTGGGAAAGCTCTAAATCTACAAGGCGTTCATCATGTTCCTTCTCTTCGTCGCAACTTGATCAGAGAATCTCTTCTTCTTAGACCTGACTTTAGGATTGTGAAGAAATCAAATAAATTTGTGATTACCAAGAATAATATATTCATTAGAAAAGGTTTTATCTGTAATGGTCTTTTCAAACTCAATGTAATCAATTCTAATTCTAATGAAACTCCTGAGTCTTCTATTGCACAAATTGTTGATTCTTGTGATGTTTGGCATGGACAACTTGGACATGTCAATTTCCAAACATTGCAGAGAATGATTAAATTGAACCTTATTCCCAAATATTCTCTTGATCCCTTATCTAAGTGTGAAATTTGTGTTCAATGAAAACACACTAAAAGACCCTTCAAGTCTATAACTAGAAACTCCGAACCTCTCAAATTAATTCATAGTGATGTGTGTGACTCGAACCGAGTTCTCACCCGAGGGGTAGGAGATATTTTGTGATATTTATAAACCACTCTAGATATTGTTACACCTATTTTCTCAGAACCAAAGATGAAGTCTTAGATAGGTTTAAAGTGTACAAATTTGAATATAAGAACTAGCTTGACAGAAAGATCAAGATTCTAAGATCTGGTCGTGGGGGGAGTATACCTTAAATGATATGACTGAATATTACAATATTATTCATGAGGTTACTGTTTCTTATACACAACTATCTAACAGGATAGCTGAATGAAAGAACAAAACCCTAATGAACATAGTAAACTGTATGTTACTCAGTTCAGGAGCACCTAAAAATCTCTGGGGTGAAGCTCTTCTTTATGTTTGCTTCATTCTCAATAGGATTCCCCAAAAAACTTCTGATACAATTCCTTATGAATATTGGAAGGGGAGATATCCTAGGTTAAACTTCTTCCGAGTTTGGGGTTGCTTAGCTAAGGTAGCTATTCCCGAACCTAAGAAGAGGAAAATTGGTTTTAAGACTGTTGATGTTGCTTTTATTGGATATGTACTAGATAACAATGTTAATAGATTTTTAGTAATTAACTCTGAAATCAGAGACATATCCAGTAACACAATCATTGAAGCTAGAAATGCAGTCTATTTTGAAAACATCTTTCCTTTCAAATCCAAAATCTTAGAAAATCCTAGTTCATCTCTTCCTTCTGACCTACCATCTTCTAGTTCTTCTCAGCCTCTTGATATTGAACCTTGAAGAAGTAAAAGAGATAGAATTCAAAAGGACTTTGGAAAAGACTTATTTACCTTTCTTGTTGAAGGTGATCCAAGCTCATTCAAAGAAGCAATGGATTCACCTGAATCTCCTTTCTGGAAAAAAAGCTATTAATAATGAGATTAAATCTATCATAGAAAACCATATTTGGATACTCACCGACTATCTCCAGGTTGTAAACCTGTTAGTTGTAAGTGGATATTCAAGAAAAAACTTAAAGCTGATGGTTCCATAGAAAAATTTAAAGCTAGATTAGTAGCTAAAGGCTATACTCAGCAAAATAGCATTGTTTACTTTAATACATATTCTCCTGTAACCCGAATCTCAACCATCCGAGTATTATTAGTCTTTGTTGTTATTCATAAGCTGATCATACATTAGATGGATATCAAGACTACCTTCCTCAATGGTGATTTAGATGAAGAAATCTATATGCACCAATCTGAAGGCTTCATTGCCAAAGCTCAGGAAAACAAAGTCTATAAACTTGTTAAATCATTGTATGGTCTAAAACAAGCTCCTAAACAATGGCGCCAGAAATTTGATAAAATCATTGCACAATATGGTTTCACTGTGAACGAACACAACAAGTGTGTTTACACCAAAGTGATGAACAATGACTATGTCATCCTCTGTCTCTTTGTTGATGATATCATTATCTTTGGAATAACTATTGAATTAATTTTAAAGATTAAGGATTATCTTTCTAAGAACTTTGACATGAAAGACTTAGGTCTTGCGGATATGATACTTAGAATGAAAATCACTAGAGATACTAGAGGAATATATTTGAGTCTTTCTTACAGTATTGAGAAAATGCTGACCAAATTTAACTTTCATAACTCTAAACATGTCTTCACACCTTATGATTCTTCTATATCCTTGAAGAAGAATGAAGGTGAACCTATCTCCCAGCTGAAGTATTCTCAGCTGGTTGGATTTATCCTATACCGGACCAGACCCGATATAGCTTATGCTGTAGGGAGACTGAGCCGGTATACCAGCAACCCTAGCAAAGACCACTGGTCTGCCTTAGAGAGAGTGTTTAAATACTTGAAATACACAGTTAACTATTGCTTGACTTACACTGGATACCCTGATGCTATAGAAGGGTATAGTGACGCCAACTGGGTCATAATTCTAACAGTGTAAAGTCTACATCTGAATATGTATTCCTTTTTTATGGTGCTGCTGTATCTTGGAAATCCTGTAAGCAAACAATAATTGCTAGGAGTACTATGGAATCTGAATTGATTGCTCTTGAAGCAGGATGGTTAAAAGATCTACTCTCTGAACTTCCTTTGGTCCTTAAACCTTCTCCTCCTATTTTCGTTCATTTTGATTCTAGATCTACCATAGAGCTTCTAAAGCAAGTGCATGTAAATAAAAAACTTAACCGACATATTCAAATAAGATATAAATCTATATAACGCCTGCTAGGTAAAGTTGTGATCTTAGACTTTGTAAAGTCTGAGAAGAATCTTGCTGACCCTTTGACTAAGGGATTATCCAGGAGTGTGGTTCTGGATTCATCGAGGGAAATAGAGTTAAGCCCATAGATGAGGTTACTGACAATAATAACCCAACCTTTATTTGGAGACGTAGTCCCAATGTAGGTTCAATGTGGTAGTAACAAGCTGGACTAGTGACTCTTGTGTGGAGCATCGACCTAGGTATATTTATATATCATTATGGTAGCTTCTGCTACTTTCCCTTCTCTATGATAATGATGCTCTTATGATACAGCTGATTAGGCTAAGTTTTACTCTTAATAAGTCCAACGCGTATATTGAGGAGGATATGATATCTAGTTGTAGTACCATTAGAGGACTTACCTACGTGAGAGGAACTGTGATGGTCGCGGTTGGAGGGGGGAGGGCTGGGCTAACCCCTAAAAACTCTCATGAGTCAGTTTATTGTGAACATGACCTTTAGTGTTCAACCCGCTTTGCTCAATAGATGAAGACGTATTATGTGTGTTTTCGTCAATACCTGGTATAAGGGGCCTAATTCAAGGCCTAGTCCATTATGTCTCTCAGGTGGCAATGAACTCACTAAGAAAATGTTCAAAGCCGAAAGTTACCTTTCCCGAATTCACGATACGAAAGGTTGCCCAACCTATATTTGTTTTATGATTTGTTGATTTATTTATTGTTTTTGAGTTTTCAGTCAATAGTGCCTTTGGGGGGGCTGTTGGCTATGTTGTTCATGTAAAGGTAATTTTACCTTTGTGAATAGTCCCATAGGCCCCGTTTGGCAAAGGGTTAATGAAAAGGGGTTAAAGAGAAGGATTAATGTACTTAGCCCATATGATAATCCGAAGGACTAAATTATTAACCTGTTAAATAAGTTTTATTTTAGCCCTTATGGTCAGTTTTAGTGTTTGGGAATAACAATGATTTTGACTATTTTCTTTATAATTAGAAGGGTTAACTCTTATTCCATCTAAATAGGAGTACTAGTAAACCCCTCATTTTGAGGGGTTAACTCATTTTAACCCCTCTAGAGGGGTTAACTTAACCCTTCTATATTTTTTATGTTTGGCAAATTACGGGGGGTTAACTCACTTTAACCCTTATATAGATTTGTTGTGTTTGGCAAGTTAAGAAGGGGTTAAGTCTCCTTAACCCTCACTTAACCCTTTGCTAAACGGTACCATATGGAATAGTGATGGGAATAATAAGATGTTTATATTGGAACACCCCTTATTGGGCTTTGAATAGTATTTTGGGTTTTGTGGGCATTGCATAACACACGCGCGCACGCGCACTCGTACGCACACCACGCCTCGCCACGTCGCCCTCGCGCGTGCACGCCACGCCACACACATCTTTTTGGATCTCAAAACTTTAATTTTACCATTTTGTAATTCCTTTTGACTCATTCGTAACGGATGCGGAAATGGCGCGTAGAGTTACACGATTAAGGAGAACATGTGCGTAGATCTAGCAACGGCTATGGATTGTGAACCCTATAAATTCAGATGAGATGCAATTCGAAAAAGAACAATGAAAGTGTTTTTCTTTTCTCCTCTCTGGAAAAACCAAGCTCTATTCCTCTCTAAAATCGTCGGTTATATTTATTTCATTTTCGGGCAACCATCTTCATATGAGCTTAAGCTCTGCTGCTCTCGCCAGATTATAGAGGCTAGCCGAGCCAGGGTTTTTACCGCTAGGGAGAGAGGATCAACTGCATCAGGGTGATAAGCGGGTCCTCAATCTTCTAGGATAGTGAAATCACGACTGTGTTAGAATTAGGATGAAGACCATACCTCTACTCCAGCGAGCTCGAGATCCTTGCAGGAGAGCAGGGCTATAGGCGAGGTGAGCTCGAAATCATGACGGCTTCAGGCGAGGTCGTGGACACGCAGGTGAGCTCAAGGTCGGG
Source organism: Asparagus kiusianus (assembly GCA_022839385.1). NCBI lineage: Eukaryota > Viridiplantae > Streptophyta > Magnoliopsida > Asparagales > Asparagaceae > Asparagus > Asparagus kiusianus. The sequence goes on from BQKN01063941.1 coordinate 359,298, forward strand.
ATCAGGCGAGCTCGAGCGGCTCCTTGCTGGCGAGTTTGGGATTTAGCGGGCGAGATCTGTAGGTGAGCTCGGGGCCTTTACAGGTGAGGATGAAGCACTGCAGGCGAGTTTGGAGCAGGCGAGCTCTACCCAAGCGAGCTCGTGGCGGATCTAGGCTATCGACAGCCTGTCGACAGCTCAGCTAGGGTTTCCCTATAAAAGGAAAACCCCAGGGCACGAGATTAGTGTTCTTCTCATGATCTTTTGGCAGCGCTTCTTCTCTTCCCAGAGGTGATTTCTCCTCTGCTCTCTCTCTCTTCTCTCCAACTCTCAACAGTGAATTTGAGGGGAGACTTTAAACATTGTATTTAAAGAGAGAGTTTAAGAGGGGGAATATTTAAGAGAGGAGAATCTTCACTGTAGCTACTGTGAAGATTGTATTTATTGAGAGATCTTAAGTTTAAGATTAGTTCTTGTATTGTAATTTCTTGTTGATTAATAAGAAATTAATTGTGTGGCTCCCGAGAACGTAGGTAGTTGCCGAACCTCGTTAAATCTTGGTGTATTTTCTCTATACTGTGTTTTTGCTGTTTTAGGAGTTTCGATGTAAAATTCTCAACAACTGGTATCAGAGCGTGAAATGATCTATAGGAAGTCAGATTCAAGTGGGAGTCATGGCCGCAGATGAAGGAAAAGTGAGACTTGAATGTAGGCATCGAAAATTGCCCATAGGTCTCCGCAAACAGCTCAGTGTTAAAGAACGACGATGAACGTCACTATCCGATCCACAGGAGTTCGATTAATGTCGATGAACGATTGAAGTGAATCGACGAACTACGAAGGCACGGGCTAATCGGGAACCCCACGATGTTTACAAAAAGAACAACACCCTTCTTGTCTCGTGCAGATAATCCAACCATCAGAGCTGATAGAACTCTTCGACAGGCTTCCAACGCACTTCGAATCGCTAAAATCCGAGTTCGGACGAAGAATTTACAGCGGAAGCGGACGAATACACCTCAACGGAGCGTCTCGGTTAATGTGAGATACCCCAGGGGTGTCT
>BQKN01063941.1:365528-378503 GCA_022839385.1 Asparagus kiusianus
CAAAAAAAAAAAAAAAAAAAAAAAACAATGATGCTATGATTATTTGAGTCTTCTGATTCTGAAAAAAAAAACTTACCTCCGAAAGTCAAAGATACCACATAAAGGTTCTCCCCAATATTTTGCCAATCTCTGAAGTCTAAAAGCCACTAATCCAACTCAGCATTTGTCTTCGTCAAATTTTCTTTGAATCTAGAAGACAAATGTAGCTTTCTATATGAAACAAATTGAGAACACCAGCCTCTATAATTACTTTTGACTTTCGTTAATAGCCAATTGAGTCGAGTCATTGTTCCAATGTCCCACTGAGACTTCGAGGGCAAAATCTGATATGGGTTCGGGTTTAAATTTTTATGGGTGTCAGCTCCAGATTTCAAAATGCTTAGGTGGCCAATTTGAAAGAGTCAAGAACTTGGAAATTTCTAACAACCGAAGTGGACATACTTTGATATTATGGATTACGTTGACCACGGACCTTTTTTTTTTTCTTTTTTCGGTGTATAATAATTTGACTGAGCTCTCCAGTCAAAGATGGCTTGTTCTTTCTCTTACTAAATCATATCATTTTTAATATATTTTTTCTTGTAATGTTATATTTAAATAAGATATGAAATTGATAGGTGTATGTTTGGAACTTGGCTGTTGGAGAGTTGTTTTTGGTGACTGCACCAATGGGAAATCTCTGTGGGAGACCTACTAGATGTGCAAATGCTTCATCTCCATTTGCCTCAAGTGAGTTTTTTTCTAATTAATTGATTCTTTTTTTTTTTTTGCTCTATATTTGGGTTTATTTCCTTGGAAAATTTATAGTTTGATCTTTCTCCCCAAACACTTAGTATGGATTCATTGTCTAAACAAATGTGCAACTATTTAAAATCATGGGTTTGGATCAATGGTTTGCTCATCGTATAATTTTGTATCATGCTGAGGTTCTCCTATTTGCATATCCAGCGTTAAATCGTGTTGGAAGCAATAAGTTCAATTCTCTCGCCTATCAATCATTTTAGATGTCTCTATATGTTGTCCTTTATTCCTTTTTATTCCTCTTCTTGATGTATTTCTATATATTTTGATATCTAGCAACCTAAAGCATATATTTTTAGGAACAAAATGTGCAAACTGTTTACAAACTCCTTCTGAGATAAATTGTGATAAAGCTTGACATGGTTAGAATTAGAATTGACTGTGATTACTTGTGTATTTTCCAATCTATAAACAGAATTTAGATGCGCTTTATTTTGTTTTATTTCATGTTATTCTCTCATTTGCTTACCTGTATTTGTTGTGTATTCTCCTCGCAAGATAAAATACACAATTGATTGCAAAGGCTCTTTTTTTTAATAACAATTGATGAAATTCAGGAACATGATTCTTCTGAATGCAAAATCTTTATGAAAATATTTTTCTTTCTTCAGAGAATACACTGACAGGGAGTAGTACTTCGATCTCAACTGACTCAAGCAAGAAGGCTTCATCTAAAGCCACAAGTTCTCTTCCATCATTCAATAATACTGATGGATCACCTACCAAGTTGAAATCTTTCAGCTTGAATGAGTTGAAGGCTGCAACTAGAAACTTCCGTTCCGATTCTTTTCTTGGTGAAGGAGGATTTGGATGTGTGTTCAAAGGGTGGATCGATGAGAAGACATTTGCGCCTACTAGACCGGGAACTGGTATTGTTGTGGCGGTCAAGAAATTGAAACGGGAAAGCTTTCAAGGACACAAGGAATGGCTTGTATGTAGCTCTTGATATATACATTCTTTATTACTTGATTCTCTTCGTTTACGTTTCGTAAATTTAAGAATTTCTCAGTGCTATTGAGGGTTATCTCCTTCAGTAGATCATTATCACATCATTCTTAACCGTTTTAATTAAAGTTCTCTTGGGCCTCCTCCTAATCTCTCTTTTCCCATTAACTATAATCTTATTACTTTATTCTCTGGTTATTTATGCTAGAAATTTTTTGTGAGATGATACTTGCCTTTCCTGCTTGGAAGAAAATTTGAAAGTGCCAATTCTTTAGGACAAATGTTTGCACTGATGGGTTTCTGAAACATAAGCAATTATGTGAAAATGACACTAAACTCTGGATATGTGGTGGGATTTATTCTTGTTTTGATGGCATTGGATGATCATATTCTTATTGTACTGCTTGTTTCTCATTTCTGCAGACAGAAGTTACCTATCTAGGTCAGCTCCACCATGAAAACTTGGTGAAACTTATTGGATATTGTTCTGAGGACGATAACAAACTTCTTGTCTATGAGTTCATGCCGAGAGGAAGCTTGGAGAATCATTTATTTAAGAGTATATTACTATTTCTGCGATGCTTCATTCTTTGTGTTACCTATACATAAGCTCATAATCTGTACCACTTTAGTTAGATTTTTGACAATCATTTTCATCTTTTGTAGGAGGGGCGCAGCCAATAAGTTGGAATATGCGAGTGAATGTTGCTGTTGATGTTGCTAGAGGACTGTCATTCCTACACAGTTTACCGATCCAAGTAATATATCGTGATTTAAAGGCTTCAAATGTTCTCCTTGACTCGGTATGATTACGTTTTGATGAGAACACATTCTATCATTAAGTTCCTTAATCACTGGTATATATGCTGGGTGTATCTTACCTTAACATTTTTTTTTTTTTGCAGGATTTCAATGCAAAGCTATCTGATTTTGGTTTAGCTAGAAATGGCCCTACTGGAGATAATACTCATGTTTCAACCCGGGTAGTTGGAACTCGTGGTTATGCTGCTCCAGAATACGTTGCCACGGGTTAGAATTTTGATTCGCATCTTCTATTTTCGTTAAACTTTATTTTTATTCCAATAGTTGAACATGCGTAGATATAGCCAATACCGTTTCTTTCCTTACAACTTTTCCTGGAAATTACACAACCAACTCTTGTTAAACGATTATTTGACATAGACAAACTATATAAACTTCAAAAGCACTGGTTAAGTTTTCTTCACTTGCCATCCTTTGGCAACAAATATTAGAAGGAATAATTTCCTTTGTGCCTGTGAACATGTACATGGTTGTATAACTTGTTATGTCACAAGCAAGATATCTGATAACATGTTAACAGTGCATGATACTTAAATACTCAGTCTCCCCTTGTCATGATATTTCAGGTCGTTTAAGTTTAACGAGCGATATGTACAGCTTTGGAGTCGTGCTGTTAGAGCTTTTATCAGGACGCAGAGCGCTAGACGAAGACAGGGGTGCCGCAGAGGAGACTCTAGTAGAATGGGCGAAGCCGTTCTTGAGCAACAAAAGGAAAATGTTCAGAATAATGGACACAAGATTAGGGGGTCAATACTCCAAGAAAGGAGCTCAGACAATTGCCTCTTTGGCTTTACAGTGCGTTCATATGGACCCTAAAAACCGACCAAATATCGCAGAAGTTCTTGCTGAACTAGAAAAGCTTCAAAGTGCTAGAGAGTCGACGGCAGCAACGCAACAGATCTATTCACGAGGGTAGGGTGTTGGTTTACTGGATCGAGTCTGGTTCAAAGGTTCATTGTAGATGCACCCCGTGTACTATATCAGTGTAGCCACTTGTATATGCTCTAAATTATTTTATTAGCATCTGCACCTCGTGAATGTAATTAAGGCGATGTTACTTTTTCCCACCTCAATTTAGAGAATATCATACTTTTTGGGTTAATTGTACACAGACCTCCATAGTATAGAGTTATTGAACTTACTACCTTTATAGTTTGAGTTTTGCATATAGATCCCTGAGTGAATCTTTTCGACTCTTTTACCATCACTTTGTCCATTTGCCAAAATAATTGTCTTTTTCTCTCAGGGTAAAAGAGTAAAAAAGTTCATTTTGGAGGATCCATCTGGCAAATTAAACTACAGGGTAATAAGTTCCAAAGCGATACTACAAGGGGTTAGAGGGTTAGTTTGAGAACTATGGCTACTCTATCAACGATGTAGATCACCCACGCCTACATGGATGATTCTGATAGGATCCCTACTCTATTTTTGTTTTCAGTTGAACTGAGGGCCAAAGAGTGATTTTTGCCGCATGATTTCCATATGACATCAGTTCATAGGTTTAAGTGCCAATACAATAGTTTATAGAGTATATTAGCTAGACCCCCATAGCATAGGGTGTGCACCGGCAATTAACCCCTGATACAACTGAGATTATGTAATGGGTGTCTCATACAACTAAGATCCCCTGATGCATCTGGACTCGTTCAGTGCATATCGTTCCAGGATCTAATACAGCGGCGAGTGGATTTGGGTATAGGTGAAATGTTATTGAAGAACAAATCTTACGAAACACTATTTGATGTTTTTATTTTCCCTCTATTTCCTTTTTTAACCTTTTTTCTGAATGTAAATGTAACTTTCTCTGCTTTCTTATATGCCAAAAATGTGTCCTATAAGGTTATTCTACGGTAAAGAATCAGTTAGGGTCAGTTTGAAAACAAGCAAAATTGACCCGCACGATGCCACGATATTTGTGTAAAAACAACAAAAAAAAATCTTTAATCATTTGATTTAAAAATAAGCAATTTATCTAAACACTTCAAAAAACCTATAGCAAATAATAACAAGATATTGCAATTTGCAAAATATATCATAGGTTGAAATACTAAGTCAGTTTAAAATAAGTTGGTTGAATATTGTGTGTTTATGAGTGATGTTGAAGATGGGTGTAAAGCTTTAGGTTTATAGATAAAAAAATCATTAAATGAAGTATTTTGGTTTAAGAATGATTTTGAAAGTAGGCAGGTTTAAAAATAAATAGGATGAGGCTTGGGTTATATAAGAAAAAAGGTGAATTTAAAACTAATTGGAGATAAAAAATTTGTTTTATAGAAAAAAAAACCTAAAGCACATAATTTTATTATTATATTATTTTATTAAATCTCATAAAGTATAAGGTTTGATCTTAAATAGTCATTTTGAAGTTCATGGGTTTAAAAATAACTTAGGGAGCGTTTGGCATCCGTGGCATTTTTGTCGTTTTTGTTTTTGTTTTCAACAAAAACAATAAAACGCGTTTGGCAACTAGGGCGTTTTTTTTGACTTGACCCTTTAGAAAATCCAAAAAAAAAACACTTTTCTCAAAACACCAAAAATGTGTTTTGAGATTTCGTTTTTTCATCTAAGCCGTCGCCGCCCGCCACCGCCGCCCGTCCGTCGTCCGGCCGCTGCAGCCCCCCTGTCCGCCTATCGTCTGGCCGTTGCCGCCGCCGGCCGGCTGCCCGCCACCTGCCCGTCGCTCGGCCGCCCGCCGCTGTCGTCCGACCGCCCGCACGTCGTTCGGCCGTCGCTTCCATTGTCGCCCATTGTCGTCGCCGTCCGCTCGCCGACGCCTGCCACCCATCGTCCGGCCGTCGTCGCCGCCGCCTATTGCCGCCCGCCCGCCTGCTACCCGCTACCACCCGCCCGCCGACCGTCGGTCGGCTGCCCGCCGGTCGATTAACAAACACACCCTTAGCTTATAAATTCACTTAATATGCAAAACACCCTAATTTAATGCGTAAAAATACGTGGTTTTAAAAATAAGTGGAGGTAAAACTTTGAGTTTATAAACAGATAACCCTTTCTAGAAGTGTGAGTTTTAAAATAAATTATAGTAAAATTTTAGATTTATACGCAAAAAACCATCTACAATTTGTGATGTCTCAACATCGGTATGAGAAAAGAAAGATATTTATTTAAAACTACATTGTAAGCAGTTAGGTAGCAAGTTATAAAAAAAAAAAAATGCAAGGATACAAATTGGACTCAAAAACACGTTACTAACTTTTTTGGGTCTCAACGTGACTTGAGAGTGAATGGGCTTGAAAAACTTTTGTTTTATATAAAGAAAAAATCCTTTTGAAAGTTGGTAGGTTCAAAAAATTGGAGTAAAACATTAAATGAAGTATCTTGCGTCGAAGAGTGATTTTGAAAGTAAGTAGGTTTGAAAATACATGGGGATGAAACTTTGGGTTATATAAGAAAAAAAGACGAATTTAAAAATAAATGAAGGTAAAACTTTAGGTTTATACCCAAAAAAATCTTTCTAATGCACATAGTTTTAGTATTATTATATTATTATTATTATTATTATTATTATTATGTTTTATTAAAGCTCATGAAGTATGTATTTTGATCTTAAATTGTCATTTTTGAAGTTCATTGGCATAAAGATAAATTAACTTACAAATTGGGTTTATATGCAAAGCTCATGAAGTATGTATTTTGATCTTAAAAAGTCATTTTTGAAGCCATTGGCTTATGTTAGAACAAGTGCACAGTAAAGCGGAAGTAATTGTGAAGAACAAATACGAGAATAAAGAACAAGCAGCCACAAACACAGAGATTTACGTGGTTCACCCAATTTGGGTTATGTCCATGACAAAGGCGTCGGAGAAATTTTGCTATCAAAAGAGAAACAAGTACAAGAAAAAGGTAATATACTAAACCATCAAACTCTCATATTCTCATGATCCAACCCTTATCAAAACTCTATCGATTTTAATATATAGGAGACCACAATAGATCGGGAAAGAGATATTCAAAACTTTGTATAAGTTGGAGATCAAACGAAAAACGAACGGTTGGTATTAAATCATCAAAACTATATTCAGCGTCGTAATCATTAATGGTCAAATACGACCATCGATGATCTCCTACAGTCCATCGATGGTTCCCAATAATTAGGGGTGCATTCAGTTTGGAGATGGCTCAGATATAATACTTATCGCATCCATATCTGCTTACTCATCTCTGATATAGATACGGATATGGATATATCTCGGTAAGAAAAATTGATGTCCATATCCGCTACAATCGGATACGGATATAGATATATATATGCGGATATATAAGCGGATATGCATTCAGATACAAAACAGATGTAAGAAAACTAGATAGTATTAAACAAAATATAGTTCATGTAATACGAAAGAGTTCGTTAATATGTTCATTATATCTAAAAGCCAATATTAGACATCTTGATCATTAAAATTAACCTCAATACGTAATCTAAGGATTAAAGCTATCGTAACAGTATGATCAATATGTATTCAAATATTTTGGATATGAATCTAGATATGTCACTACAAAACCATATCTGTAACCATATCTTATCGGTTATAGATTTGAGTAACTATAATTGTATCCTGACAGATACGATTACGAATATTTCTTTGGATACAGATACTGTTTAGCACCCCTACCTATAATCCATCGATGGTTCAAAATTCTGTTTCTATTTTTCTTTGATCATTCACTATAAAATATCGATGATTAAGGTGACCATCGATGGTGTCCTCTTGAACATTAATGATCCGTAAGCTGAATTGAACAATCAGAGGGTTTTGAGGAACAATTTTGTTAAATCTTCACGTTGACTCAACAATCCGAATGAGTTTTCAACTTTCTCAATAGTGTATCGCCAATGCCTCTGCAAATGTGCGTTACGGCACCTCAACATCCTTTAACATGAAGTAAGTCTAAGCAAAGCTTGAACTTGACTGCCAATAATAACGTCATCAACATACCTGCTGGATTATTCTTGGTGGCGATCTTCTTCAAAATTACTTTACATTCCTTAGCAATATCTCTAATGAAGTAATATGCAACCTCAATATGCTTCAAAATTACACTTTGGCTATTTTCAAAATTACACTTTGGCTATTAGAATGAACAAGAGTTATTCATTTCTCAACTCCCAATTCACCAAGAAAACCTCTCAACTATATTGCTTCCTTCACTCTGTAGCTGCCATGAACTCCGTCTCTGTAGTAGACAATGTAATAGTAGGTTGTAGCATTGACCTCCGACAAATAGAATCTCGCGAAAGAGTAAAAACATAATATGTAGTTAATCTGCGCTTATCCAAATCACCCGCAAAATTTAAATCAACATATCCAGTAGCAATGCAATATGCACCACTATCTCCACCAAATACCAAGCCAACACCTAAAGTTCCCTTCAAGTATCTAAAAATTTATTTTACGACTTGCCAGTGCTCTTTTTTGGGATTTACCATATACTTACTAACAACATCAACTATTTTTGAAAGATCAGATTGAGTACAAACCATCGTATACATGATGTTGCCAACTACACTGACATAAGGTACCTGAAACATGTAAACACGATCTGCATCCATGCTAAGTGATAATAATGCTAATAATTTGAAGTGAGTTGCAAGAAAGGTATAATCGGTTTTAGATTATGCATATTGAAATGAGCAAGGACCTTCTCAATGTAACTTTTCTGTGACAATCACAACTTCTTTTCTTTCATATCTCAGAAAATTTCCATGCTAAGGATTTTCTTTGCAGCTCCCAAGTCCTTCATCTCAAAGTCTTCACCAAGTAAATCTTTAACATGTTCACGTTGGATTTATCCTTAGCTGAGATCAACATATCGTCAACATTTAATAGCAGATAAATAAAGGAATTATCATTCGATTTTCTAAAGTAAACACGACCGTCATATTTGCTCCTACTAGGCCCACAACTGATCATGAAGGAATCAAATTATATGTATCATTGACGAGGAGATTGCTTCAACTCATATAGAGATTTCTTCAGGAAACAAACATGATCTCCTTTTCCTTCAATTACAAAACTCTCAGGTTGCTACATAAAAATCTGCTCTTTAAGTTCACTATACATGAAAGTTGTTTTGACATCTAATTGTTCTAACTCCAAATCATGTACTACAAGTAGTGATAATAGAATACAAATAGAGGTGCGCTTAACAACAGGCGAGAAAAAGTCATTGTAATCAATACCTTCAACCTAACTATAGCTTTTTACAACTAGCCAAGTCTTATATCTTGCATCTGAAGCACATGTAATGCCTTCCTTTTTCTTGAATACCCACTTACAGCCGGTCATTCTTTGTCCTTTCGAAGGAAATACTAAATCCCTAGTCTGATTTTTATAAAGAGATTCAATCTCCTCATTCATAGCAATCAACCAATTTGTAGAATCATGTGATGAAGGGGCTTATGAAAAACTTCTCGGTTCTCCTGCATCATCTATCTCTTGAACTACTAACAATGCATATACATGCATATACAATGGCTGAATCTAGGGCTGTCCAAAACAGCGCCCGGCCCGAGCCCGGCCGGGCCGCAGCCCGGCCTCGGCCCGGAAACCCGGGCTAAGTCCGGGCTCCGGGCCGGGCCCGGGCCGGCTCTTTTGTGCCCGACCCGGCCCGGATTATTTTTTTTTATGTATTATATTATATATGTATAATATATGTAAATATAAATATATATAATATGTATAATATATGTATATATATGTATATATAATATATTTTTATATATGTATAATATATGTATATATAATATATTTCTATATATGTATAATATGTCATATGTGTGTATATATATACTCTCTCTTAGTATATGTCACGCCCCGGGTCCAAAACATGATAATTTGGAGCGTGACTCGGTCGGCAATGCAACCATACGGTTACATTCACGCCTCTGGATCATCCTGTATACAGATATATTGCTAAAGAACTACTACATAGAGCATGTAACTAAAATAGCAAAGGAACTAGATAGATAAAGAAAACTTTGAAAAAGACAAATTCTCTTACATGTCCACAACTCTTCAAAGTAGGAAAGAGAAAAATACATATTAGTCTGGAGTACCACAAATGATTACAAGAAAGACTTAATAACTGAAGCTGAGAGAGAGAAGGTGATCAAAGTCGCTGGTCTTAATCCTTAAAGTACTCTTGGTCCTGCGAAGAAAGAACAATTCCCAAGTCTGGGGCATGCAAACCCCAGGGGAGTCAGAAAACTCCCAGCAAGCATGTAAAATGAGGAAATTGTGCACAGGTAAGCATAAGTGGTAGATATAAAGAAAAGATAAATTCTAAATTTTAGTGAAAAAAAAAATGCCTATCTTATAAACCAAAATACAATGAAAACTCAATTAAAGATGATAAAGAAAGTTTCTAAACATGGATATCAAACAAGGTCTACCATAAGCACATACCTTATACACTATGCTAAAAGGAGATAAGATTTAGAAATCCACAACATAAGAGATCAGTACGTCGAGGGAATAATCCAAACAAGGAAACCCTCGTATATACCATATATCTCAAATTGTAAATCTCTAAATATTAACTCCCAAAATTCTATACACAACAACATAAATATACATCAGCCATACTTCATCCAGGTCATACCATGCATGCCAAATCTATCACAAAGCATATAAACACATTATTCTTATTTTACATGTTATTTGAATTAGAGAAGAATATTTTCATGTATATAAATCGGTTCCCCGTAAACCGTCCCGGGAACACGGCTTCAAGTCAAGTATTGGCCCTTTGGCCCCATGTATATAGATATATAACTCAGGATATCAGGAATGCGCATATGCCCGTTTATATACATGTTATATTCTCCGTCTAATTCCCCTTTATAAACCCCATGTTTGTCAATTACATTTTTAGTGACTGTGCATGAAATGTTGTGCACTAACCACAGTATTACCGTGGAACGACTTCTGTAAAACTATAAAAATAACCGTAACCCAGAACATGTCTAATCAAGATGGGTGCATCGTCTAGTCGATGCTATAATAGTAATAGCCAATGGAAAAATCTCATATCGGGATATCGATATCGAGATCATAGCCATGCTATGAAAACACGCTTATAATTCATATTTTTAACAGAAGTCGTCTTCATGCACAGTCTCTCCTATTGGATGACAACTAGGTGATCAAGCAACCATTTTTTTCATAAAGGCAAACATGTCAAACACAGTACACAGCTAATAAGAAATATTCAGAGCGTTAGACTTGATTCCTCAAACATGAGTGACATAAAAGATCAAACATGCCTCATGTGAATGGTCAATGGAAATATTAGGACTTACAAGTGTCTGCTGTGGAAGAATGCATTCTCCAATTTAACTAAGTATCATATTCAATTGTTATATCTATTACTTCCATGAAAGCTCATAAAAAGTTGCCTGACTAAACAATCATCCATATGTGTATAACGTTGATAAGAAGTGCCAACATAATATCAGTTCCATCTCCAATAATATATTTGAATTGTTGTTGCTCCCTCCCCATCTAAGTGTGGGATATCAAGTATATCTTATAAGAGTTGATTTCTCTTCAAAAGTGAGTCTGTAGCTTATAGAAACCGATAAGATCTTTATTTCTAGTTGTGGAATTAGGCACATGTGCCAGCTTAAATCCTAATAACTAGCTGGCACTAGGAAGTATCTTCTTAGTTATTTTATTAAAGTCATACCACCTAGGAGCCAGTCGGTAAAATTCCCATAGCCTAATAAAACCTGTAGACTAATGCGCAGTATAAAAACAAATTCTAGAAGCAACTAACACACATGTAAAATCAATCATACTATTCTTTGCGTACATGCTACTACTAGTGTGATTATTCTAATCATCATATGCTTACGTAACAAAATTTAACTACAAACTCTTTGTCTTGATTTTTCGAGAAAGAAATCCTAGTAATTAGCTAAAGAAATCCTGTAAAATAAAAGAGTTGAAGGAATATAGGATAAATCTGAAAACAATTCTTGGTTATGAGGGTTCTTAATACACACGGCTGGTCTACACGTAGGGCTAATTAATTTAAGATGATTCTCATGTAAATAAGTGTAAATATATGATTGATCAATATAAGACCAGTCAAGGATTTGCTGAAGGCTCACAACATACAAAATGAATATTAACAAACTTACTAGACGGACCAAAAAAAACTATGCAGATTATTATTTCATGTACATCTCATAAACCTTACATTATAGAGTTTGACTAAAGTCTTATTGTGGACTCTTAACAGTTGTTCTGTGGTTTGAATAATTTTCTGCAGCCCACTCTAAAAATCTATAGTTGAACAGTTTTAAATCAATCCTTGAATAAATTATTCACAAGAGGGAAACGAGAAAGAATGAGCAGGTAACAAAAATGCTAATTTATGAATTTAATGATGAAGGAGTAAATAACTAATCTTTGAGGATAATGATCAAGATCAAACAAAAGGGTGAAATAGATTTAGAAGAAATAAAATTTCTGGAATTTGTAAAACAAACAATGAGATGAACACTTGCCGATTATGAAAAAAAGACAATCATGAACAATTAAAAGAGTGGAAGGATAAGAAAATGCTTGCCGATTTGTCGAAAAAGACTCTGAATCCCAAATCCAAAACTCGTCCTTCTCCTTCTCTCTTCAAATTGTAACCGATCCTCCTCTCCTTCTTCTTCTTCTCTTTTCTTTCTTTTTTTTTCAGATGAAGAGTAGAGATTCGGTAGAGAAATATAAAAGGGTTTAGAGAGATAAGATTTGTTAGGTATTTCCCAAGATTTGAGGGATTTAGGGAGAGTTAGGCGGAAGGGGATCTTAGTGGAGATTTAGGTAGTGGAAATTTTGTTAAATGGGGAGATCAATTTTCGGAGGTTTGTTGGGCAAAATTTTCGGAAAAGTAAAAAAAAATGAAAACAAATCTCACAATTTCACAATCTCTCGCACAAGAACTGCAGAAGGGTGAGGTTTCTTTTCTGGGTGGGCCTTTGATTGTTTTGGTTTGTTTTTTTTTTTCCAACATCAGGTGGGCCTCATGTAAGAAATCTTGCTCATTAGCCCAACTTAATTATTTGATTTGCTACTAAAAAATGGATTATTACAGTATATATGTATATATAAGTATACTCTCTCTTATATATGTATACTCTCTCTTATATAATATATTTCTATATATGTATAATATGTTATATGTGTGTATATATATACTCTCTCTTAGTATATAAGTATATATAAGTATACTCTCTCTCTTATATAAGTATACTTTCTCTTATATAAGTATATAAAAGAATACTCTCTCTTATATATGTATAATGTATGTATGTATGTATATATATACTCTCTCTCTTAGTATATATTGTAGGCATCAAAAATTGCCGATAGGTCCCCACTCACAGCTCGGTGT
>BQKN01063941.1:408503-429255 GCA_022839385.1 Asparagus kiusianus
ATGTTGCAAAAGCATTTGTTATTCCACCTACTATTTATACGTATCACCAACTCCTACCCAAGATCTCAACATCTCAGTTCTATTTTTGTCTAATTCTAGACCGAATGAGCCTATAATGTGGAAAGCAAGTGAATTAGATCTTATAAAATTCGAAGCTATTTTTTATAAGTTTGTAATAGAATTCTATTGTCTAATCAATTTAGGTGGTGCTACATATTGTATGATGGAGCCTCTTCATTCTTGTTAGGCACTGTACCTAAACAATATTAAAATTTAAAGGCTTTTCAATAAAGTGTTAGGATAATTTTTATGCAAAATATGGTCAGACTCATAGCAGAAGTTCACTACTCTCATTTAAATTTTTCGATAACTTTTACAGGTGGTAGCTATGTTGAAGGTGGGTGGCTAAGAAATGCTTTTCGATGGAAGGAAACAGTTGGTCCCTGGGAAGAGAGGCCGGGTCACTTTGGTGATATTTGGCTGTATTGGACTGACGATGGCCTTGGATTTTTTGAATTTCTTCAAGTAGATATCTGATTTTTTAAAATGTTATTTGTCTAAACGTAATTTCCTACCATGAATTTACCAAGAATGATTTTTTTGCTGATAGTGCTAGTTATTGCTTCTCTCAGCTCGCAGAGGACCTAGGTGCTGCTCCAGTTTGGGTGATTAATAATGGTAATATCCATCACCTTAACAAGCTATAGTTTATTGTTACAATTTTTTCGCTGTCTCATACAATCCCTTGCATTACTACAGGAATCAGCCATAATGATCATGTTGATTCGTCCGGCATCTTACCATTTGTGCAGGCATGTCTAACTGGCAAACTTCTGTCCATTTTGACTACTATCAAACATACAAGTTGTTTAATAGTACTCATTATGGATAAAAAAAATTCGTTAAACAACTATTTGTACAATTCAACAGCAAGTTAGAACGGACTAATATGCAATATTTTCACGCTTCACTTAGGATATTCTTGATGGCATAGAGTTTGCTCGGGGTGATTCTGACACCAAGTGGGGATCCATTCGAGCGACAATGGGCCATCTGAAACCTTTTCAACTAAATCATGTTGCAATCGGAAATGAAGACTGTTGGCGAGGAAATTACCGAGGTTTGTCTCTTAAAAGTTTTTAAATCTTGATGCGGTGCATGGATAATGTCACAATTACTTGTATATAGATATATAAATATTCATGTCCTCAGAATACATTTCTTCTGAGTTCCTACTCCTCTTTCACCCTGCTGTCGTTTCTTGTTGGCGTCGGTTTAAATGTCATGTTGTAAGTTTTGGCTCGTGCTATGTAAATAACATCTGTTTTGATAAGTTTAGTTCAATAAGGTATTAGTATGGATTGGTATTCATTTGTGAATCCTTTTCATTTATCTTGAGGTCACTATTGCATCTAAATTTGCATTTTGGTTGAAGATATCCAATGCATTCACAAGTATTATTCAACTGATGGACACAAATCAGTTTGCTGACATGCATTACTTTCTATTTGAACAGGAAACTATCTCAAGTTCTACAATGGGATTAAAGCTATTTATCCTGACATCAAAATCATTTCCAATTGCGACGGATCTTCTCACCAATTAGATCATCCTGCAGATCTTTACGATTTCCATGTAAGCGCTAATGCTAGCACTCCGTCTACCAACCTTTTGAATATTTGCATTTAATTTCTTTAGTCCCGCACTTTTAGCATTATCACTTCATTATTAGTAAGGATAACGATCCCACTCCCTGGATAGGTTTATACATCTGCCGCCAACATGTTCTCCATGGTTCATCAATTTGACGGTGCTTCGCGTTCTGGACCAAAGGTACAGTTTGAATAGAGCTGAAGCCATGGGCTCTGTATTAATTTTTATAGGGCCTTTTGTATACATACTCCTTAAATCATGTATATTTTCAAAACTATCCCCCAAATCTCAGTATTTGCAAAAGTACTCCCTGATCATCATCAGAAAAAAAAAACCCAGATCAACAAATCATCAACCTTTTTGGATACAGTGAGTCAAATTGACTATTTTGTAGATAGTTGTACGTCGTATTTAGAAATTCGCTAATCGAAGTTAGTGATTTGTTGATTTGGGTTTTTTTACCAACATTTATGATTTGGGGGTCCTTTTGCAAATGTTGAGATTTGTGGGGTAGTTTTGCGAGTAAGCATGATTTAAGGGGTACATATACAAAATACCCTTATGGATACCAGATACTGCTTAGTTCTAAATCTATGACACACTGCCAGGCTTTTGTTAGTGAGTATGCTGTGCACGGAGGGGATGCTGGCTCCGGAAGCCTTTTAGCGGCATTAGCAGAAGCTGCTTTTCTTATTGGTCTTGAAAAGAACAGGTTCCTTTTCCTATATTCCTACTATAACAGGTCTATGTACTGATCGTTCTCTACCATCACAAAATACTAATTTAGAGCATACAACAGTATATGAAACTTCTCATGGCGAATGCGTGTCTTTATAAGATCGGTAGCTGGTTGTCAAGTTTATTCGTATTTTCTGGTTTCTTTAGCGTGTGTAATCTTACTCAAATGAAACGATCGTGGTGTCCCATACAGAGTAATTTTCTTTAAAATCGCACAAAAAGAATTGTCGTAACTCATGTATCAGCTCGTATGGATACTTCTAGACTGCAATTTTACTTCGGATCCAGTCATCCCTTGGAGTTTTACCTCGCAAACCCTTAAGCATCATTTGGAAGGTAGGAGCCAGCTCCTTAGTTTTCTCTCTATAAGTTGATAAAGTATGTGTTATGTTCTTTTAGAAAAAATTTATGACCTTTAAAAAAAAATCATGGATGGAGTATTAGTGGGCACTGATTCGAATTCTTATTTAAGCTGTATTGGTAGGGAACTGATAGTTCCCTTAACATAAGGGCACAGGTTCTCATTGTGTCTGCATGTTTATTCTTTTCACTGAAGTCATGCTTTTTCTTGGGTATATATATACATATATATTCTGCAAATTAATGCTTGTTACTGTTCATTTGATTTTCTTTCTTATCATGTAGCGATGCTGTTGAGATGGCTAGCTATGCACCTTTGTTTGTCAATGCCAATGACCGACGGTAAATTCTCTCTTTAATTTTTCACTTATTTAATGAGAAATCATTTGACTCTGAATTCTTGCTTTCTAACTTGTTATGTTTTATTATTATTATTATCTCTTTCCTGCTCATAATGAATTTTAACAAATTTGAAGTTTTTTATGTTCAGGTTTAGCCCAGATGCCATTGTGTTTAACTCATGGCAGCATTATGGAACTCCAAGCTACTGGATGCAACAATTTTTCAGGGAATCAGGGGGGGCTATTTTCCATCCTACTACTGTAGAAGCCGGCTCCTCGAGTTTATTGGTTGCATCTGCAATTACTTGGCAAAATACGAAAAACAGCAACACTTACCTGAAGATAAAGGTTCTCTCATTCCTTTGATTTGTTCATGTAGGCCATGCATTTTTTTTTACATATTAATAATGGTGTGAATAAGCCTTGCACGTTTCATTGATGAGAGTTTAGACACTTTCAGCTGCAAAAACGAAAAAAAATGTCTCCAAGCCTTACAAAAGTAAGTTTTAAAGAAATGTTGACGCTTGTTTCTGTAGGGGGCTGCGGAAATATCAATATACCATAAATGATAACCCAAAAAAAGTAATAATAATAATAATCATAAATTGTTCTGAACTGACAAACCCAAAATCCAGGCGGATATGAACTACAAAAAAATCATTGTGTGTCCTCCATATCAGTGTTTTGTTGTCTCCGCGGTCATCATCATCATCGTCAGTTGGAATATTGTAGCGTAGAATTATATGATTTTGGCTAGCTTCATTTTCAATTGCTTTCCATACTTTGGTTGATTTATATTCACCTCCTAACTAATCAATACCCGGTCGTTTACCCTTTTATCTGTCAACGCTTTTCCTGCGACAACTTCGTAATTTTCTTTTTTTCTGTTCTTTCGCATGTTTTCACTGATACACTGTTTCCCAAACTTTTTTCCTTTTCTTGCAGGTTGTCAATTTTGGGAGTGATGTCGTGAATCTTAAGATCTCAATGAATGGATTACAAAATCGTGTCTCCTCTTCAGGATCAATCAAGACTGTACTCACATCTGGTAATTTGAAGGATGAAAATTCCTTCAGTACACCTAAAAAGGTAATTTATGAAACAAAATGCCTTCTTAATTATTTTTTCTTTTGTTTTTTCTTCCAAGGTAGGAAACCAATTGCTTAAATAATAATGACGATGTCTGAGAACTGTTTTTCTGATATCTATGCTCATTTAGTGTTATTGATTTCCTTTTTCTTTTTTTTGTAGGTAGTACCAGTATCCAGTGTTATTTCAAATGCAGGATCTAATATGGACGCCATTATATCTTCACATTCTGTAACTTCATTCGATCTACTACTTGCTCCAGCACATTCCAGGTCTACAATTTAAAATATATATAAATAAAAAGCTAAAGAATCGCAAAAACTGAAAAAATAAAAGATACAAGAAAGCAAACAGCTAAAGAGTACAATAAAAGATTGGTTTGTACATATACATTTCTATCAATAAAACCACGAATTTGGATTGTTTAGATTGGACAGTATAATGTAAAGTTGTTAGATGACATTTCCTTTTTCGGTTGGATGTTGTTGTTTGTTGAAGATTCTATTCTTTATTGCGTTCAATCATGTCCATAAGTTGTAGGACAGTAAAAAAAATTTATCAAACTCTGCCACAAGAACGTTTCCTAGAAAATATATGCTAATAATATAAAGATTAAGTTTGTATCTTCTACAAAATATAAACTCACTACTCTCCATGTAGCTTCTCCCTTTGTAAATTTTAGTATTTTTTATATTTTTCTTATCCCTTTTATATTCTATTAACTTTTAAGGGCTGAGGATTATT
The DNA here is from genome assembly GCA_022839385.1 of Asparagus kiusianus. Lineage (NCBI taxonomy): Eukaryota > Viridiplantae > Streptophyta > Magnoliopsida > Asparagales > Asparagaceae > Asparagus > Asparagus kiusianus. The sequence goes on from BQKN01063941.1 coordinate 413,429, forward strand.
TTCACTTTTTTGGTCACGTAGAGTGGTAGGCACATTAAAACTTAGCGATGTTATTTTGGGAGATTAAAAAGGAAATATCTTTAAGGTTATTAAAATTTTTTGAAATTTCTTTAAGTTCATAGATTTTGTGGAATAAAGAAGTTCAGATGGTTAATGTGCAAAGCCCCTCAAACTTAAGAGAGTTTTGCGCAATAAAAATATTTAAGAGGAGCTATCTCAAAATGGCCGAACTTAAGGGGCATTTTCCATGAATATGTTGGAAATTTCATAGAAAATGCTAAGTGTACTACTCCCCTTATACCACTTTAGCACTATTACTCAAAAAAATTACGGGCGTGATGTTGGACAACGGAGAAGAGTGGGGACCACCCACGTGCGAAACCAAAGTAGCAGAATACGGTTTCGTTTTTTTCGTTGTTCGCGCTCGTGATGGCCCACCCGAAATGAAAAGTTGAGCTTTATAAATTAGCCGATGTTTTTCCCTAGGTTTTTTCGGTGCAAGCGTAGAAAAGGAGGGAGTCTTCTTTGCTGGCGGCTTTTGGAGAAAAAAAAAATCGCAAGCAGCGAAGGAGTGCAACAGAAGGGTGCGGCGGCGTGCAAAGGTGTGCGAAGACAGAGCCTTGGGCAGCGTGCAAGCAAAACAGAGAGCAAGGACAGACTTTGGTGGCTATTTATAGAGAAAAGCAAAGTCTTTTACGGTTGTTCTTTGATTTGTACTCCCCTTTTGAGAGAGATTTTGTGTGAGGGATTTGAGAGATTGTGTGAGGGTTTAGATTGAGTGATTGTAAACCCTAGTTGTGTTCTCCCCCTCTAATAGTAGATCTCCCCCCTCCTTGCCCCGTGGACGTAGGCAGTTTGCCGAACCACGTAAAATTGGTTGTTTGAGTTTGTGACCATTGTAATAGATTTAGGGTCCCTCGACGCGCAGTCCTAGAGCTGACGAGAGGAAGAGCTAATATCCTACTTTGATAGGATATAAGCTTCAGATTCTTGTTCCCTTTGAGAAACAAGAATTCATATCGATCTTTCTCTCTTATTGTGCACCAGAAACTCTGCCGAAATTTCCGCTGCGCACAACAAGTGGTATCAGAGCTCGGGCTACGCTTGGGCTATTTGGAGGAGTAGATCAATTTGGAGGCTCGTCTAGGGCTTCGTTTGGTGATAAAGGTGGGATCTTTTTGGTAAAGACTCTATCTTTTCAGTTTTGGGTCTATTCTTCATTCGTTGGTGCGTAAGATGTCGGGGAAAGAAGGTGCTTCGGGTGTCGAGGGTGGTACTTCTGGCGCGAAGACCATTCAGAGTTTGAATATCCACTCTATGAAGATAGATGTGGAAAAGTTTAATGGCACAAATAATTTTGGATTATGGAGATGCGAGGTTTTGGATGCGCTGAACGCGCAGAATTTGGAGGATACATTGGAGTTAGATGGCAAGCCAGATGAGATTGAAGAGAAGGTTTGGAAGAAAATGAATCGAACGGCGTGTGGTGTGATTAGGTCTTGTTTGACTCAAGATCTAAAATATGATGTGATGAATGAGACTTCTGCGAAGAAGATTTGGGAGATTCTCGAAAGCAAGTATCTGACAAAGAGTGTTGAGAACCGCTTGCATTTGAAGAGGAGACTTTATCGTTTCCAGCTGAAGAATGGAACCTCCATTAGAGATCACATGAACCACTACACGAAGCTTCTTGCGGATTTGGCGAATGTGGATGTCATAATTGAAGATGAGGACAAGGCGTTGCTGTTGTTGAGTTCCTTGCCCGACGAGGAATATGAGACCTTCGTCCTTATTCTTATTAATGGGAAGGCATCCCTTCCGTATAGTGAGGTCACTGCTGCATTGGTGAATTATCAGCTTCGGAAGAAGGATAAGGAGAATTCGACTGAGTCGGTAGCAGAGGCGTTGGTCGCAAGAGGGAAGAATCCGAACCGGAAGAATTGGAAGTCACAGTCTAGAGTAGGAAAAGATCAGTGTGCTTGGTGCAAGGAGACTGGTCATTGGAAGAAAGACTGCCCAAAGCTCGACGAATGGATGAAGAATAAGCAGAAGGGAAAAGGGAAGCAACCATCATCAGAAGCAAACATCGTATCGGATGGTAATAATTCTGACTCTTCTATTTATTCGCTTTCTATCAGTCCGAAAGATAACTATTCGGAGGAATCCAAGTGGATGTTGGATAGTAGTGCGACCTATCATGTGTGCCCTAGAAGGGAATGGTTCTCCAGTTTTGAGAAGCTGGTGGATAGTGGTGTGGTGTACATGGCTGATAACCGTGCATGCCAGATCCTTGGGATAGGAAGAATTCGCATAAAGATGTTTGACGGGACTGTTAGGGAGTTAAACGATGTGAGATATGTTCCTTCTTTGAGGAAGAACTTGATCTCGATTGGAGCTTTGGTTGGAGAGGGTCTGAAGGTTCGTGTTGAGGACATGGTTCTCGAGATCGTGGAAGACTCTCGGATTGTGATGAAGGACGTCAAGAGGAATAACCTGTATTACTTGACTGGAGGTATAGTGGCAGGTGGAGAGCTGACGACTTCTGTTGATTCGACTAGACTGCGGCATTTGGGGCTTAGCCATTCCAGTATTGATTGCTCGCATAGATTGAAAGAGGGTGCGAAGACCTGCAGTTTGAAGTCCAGTGAACATGTTGATGTGAGCAAGAAGACCGAGGTGAAGTGTGGCACCTCTATTCACCGTGCTAAGGGTCGTTCTGGAGGAGTTCACGTGGATGTTTGGGGGCCTTCCAAGGGGGCATCATTGGGAGGTAATAGGCGTTTGGTTTCCTTTGTTGGTGGCTGTTCTAGGCGTGTTTGGGTTGCAACCAAATCCCCTTCGAAGAAAGTCCTAGTAGTATCCAACAGATTGAAGAAGTGTGTGATAGACAGAAAGGTGAAGGTACTCCATTCTGGTTTTGGTAGGAGGTACAAGATGGACCTATTTCTGTATTGGAGCCGAGCTCACGGCATTTCGAGACACTTCGTTGGAAAGGAAATCTTGGGGCAACTAGATAGGGTGACAAATTTGGAGAACCGTGCCTTGCTGGAGGAGGAACGGTGTTTATGGTCGAGCAATGGTTTGCAGAAGAGTTTCTGGACAGAGGCTTCGACATATTTGGGTCATCCTATTGAAGAGTTGTCAACTGCTGTGATAGGAGGTAAAACACAATTGGGTGTTAGGTCTGATAGTGTCACTTTGGTTGAGGCTTCGATGAGGAAGCCAATTGGCTCTCAGCAGGTGGAGAGTTTTGGACAGACTTTAGAGGTATCGCAGCGGGTGGAGACTGATGCTACTCTACATTGGGTGGGGATTTTTCCACATACTCCAGGTCATTCTGTATTGGTTGGGATTCCAGCTGAGGTGACACAGCGTGGAAGTCATTTGGATTCGGATGCAGATGATGAGTTGGGTTTTGACTCGAGTGTAGCTGATAGATGCAGTTTGGATATGGCCAGTGGTTCACCTCAGGTGGAGGTGTTTGTGGCCATTGGAGGTGCTATCAGTCGCAGAGTTGATGATGTTAGAGAAGGGTTGCAAACTCTTCTATTGGATTGAGGTCATTTGTGACCATTTGGGTGAACTACGTAAGGCTTGATTCCTTGGGCAAGAGGATACGTAGGCAGTCTTATGATGCAGCCGGGTTGGATTTTGATGGGGGTGAGATCGATTTGATGAGTTGATACTGACATTTGGAGAGTGTTTGCATTCTCATTTGGGTTCTCGACTTGTTATGGATTGAGTCTGTTGTCGTGAATTGTTTTACGGTGTACTGGACACAACAAGTGAGACATTTGGTTTGGTTGGTGTCGGCTCAGTTTTGGGAAAACTTCACCGAGGTGGAGAATTGTTGGACAACGGAGAAGAGTGGGGACCACCCACGTGCGAAACCAAAGTAGCAGAATACGGTTTCGTTTTTTCGTTGTTCGCGCTCGTGATGGCCCACCCGAAATGAAAAGTTGAGCTTTATAAATTAGCCGATGTTTTTCCCTAGGTTTTTTCGGTGCAAGCGCAGAAAAGGAGGGAGTCTTCTTTGCTGGCGGCTTTTGGAGGAAAAAAAAATCGCAAGCAGCGAAGGAGTGCAACAGAAGGGTGCGGCGGCGTGCAAAGGTGTGCGAAGACAGAGCCTTGGGCAGCGTGCAAGCAAAACAGAGAGCAAGGACAGACTTTGGCGGCTATTTATAGAGAAAAGCAAAGTCTTTTACGGTTGTTCTTTGATTTGTACTCCCCTTTTGAGAGAGATTTTGTGTGAGGGATTTGAGAGATTGTGTGAGGGTTTAGATTGAGTGATTGTAAACCCTAGTTGTGTTCTCCCCCTCTAATAGTAGATCTCCCCCCTCCTTGCCCCGTGGACGTAGGCAGTTTGCCGAACCACGTAAAATTGGTTGTTTGAGTTTGTGGCCATTGTAATAGATTTAGGGTCCCTCGACGCGCAGTCCTAGAGCTGACGAGAGGAAGAGCTAATATCCTACTTTGATAGGATATAAGCTTCAGATTCTTGTTCCCTTTGAGAAACAAGAATTCATATCGATCTTTCTCTCTTATTGTGCACCAGAAACTCTGCCGAAATTTCCGCTGCGCACAACACGTGATGACTCACCACTTAAAAATTATAGTGGTGAGTCATCGTCACCCCACCTTTTTATGAGGGGTAGTGCCAAAGTAGTGCAAAGGGTGTGGTACACTTGTCACTAAATTTCATCCGACACGCTCTTTTCTCGTCATTTTTCATACAAAGAATCGTAGGTTGCCATACATGATAAATGCATCAAATGTCATCTGCGTAGACTATGTTGGGTTGGAGATTAGCCCATGATATAATTCATGCTCATCAAATGGTCGAGTCGGGTTGCACGGTCTGCTACGACCCTTACTTGAAACAACTTATCATATTCTGATTAGATGCAAATCTGCGAAGCAGGTAGGTAGGGGAGTCATAGTCATTATTGTTCGATGTAACTTCCCTATCGTGCTTCAACACGTCGGTCTGAGTGGCTTCAACAAGTGATGAATCTCTTGCCTAGTGAGGTCTTTTGTTGGTAGGATTTGATAAAATTAAACTACAGTTTAGGGTTGGGGGGAGATGCAAAGATTCATTGTGATTGACGAATAACTTCCCAGATAAGTTCATGGAGTTTCAGGAAGCATGGTGAGGCAATCTCTGAAGCTTGATTTTGTCTTTCTAGTAGTGTTTGCTGAGAGTGTTGGTTGGTTTTTTATCTTCAACGGTTACCATTATGTTTGACTTATGGGGTTGCTTTTGATACGGGATTCTCAGGGCGCAAGTACTGGGGTGGTGGCTAGGAAAGTGAGGGCGACGGTTTTGGATGTTTTTGTAGAAAATTTGAGTCTGCTCAGATGATGAGTGCGGTTGCTACTGTTACGTGTTTAGGCCATTCAACTAGCCAAACAATTGAAAGCAATTGAGTTAGCGATGGAGTTGGATCCACAACGGAGGTGTTTTTGAAGAACTACAAAAAGGAGGTTCTTGCCAGCAACATTTCAGTATTTATGTGGGGGAAAGTTGGGGGAATTCCACCTTGGCTATCAAATTTGACCTTCTTATGTTATTTATAGTATATTTGAGTTAGTACGCCCCTCATTTACTCCTTTAATTTCATGCTTAAATATGGACTTTGTTCCCCTTTACAATCAATAAAACTTCAGATTATATATATATAAAAAGGTTAGATGTTAAGACGCTTCAATTGGCCAAACAATTGAAAGCAATAGAGTTAGTTATGGAGTTAGATGAGAGAGATGTTTTTGAAGAATTGCAAAAAGGAGGTTTTTGCAAGTAACATTTCAGTATCTACGTGGGGCGAGGTGGGGGGCTTCCATTTTGGCTATCAAATTACATATTCTTATGTTATTTGTAGTATATTTGTGTGAGGATGCCCCTCAATTACTCCTTTCATGCTTTAGATATGGACTTTGTTCTCCTTTACGATCAACAGAACTTCATATTATATCCAAAATAATGTCCTTTGATTTCGGCAAGATAATCTCAACAAAACTTATTTGCACCTAACAAAAAATTTTGATTGAATTTTGCCCATCATACATTTCCTCTTTGTTATCCACTAAAAACAAACCATATTTTAAGTATGGATGTTCGAGACCCCTTGCACGCATTAAAATCTTTAGAGAGAGGCAATCCACTAATTATCCACAAGTCAAAACAATACATTGACATTCTCAGAAGAATAAATTGCTCATCTTTCTCTCTCTCCACCAATTTGATACTATAAGAGAGATGGATTTATCTGAAGTTTTATACAAAAAATAAACTAATCATGACCATTTCATATAACTAAAATCTTAGATATTCATTCATATTTTATTAAAATTACTTATTTTTTATAATTAAATTAAATATAAAGTTTAAAAACAAATCTGTAATTTACGAGTGACAAATAAATTAATTTGGGGTTTTAAAAAAAACAGCTACGACGTATCACCAATATTTTATTACTAGTTTTATTAAGAGTCTGGGTTTATGGGTATGCGTGCCAGTGCTTGGTGCGCTTATAGTGTCTGTTTGTTTTGAGTATAATTTCAGGCGGAGGAGGAGGACGCGGAGGGGGGCAGCAGATTGAGCAGGGAAGAGAATCTGGGTGAGTTTTTTTTTTTTTCTCAATTGATGGAAATTTGCTCTTTTTTTTCTTTTCCCCAGTTGATTTATGATGGCCCGTTTCGATTGCCTAAACTGCGTAAGTGATAATGTAGGTAGTTTGTGAATGTTTTCACCGTTAGAATGAGGTTAAAATGACTGCGTGTAGCTTTCTCTTCTAAATTGGTGGAAAATTCCTAGTGCGCTTGACTATGGAAAATTTTTACATTTGTAAGGAACATGCCACTTCTAAAATAGTTTATTATACATATAATAATTTTTTCCAATATATCTTATATACCAATGAAAAGGTTGAAATTATCCAATTGAAGACTTAGTCTAGTCAAATAAGATTTATTTAGTTTTAATTACCTCTGGCCCGGGTGAGTTCTTTGAATAAGAAGTTGTTGGTGAAGTTGATAAAATCAAGTTTTGCTTGTTTGTATTTCATCATTTTAAATTAATTAAAAAGAACCTGCATGAGGAGGAATAAATGGGAAGAAAAGTTTAATTTATGGTAGTGCTAGATTTTCTGTCCTTGTTTCATTTATAATGTGAGGATTGTTAATGGATAGGTGAGGCTATCAAAGGCTTGACTTAATAAGGTTAGTAAAACCCTAAACATTGGAGACAGTTCCTTGTTAATGTTAACAGTCCCAGCCGTTCATTAGCTAAAACGAGGTTTGAGAGTTAATGACAAGTAGCCACTGCCTCTCCTGGCCTTGGATTTTATTCTGCATTTTCAATTTTCTTTTTTATTCAACTCCTTGGGCTATTTCTTATGTTTATTTTGTGGGACTTGTTATTTAAGCTAAGTAGGAGATGAGAAAGTGCACAAAGTGCTAACTGTTTAAACTAAAGATACAATTTATCGAGTCAAAGTTGTTGCATCCAATAAATGGAATGAAATTTTCTGTACACGGATGCTGTTATGGTGTTCACATTAGCTAAAGTGCAAACTCATTGCCAAGCAACAGACGAGTGCTTCTGCATGCTAGGCCCCAATCAACTTGGTGGCTAGGGACCAGCAGGGACGACCACTGCGCCGACTCGACAACTCGACATTCCTTCATATTGACTCGAAAGGTGGTACATGTCGCCCCCCTTTTATCGAAGATGACTCACCACGAGTCCTCTCGATCATTTGCCAGACGCCTTCCAAAGCCGACTCGAAAGACGGTACTTCTTGCCGAAGGCAAATGACATCTGCTTCTTCAAGTTTATCCTCTCTGACGACAGGTCAACATCGCATTTAATGCATGTCAGGCGCATCATGTATCTGGCCTCAATAGCCTTCATGACTCATCGGACCACGCGGGCTCTGCTATGCCGTCGGTCACTTCCCATTCATTGCCGAAGTGATCTATCCTTCAGTCGTCAGCTGACACCTGTCAAGCAGAGGCTGACTCAGATGTTCAGCCCATAATCTGCTACGCCACCGGTCACTTCTCATTCATTGCCGAAGTGATCTCTCATTCAGTCGCTAGCCGGCACCTGTCAAGCCGAGGCTAACCCAAGGCAGCCCACACTTCGCCACCGCCCTTCTGTGCTCGACCGAAGTGACCAATCTACCCTCATACCCTAGGTATAAATACATATACTATTTCAACTTGGAGGAGAACTTTTTTCTTTTCATTTGGGAAAAAGATTCACAAATCTGAACCCTAGGCAGATCATACTGCACAATAAGAACTCACTCTGTTCTTGTTTTTCCCTACTCAAGTTCTTCAGCGAACTTGACCGTCGGAGGAACCACGGGGGAACCAATCCCCGCTTTCTTACATGTTTCTACATGTGCAGATCTGACCACCCAACTCAAGAACCAGACAAAGAGTCAGAAAAGAAAGTGGCCCCTCATCAACCCTCACCAATCCCGTCCTATCCTGGATGAAACTGACTGTGTGATCATATAAACCATCAACAAATGCTTACATGCCTACATTTGTGCATGTTAGTGTCTTTCTGTAATTGTTGTAAAAAGTGACAAATCACGCCGCTATAGCACCGGTAATTACGGAAGCGGTGCTTTACCGCGCCGATAAAAAGGATAGTGGGGTGTTTTGACTAAGAAAACCACATTTTGCTTGAAAAGTGGTGTTTAGCGCGAAATAGCAGTTTTTAGCGCTAAAAACTGCTAAAAATTGCTATCCCATTTCATAAATCCTTACTTGACCCGAACCCGACCCGAAACCATAAAACATAAACTCATCTCCCTCTCGCCGCTCTGATTCCTGATCGTGCCCTAGCCGCCAACTCTTTCTCTCTCTTGTGCCTCTCTCTTTCATCTGCTCCGGCGACGAGTTTCAATGCCGCCTCCAGTCAACGCCGCCTCCCTTCAACATGCCTCCGCTCAACACCATCTCCCGCACCAGCAGCAACACCTCCGTCTCAGCAACAACACAGCATCACCTCCATCTCTATCTCCTACACCAGCAGCAACACCTTCGGTCAACAACCAGCAGCAACATAAACCCATCTCTCTCTCTCTCTCTCTCTCTCTCACTCACTCACTTCCTCCGGCAACCAGCAGCAACACCAGAACTTCCCTCTGGCTTAGTATCTATAGAAGGTTATTATCTATCATGATATTATCTTGCTTTGCTCATTTATCATGTCAAATTTCTAGTAGTCAATATATGATGATGTTACTAATCAATGCTTTATTATTGTTGAGAATTTTTATGTTAGAGACTTGAAAGTTGAAGAAATGAGACAAATAACGATCTTTTTGATAAACAGGTACGTTTTTTATTCTTTATAATTATACTACCACTGCTAAAAAATGAGGCATCCTAGATGGAAAATTCCGTCTAGGATACCCAGAATTCCGTCTAGGATGAGTATTCTAGACGGAAATCCGTCTAGAATACCCGTCTAGGAAGTTTCCGTCTAGGATACAGTATTCTAGACGGAAATTCCGTCTAGAATACATCCTAGACGGAATATTCTAGACGGAATTCAAAACCGTCTAGAATACATCGTAGACGGATTATTCTAGACGGAATTTCCGTCTAGAATAATTTATCCTAGATGGAAAAAAATTCCGTCTAGAATAAGTATTCTAGACGGAAATTTCCGTCTAGGAATCTCATTCTAGACGGAATTTGATTTTTTAAATTTTTTTATTTTTTTAATTTTTAAAAAACATTCTAAACGGAATTTCAGCATCCTAGACGGAAATTTCCATCTAGGATACTATGCTACAGTAGTTTTTTTTTTTTTTTTTTGCAGAATCTACTTTTGTGTGTTGAGTTACAAAGTAAGCATTACATTATTATGCAAAATTGGAACCTATTTTGTACATTTTTGGGAACCTACATTAAGCAAAAAAATCAGATCAATTTTGCAAGTAAGATACTCGAGTTTTTAATTAATATAGTCATTGAAGTAGTACATATCAAGTGGGCAAATATAACTCCCACTACTGTAGTCATTGAAGTAGTACATATCAAGAAAACATCCCTATACTTTAATTATTTCATAGGGGTAAACTTGAAAATAAAGCTATAGTTTATCCGTGTTTTCCTCCACATGAAGATGTTGCAGCCATAGAGGAAGATGTTTTCCTCCACATGAAAATGTTTTCTTCCAGTAAGTTCCTCCACTTCCACCTGAAATGTAAACAATTAACCAAGGAGAACTCTTATTAGAGTATAGGTAATAGAAGTTGTTAGTCCATATTAACAAATTTGCTTACTTTACATATATACAGTGTAAAACTATTAATTTTCCAATCAAATTCTATAACACATGCAATAGATACAACTTATTGAGGAACTAATTTATTCAATGTCAAATTTGAATGGTGCATAGACGATAACTAAAATGATATACAAATACCTTGTCAAATTTCTGTAGAATCTTTGCAAAAGCCAACATGTTCAAATGCCTGAAACACAATATTCATCATAAGATTAAACAAAACAAAAAGTATCATGCTTTACCCAGAAGCTAAACTTAGTAATAAAAGAACTAGCAGAACCCCACAAAATAAGATGTATTATCCCTCACATTAAGGATCTGTTTCTGCATTCAAGAGCCATGGACTCCATTAAACCTCTAAAGAGTAGTCCTTTTCAAATTGGTTTTGTAAACATCCAACTATTTGATAATTTAAACACTTGAACAATTTATTTGCAAATTCAGAAATTTTGATTTCTTGCTTTTTACTGCTTTCTGTTGAATGTGAAAGCTATAATCTACATGACATCCATAAACACCTTCCATATCTGATATTTGTAAATGACTTCATATCTGTCAAAGGAGAACTCAAAATGTTTTTTTTTTCCGGTTTCACACCTGAAATAAACAAATCTTAGTCAGCACTACACACATCTTGATTTTGTATTACAAGGCATAGAGCAAATTTAAAAATTAAAACAGATGGTTGAGTGTCACAGTTTTTAGTTGGCATTAGCAGGGGATGCAGGTGTAGACTGTAGAGTCAGGGATTGAAGGGCAACCCATAATGCATGGGTCTAAAAAGAAAAAGGAAAAAAAGTTACATCTCATTTCTTCCAAAAGATTGGATGTTTAAATCCCACTACCATGCCCATTATGATGGTTCAAAGAAAATTCAGATTATAGTTAATAGAAGTTACAAACATTGTTTGAACTATTTACCTATTGACCTTGTGACAAATACTTGTATTCTATGATATTTATCCTGAGAAATTTTGATTGTTTGAGAAGTTGTTAGTTAGTTCGGAATTCTTTATGGCAGATGGCATTTACATGGATAGTTTATCCCTGCTTGGTACTGGCATACATGGGGGAAGCTGCTTACCTATCAAAGCACAAGGAGGACCTCGAAAGAAGCTTCTTCAAAGCCATCCCAGGTATTTCCTTATATACTTCATGTTACTGTAAGAAAATTCTCCTTTACTCTAATTGTTGGACATACTTATTTCTTTCAATAGTTTACTGTCAGTTTTTTAGTAGCAATTCCTCATATGTTTTTGGACTGCATTTCCTTCAATTAGACTTCATGCTAGCTTTAGTCTGATTGTTGAAAACTGTTTCCATGCATATGGAGCCTGTTCACGTATTAATATATGGTTTTGAGAATAGTTAGTTCTCCTCTCAATTTTCGTGTAGAAAATGAGTAGAAGAAAATTGTATGCACCGATATTAACAAATGCAACATTTTAGCTTTCCATATTATTTTGTCAGAAACTGGAACCTTTTCCCAAGACTTCTAATGGTTATCTACAGTAATTACAAATACAAAAGTTAATATGTTCTGATACACAAACATAGGTTAGTATAATGGTAATATGCAAGGCAATAAGGGGATAACTTACATGTAACACATATCTATAACAGACTCAACATAACTATAAAATAAGATGTATTGTAAATCAATCGTTCATCTAGCATGGCAAACTAAATACTATTATCTTAACTTTGGATAGATGTATTGTAATTACAACACCTCTAACATTAATCACAAGTATGTAGACAGCCCCATAATGCTTTACATAACCTCATATGAAAAGCATAAATGAATGAGACTTATCATCTTATAGATCAATTTCATCCCAATCCCAGTCATCCATGCATGTAGAACTGTGGCTGAATTTTTCTGCAATGTCCATCCATGAAAAGTTCTGAACCCGTTACTTTGGCTTAGGCATCAATAAATTATGCTTTGATTTGATATTATTTCCAAATGAAGAATCAATTAGATGTCATCAAACGTAGCATAAAGTGAACCTTAGGAAAACACATAAAACAGAACTCCCAACAGGTCTAGATTTTATCAAAGAAACTAATGCAAGAGCTCTTATCCCAGAGCAGCAGTATGATGAACAAAGAAAAAGAAACAAGATTGTCAAAGTACCCAAAATACAAAAGACATACCTGTCCAAATAAACAAGCTCTGAGATAAAATCAATGCATATGCTCCTTGTGCTGTCATCTCCAGCATGAAATAGCTCAAGCACGGGGATCAGTTTAAGACCCGGCGACGGCGACGAATTAGGCGATGAAGAGAAGCTGGACGCCGGAGTGAATCTTGAGTCGCGGAGGCTGGGTTTGGGGGCGGGAAATCGCCGGCCGCCGCCGCCGCCGGGGGAGTAGTCGGAGGTGGAGGGGAAGACGGAGTGGCGTCTTCTAGGGTTAGGGTTAGGGTTTGGGGTTCTGTAGGGGGCGGCGTTGTGGAGGAAAGGAGCGGAGGGGAAGAACCAATCGCGGTGCTCAGTTTTGGGGGAGGAGGGATTGGAGGAGGGATTTGATGGAGATGGAGTTTGGAGTTGAGGATTTGGGTGGTGGGGTGGTTGGGGGGGAGGAAATTTCGATTTTGGGGATGAAAATTGGGGGGGAACGGAGAGCAGCGGGGTTTTTGACATGTTAAATTTTTTTTAAAATGACCACGTAAACTAGACGGACATTTCCGTCTAGAATACATTCTAGACGGAAATTTCCGTCTAGGTTATTAGGATTTTTAAAAAAAAATTAAAAATAAAATTTCCGTCTAGAATACTATTCTAGACGGAAATTTTCGTCTAGAATGTTTTATCCTAGACGGAATATTCTAGACGGAAATTTTCCGTCTAGTTTAATACATTCTAGACGGAAAAATTTCCGTCTAGAATATTCCGTCTAGGATACGTGAATTTTTACTAGTGTACTTTGCTAATATTATGCGATTGTTACACATCTATTTCATGCTTAGGCATCAAATATGCATTTGTAGAATTTTTAGATTTTCCATAAATTTTCTTATTTTAAAGAAATATTTAAATATATTTATATTTGACCGCTATTTGACTATCTGCTATTTGCCGCTATTTTACCGCAATAGCCCCAAATAACCTTAGCGGTACCTCCCCGCGACGCGACGCTATCCACTATCAACAACCTATTTTTGTAATTAATTTTGAGTCATGCGAGTAAATTAGCCCCTCGACCACTTATTTCTCTTCCCTCCCCAAACACCAAGCTGGTCACTCTGCTGGTGGAGATCGCGCTGAGCAGAATCACATGGAGCCCGCCGAGAGGCTCTCAACAGTGGCTATGACGGCTCCTGGACGGAAGAGGAAATCGCTTCATCTGTTCCTACTATTGACTCCTATGATCAGTCCCCCAAAACGAAAATGATGTGATTAAAACATGGATGACGCACCAGTCATATGAAAAGTCGCTCCTGAATCAATGATCCAGGATGTACTGGAAGAAGTGAGAGAGGCACTGTACGTAGGCTGATGCAGAGGCACCTGAGTGAGCAAATGTGGAGGTGGAGGTAGTGGTAGGACCCTCAAGCTGAGCCATTAGACGCCGGATACTCTCAAGCTCTTCTTTGGAGAGATTGTGATCAACTATTAGTCTCAACATAATCTGAAATAACAATGAATAAGCTAATTCTTACATCTCAGGGCTGTAAAGAAATGGGAGTACGTACGTCCCTTGAGACGCTGTCGTTCTTCTGGTGGCTACTTGGGTTCTACTGGATAGCTATCGGTGGGCAAGCGCTACTAGCTACAAGATGCTCCTCGTCTCTACTGGTATATTTAAATGTTGACAACGTCTCCTTATATATAATTATGCATTGCTTATTCTCTGAAGTCAATGGGCTGTAAATGTAACAGGATGCTTTAACCTGAATGGGTAAAAGATGCATGAGATTTCCTGGTAAAGAGAACGTAGGGAAACTTCTACTGTTTGCTGGGACCTGTGAAAACTGATAATTTGGAGAAAGCAGTCCAAACGCAGAGTCAAAAGTAAGAAAACTGATTATAATATTCACTTAAGCGCTGGGAGGGATAAGGACAGCTGATGTTATTTAACTATGACCAAGTTTTTATTTCTATTTTTAATTTGCGCCTGGTTTTTTTATAACACTTTATTGTTGAGATATATCTTAAAGAAAATGAATAGTCTAAATGGTTGTGCGAAGTTATGTCACATGGATTACAAGAGATTTATTATGTATTTGCTTGGAGAAGGTTTCCTTGAGGATAATGCTGGTGCATAATGGATGTAGTGAACTCCTTGAACACATGACTAGTTGCGTATAAATGATACATGTAGGGATTCTAGGTTATGAGCTGCCAAATCTATTGTTAAATGAGCTACCAGGATATAAAAAGATGATTACGCCCGCAAGTCAGATGTTCTAGTAGGATAAGATTACCACTTGTCTATTTTTTGTTAGAGCGCTGCTATTTGGCTTGCGCTCGTACAGCTCGCGCCCAACGCACAAGAGAGCGGAATAGGGGGTGGGGTCCAGCTGTGGGCCCCACCCCCATGTTCCGCTCTCTTGCGCGTTGGGCGCGAGCTGTACGGGCGCGAGCCAAAAAGCATTTTTGTTTTTGTTAGCTCATTTGGCAAAATGAGTTGTCACATCATATCCATTTTTATATGCATGTGCATTTTTACAGAAGGTTCAAGGTTTGGAAAGCAGTTCTTGAATAAATAGAAATTGTCACGAAAGACTTCAACATAAAAAGGTAAAAGGTCTAAACTAGCTTGTTACTATATACCTTCTCAAAACTCTCTTTATTAAATTAAGAAGTGCGAAAGAGTAAAATCCTCCAAATCATGTCCCGTGTTTCACACATGACAACTTAAACTAACTGCCGTCTGTCATGGTATCTAAGTGAGACAAAATCAAGGGGTTTCCTCTGGTGCAAAACACTGCAAAGTGTTGGGGAGAAACCCATATGCCGAGATCCAACCAAATAGCCGAAAGAGATAAACCAACACACCAAACGATAGCACAAACAATCAAACACCAGTTTTACGTGGTTCGACGAGATGCCTACGTCCACGGGACAAGGAAGGGGGAGTATTTACTATTAGAAATCAAGGGGATACAACTAGGGTTACAAATCTCTCACCAAAACCCTCAACAAATCACTCTTGATCTCTCCAAATTGCTCCAACAATAGAAGCCCAAGAACTCACCCTTAATGGCTGCTAAAACCCCTTGCTTACAAACCCTAAAACCAAGTTTGGGTATTTATAGAAAACCCAAACGAAATGGGTCTGGAAAACAGACCCAACCCAAAACCGCTACGGCGGTCGACCGCGATCCAACGCAGTCGACCGCCACGGTCGACCGCCCTCAATCCCAGCGCAGTACTAAAGATCCAGAGGCTTCTGTGGTCGACCACGGCGGTCGACCGCGGTGAAAACAGAAACTTCCGCGGTCGACCGCCCCCCCCTCTGCCTGAAACCTGAGACTGAAGCCAATTCTACAAATCTCCACCTC
>BQKN01063941.1:429265-441294 GCA_022839385.1 Asparagus kiusianus
ACCGCCACCCCGTCTGCCTGAAACCTGAGACTGAAGCCAATTCTACACAAAGTTCAAGGGGGTTCTGTGAAATTTACCTAAATAAGTGTACATCGTAGCACATTCAACTTTCTTCGGTTTTTTTTTTTAAGTACTAACGGTTTCCTGCAATTGACCTGCAGGTTAACAGTCATGTTTCTAGCATTTGATGTTGGGTTTGCTATATTCTGCATCATACTAGTGCGTATGATAGGCATAGCTCTATCATGTTGCATCATCTGATGGTGACATCAGCATGCTTCCCACATTTCGGCTTCATCCCACCACTGGACCAGAGGAATTTGATACAGAAAAGGAACAAGCAGTTGCGGTAACAATTTCAGAGGGGGCTTATAGGGATGAGCTTGCCCTTCTTCCAGACAATTCGGTAAATACTCTTACAATTTGTTCTGAAAAAATATTAAATGGATCAAAATTTGTATCCTACATTAATATATTTCTTGATCATTTTCTTTTGATGCAAAGAACTCATTACCAAGCGGCCGAAGAGCAGAAATGTGATCATGCTTATACTGTTCTTTAGTGATGATTGCTCTTTGAGTCCATTCCTTTTTTACTTTTTTTTTTATTTTTCATAGGATTTAAACAGCACACATGATTTTAAAAACTTATGCTACTTTCAACTCACTGTATGAATGGAAATTGAAATTAGCAAACTTTATGCACGGAGTTTGGATAAAGAGCATGGTATTTGTTGCAGAAGTTGAAGACCATGTTTAATACAAAATAGGGACATTTGTTAACCATTTAGGAGAAAACTATACTAGAGGTGCACCTTTGGAGTTTATTTGTAGGATTTCAACCCATTACAATTGTATTTCTAGTCAGTTGATATACCATGCTTTAACTCAAATCCCAGGAATGTGCACATATCATTTGTAGTGGAAAAGAGTACTGGCTGATGGATGTTCAGTGAATCAACTTTGTTTATGTTTTATCAATAATATTAGGTTTAATTAATTGCAGATACATGCTCTTATTATAGCGGGTTAACCATTTATGCTCCTAAACCTTTTTTTTTTCTTTCCCTCCAGAACTTCTACCAGCTGATTCCAAACCGGAGTTATCCTCCACATGGGCGTCACTTGAGGCTTATGTACTGCAAAGAGATCTGAAATTTCAGTGTGTTGTAGGAGACCTCATGTTCTCATATAAGTGAACATGAATTCCCTAGCTATAGTCTACATGTAGCTGATAACGAAGAGATAACTCGATCAGTTTGGGCATCAAGAGATCTAAGTTCTAATAATAATAATAAGTCTATCGGAACTAAGCCCTTTTATGTACTGCCCACATGCGTCTCATTGAGAGTACGAGGAACATAGCTGGTTAGTAATGGTTTGGTTTTCACAGGAATGATGTGTCTGCCTTTCAGAATGAAGATGGGGCAGAGCTACTCTCGCTTCCCTGCAACCATCATCTCCACTCTGGATGCGATACCAAATGGCTTCGAACCAATGCCACGTGTCCCCTCTGCAAGTACAATATCCTTAATGACAACAGTGATGTTGATGATGATGACGAAGACGGGGATCTTTTGTGATACTTCTAAATTTTGTAGGAGGTAGATTGATCCCTTTTTGAGGGCATTGGCTTTTTAGATGCTCTTGTATATTCTTCTCTTGATGCGTATTCTGGATGATCTTTGTAAAAGATTTACCTTCACAGGGAATATCCAGCATTAGATGTTTCTCGTTAGTTACAATACGCCTCCGGCTCTTGTATTATATATAGCATTATCTTATTCTGATGCACTATATGTTTCATTATATGTATCTGTTATGTGAGCATCATGTGAGAGAGCTATCTGGATGTTTCACTGTGTTTCATAGGCCCCTTGTTTCCGTACAGATATTTTACTTACACCTCTATAGCACAAATACAGATAACGGTGAGATAACTTCGTGTTGACATTAGACGTTAATCTCCTATAATACAAGGCTTAACCTTTTCTTGTTCTTTTCCATCCCCCCCCCCCCCCCCCCCAAGTTCTTTTCTGCAAGGATGAATGTCAAGATGTTTGAACAGATGACCGAAGAGCACACTGATTGGTAATCTATTGTTGTGCGTGGCGGAAGCTTCTTGGGCAACACGAATAATAACTTGAACTAAACCACAAACAATATGCAAAACACAACCACAGCAAGAATAAAGAATTTTACGTGGTTCGGCAAGTTGCCTACGTCCACGGGGTAAGGAGGGGGGAGATTTTACTACTAGAAATCAAGGGAATACAAATAGGATTACAAATCTCTCAGACCAAACCCTAAAACAAACATCTTGATCTCTCAAAGCTCTCCCACAATTAGATGCAACAATCCTCTCTCAAAGGCTGCTCAAATTCGTCCTTACATTAACCCTAACAAATCTAGTTTTGGTTATATATCAACTTAAAATCGAATCGGGTCAAAACCTGAAGCCCAGCCCAGAATCATCGACGGTCGACCGCGGCGATCGACTGCGCGGGTCTCGCGGTCGACCGGAGCGGTCGACCGAACCACCAAACCCGAGAGGAAAAACGCTTACAGTCATCCGCGGTCGACCGCACCGGTCGACCGCCATCATCCCCGGTCGACCGCGACGGTCGACCGACAGCAACTCTGAATCCTGCTCTGACTCGTGCACGTTCGCGGTCGACCGCGCCGGTCGACCGCCAGACTTTCTGCTGATTTTTCTGATTTTCTGTAATTCTTCAATTCTCCACCTCGGCGAACGTTTCCACCAAAACTGAGCCGACACCAAATCATCCAATAGCCCCTCAACAAGTCAGGGAACCAATCTGGAGCTAAAACATGATCTCCCCCCATCTGAATCAACTGATCAAACCGGCTGCATCTGAAAGACTGCCTACGTATCCTCTTGCCTAATGAATCAAGCCAAATGTAGTTCACCCAAATGGCCACCAAAAGCCTCAGCACTGAAGGATGTTTAAAAGCTTCAAACAATGACCAAATTTCACACCTGAAACAACTTTGGTCAACATATCTGCAGGGTTGTTATTTGTGTGGACCTTCTCCAATATGACATCTCCATCATCCAAGACGTCCCGTACAAAGTGGAATCTGACGTCGATGTGCTTCGTGCACGCATGATAAACCTGGTGCTTCACCAAATAAATAGCCGACATGCTATCACAATATACCCGAATAGTCTCCTGAACGATCCCCAAGTCCTCCAATAATCCACGCAACCATAAAGCCTCCTTAATAGCTTCAGTAACTACCATATACTCTGCCTCTGTAGTAGAGAGAGCCACTGTGGACTGAAGCGTGCAACGCCAACATATACAGGTGCACCTGCCAATGTAAAAGCATAACCTGAAGTAGACCGGCGTTTGTCAAGATCTCCAGCATAATCTGAATCCACATATCCAATACAATCCTGCCCATCCTTCTCATCCTTCTGAAATACTAAACCAACATCCACGGTGCCTCGAACATACCGTAGAATCCACTTCACGGCCTCCCAATGACCCTTCCTAGGGTCGTGCATGTATCTCGATACCATGCTCACGGCCTGTGATAAATCTGGCCTCGTACACACCATCACATACATCAAGCTACCTACTGCACTGGCATATGGGACCTTCGATATATAATCTCTGTCCTCAACTGAAACAGGTGACATCAACGCTGAAAGCTTGAAGTGGGGAGCCAATGGTGTGCTAACTGCTTTTGCATTTCCATCAAAGCTGAATTTCTTCAACATCTTATGCAAGTAGCTCTTCTGTGTAAGCTTAAAACTCCCTCTCACCCTGTCTCTCTCGATCTCCATACCCAATATCTTATTTGTCTCACCAAGATCCTTCATCTCAAACTTGGATGATAGCTCCTCTTTCAGCTTTCGAATAGCCGAAGAATTCCTGGAAGCAATAAGCATATCGTCAACATATAAAAGCAAATATATGAGCTCACCATCCTGTAGCTTGTGCATATAAACACATGGGTCATATGGGCTCCTCGTGTACCCTCGGCCAATCATAAAGCCGTCGAATCTCTTATACCACTATCTTGGTGACTGCTTCAAACCATAAAGAGACTTTTTCAGCTTACAAACCAAATCTTCCTTTCCTGCAGCTTTGAAACCCTACGGTTGTGTCATGTAGATCTCCTCATCTAAATCACCGTGTAGAAAGGCTGTCTTCACATCCATCTGGACCAAATCCAAATCCAACTGTGCCACCAACGCCAATAAAATCCGAATCGATGAATGCTTCACAACGGGTGAAAATACCTCGTTGTAATCAATGCCCTCAAGCTGTGCATATCCCTTGGCAACCAATCTGGCTTTGAACCGAATGTCCCCAATAGAAGATCCCTCCTTCTTCGCATATACCCACTTGCAACCAATAGCTTTCTTACCCTTAGGTAGATGTGCAAGTGTCCAAGTGTCGTTCTTCTGAAGAGACCGCATCTTCTCCTCCATAGCTTCCCTCCACCTGATCGAATCGGGGCTAGACTCTGCCTCCCTGAATGTGGCTGGAACCATATCATCAACGACCTCCACTGATAATGCATATGAGACCATGACATCATTATACCTAGCTGGCCGACGAATCTCTCTCCTCGGTCTATCTGCTGCAATGGACCTCTGAACATGACCCTGTTCCTGAGTCCCATGATCCACTGTGTCTTCTATCTGTCTGGCTGTCATCTCATCTCCTCCCAGTATCACCTCTGTAGGAGCCTCAATGGATACAGTGCTCTCTGGAGTGGGTGGAGTCACATCAACCTCCACCTGCTATGATATCTCTCCTGTCTGGTCTCCCTCCACCTGCTGAGGGGCTCGAGGCCTCATCATGTACGCCTCGTCAAATGTGACATTTCTGCTAATAACTATCTTCTTGTCCTGTGGATCCCATAACTTAAAGCCTTTGACTCCATCTCTAAATCCCACAAAGACTGCTTTCCTCGCTCTCGGATTTAATTTACCATCACTGACATGATAATAAGCTGGACACCCGAATATCTGAAGCGACTCATAGTCACTAGCCACCGAACCAAACCAACGCTCCAAAGGAGTCTTCCCGTCTATCGCAGTGCACGGAAACCTGTTCACGAGATGGCTCGCATAAACTAACGCCTCGGCCCAAAAGGATCTAGGTAATCCACTCTGCGTCATCATACACCGCACCTTCTCCAGCAAGGTACGGTTCAATCTCTCAGCCACCCTGTTCTGTTGTGGTGTCTCCCAAACTGTGAAGTGTCTTCTAATGCCGTGATCCCGGCAAAACTGTAAAAACGGATCACTCTTGTACTCTCCGCAGTTATCTAAACGTAGAGTCTTCATCTTTCTACCTGTCTGCAGCTCCACTTTCTTCTTCCACTCCACAAAAATATCCAGGACCTGATGTTTATGCTTCATCGGGTATATCCAATTCCTCCTGGAATAGTGATCAATGAAAGTGACAAAATAGTTAGCCCCCCAAGAGATGTGTTCTTGGAAGGACCCCAAACATCTGTGTGAATATAATCCAATATACCTCGGGTGTTGTGAACAGCAGTGCCAACTTTCACTCTAGTCTTCTTCCCAAGTACACAATGCTCACACAACTCCATCTTGCAGGTCTTAGCACCTTTCAATAGCCCCTGTTTTGCTAATGACTGTAGGGACTTATCACCTGTGTGTCCAAGTCTCATGTGCCATAAGGTGATAGTGTCCTCCTCTGTAGTAATAGAAGCTGCCAGACCCCCTGTAACTGTCTTGCCCTTCAAGTAGTATAGGTTGTTTTCCCTGACAACTCGCATCACCACCATAGAACCCTTCGTGACCTTCACTATAGCATCCTCTAAGATCACTCGATATCCTGCTGGCTCCAAAGTCCCAAGAGAAATGATGTTCTTCGTCAACTGCGGCACAAACCTTACTTCCTTCAATTCCCTCACTACACCATCATGCATCCTAATCCGGACTAAACCAATACCACCAATAGGACATACGTGGTCATTACCCATAAGCACGACATCCCCTCTTTCCAGGTCCTCAAAGCTAGAGAACCAATCCCTCTTAGGGCAGATGTGATATGTAGCTCTCGAATCCATCATCCACTCCGTGGAATCCGCATAGCAAACCGACGGTAAAGCAGGGCATGAATAGCCTGAAGAATCTGAATCTGAATGCTCACCAATAGCTTTTGCAATATTCACCTCTGAAGCTTGTGTAGCTTTCCCCTTATTCTTCCCGGCTTTTTCTTTCCACTTTAGGTAGTCAATCTTCCAATGTCCTTCTTCTTTATAATACCGACATTGATTTCTACCAACACTCTTATAGGCACTCCTATTCTTTGACTTTGAGTGGTTGAACTGGCAACGGTTTGGATCTCGACCTCGAACTGCTAGTGCATCTCCCGATGCCTTTTCGGAGGGTTCACCATCACTCTTCCTCAACTCATATTTTACCAAACCTGAGGTCACCTCCTTGTAGCTGACTGTAGTTCTTCCATTGATCATAGTGAGAACGAACATACCATAATCATCTTCGGGCAACGAACACAGAAGTAACATCGTCTTGTCTTCATCCTCAACTATAATATCCACATTGGCCATATCTGAAAGTAGCTTAGTGAAATTGTTAACATGCTCCCTGATGGAAACTCCCCTCTTCATCTTGAACTGATAAAATATCTTCTTCAAGTGAAGCCGGTTCTCAATGCTCTTCATAAGATATTTTTCATTGAGTGTTTCCCACATCTTCTTCGCCGACGTCTCGTTCATGACATCATAAATAAGATCCGGCATCAAGCATGACCTAATAACACCACAAGCTCTACTGTTCATCTTTCTCCAAACCTTATCCTCCAACTCAGCGGGTTTCTTTTTTAACTCAAGAGTCTCCTCCAAATTCTGTGCATCCAAGGCATCCATCACCTGACACCTCCACAATCCAAAATTGATCTTGTCATCGAACTTCGGAACATCAATCTTCGTGTTATTGATGCTCAGACTCTGTATCGCCTTTGTTAGAGACGAACCTGACGTGCTTGCATCTCCCATGTTGTCGATCTAGCTCTGATACCAATTATTGTGCGCGACGGAAGCTTCTTGGGCAACACGAACAATAACTTGAACTAAACCACAAACAATATGCAAAACATAACCACAGCAATGTAGGCATCAAAAATTGCCTATAGGTTTTCACGAACAGCTCAGTGTTAAAGAACGACGATGAACATCACTATCCGGTTCACATGAGTTCAATTGACGTCGGTGAATGATTGAAGTGAATCGGTGAACTATGTGAGCTGACAGAATTTCGGAATAACGAAGGCACAGGCTGATCGGGAGCCCCGCGATGTTTACAAAAGGAACAACGCCCTTCGTGTCTCGTTCATTCTACAGATAATCCAACCATTGGAGCTGATAGAACTCTTCGTCAGACTTCCAACGCATTTGGAATCACTCAAATCCGAGTTCGGATGAAGAAGTTACGGTGAAAACGAACAAACAGGCATAACGAAATGTCTCAGGCTGAACTGGAACACCCGAGGTGTCTCGGAAAAGTTAAAACACCCCAAGGGTGTCTTGGCCAAGCCGAGACACCCCAGGGGTGTCTCGGCTAAGCCGAGACACCCTAGGGTGTCTCGACTTGGCCGAGACACCCCAAGGGTGTCTCGGCTTAGGGTGTCTCGGCTTGGCCGAGACACCACAAGGGTGTCTTGGCCAAGCCAAGACACCCCTAGGGTGTCTCAATGTGGATTTGGGCCCATTAAGCGGTTTTAACCGCTCCGCACCTCCTCATGCCTATAAATACAAGCCTTAGGCCTCATTTTTTGAGATCTGGAGTTTTAGAGAATTGGCGAAGCCCTGCCGGACTAAAGAGTGATCGAGCACTTCAACACAAGAGAGTTCTTCGTCAGATCTACATCACCCGCATCCGATCCTTAGCATTACCCCTTAGCGGTAATCCTAAGAAGAGCAAATATCTCGCTTTTATCGAGATAGGCGCTTTAGTTTCTAGATCTCCTCGCGGATCGACGAAGCTCTGAATCAGATCTGATTGCCAGGTAGTCCACGGATATCGACGTCCCCGTCACAGGCTAAAGACCCACACAAGCAAGAGACGACGAACGGATCTTGTGTTTATTTTCAAGAAAGTTGTAATCTTTTTATTCTTTGTTGTTTGAATTCATTTGTAACGTTTGAAGTTTAATGAAATCAATGATGAAGGCAACTTTTGACGAAAACAAGCTGGCGACCACAGTGGGAGCCAATAGCCTCGCTGCCGAGGCTGTCGTGACGCAACCGGCATTCAAAATCTGGGTGAACGAAGAGATCGAATATGAGTTCGATCAACAGAAGTTTGAAGAGTACCTCTCTTCTTCCTCCTCCAGATCCGCCTCTCCAAACAGGCGCAGGAAGACCTCCTCTTCCAAGGATGTTCGCGGGACCTCCGGCTCTAAGATCCAAGATCCCATCGCCGCTGCTGCACCCGTGCCCCGTGGCATCCCTACGGCATCCAATGAGGTCGAGGCTGCAGATCCAGACCTCCCTTCCACCACGAGGGTAACTACTGAAGGTGCTCCAACCTTGTCGAAGAGGACGCGCCAAAGACGACGTCAACGCCTCGCCCGACAATTGGCTAAGGCTGCAGAGTCAATGGACGGGGTCCGTTACACAGAGGACCTGAAATCAAGGCAGCGCCAAGAACAACAACGGTGAACCGACAACCTCTCCTCTAAGGCGGAGACAAACGAATGGGTCCGCGTTAAAAAGACTCGCTCTACTCTCGAAGAGCGAATCAAGAAACGCCGCGCATTGCTCGCGCATGCCCGAGTCCTTCTGTAGAAAGCAGAAGAGATGCGGAAAGAAGAGGCGGTCAAAAAGCCGTCTACACATAAACGGGTTTGGGTGCCAAAGTCAAAACCGGCACCTAAGACAAAAGTGGGTGGAGTTGTCACCCAAACTTTTTCAAATCCAGATCCCGTTTCCGCACCTCCTACGGAGCCAGGCAAGAACGTGGATCCCACGAGATCCAGAATTCCTTTGAGGAATCGTCTCGGTCCTTTACCCGAAAATCGAGGTAAAGCACCTGTCAAGGAGCGATTGGGACCGTTGAAAGGTTCCCAAACGACAAACCAGACTGGGGGTTGTACCAATCCCCCTCAGAAAAATAACAAAGGGAAAGCCCCTATTACCGATCGCATTGGATTGCAAGTCGAAGTTCAAGAGCCCGTTAGATTTTCACGCTCGCAGAAGCGTAAACTTGAACGTGCGACTTTTAAAAACGCTAATAAAGCGTCATATCCCCAGAGGGAAGCACATTCGTCTGAAGACGATGGTGTTATACCTGGGAAGTCATGCCAGCACTCTATAGGTTGCTCCAGTTACCACACTGACGAGTTGTACTATAGAGCCGGGAGTGCGGATAAGTCTCGAAAGAGATACACTCAAGACACGGAGTCTCGCTGCCCGTGCGCCAACATAATCAAGGCGGTGCTGTCAGAATGCTGCTGTACTAAAGCACCAAGGAGAGTTTCGGTGTTCGAGAGAATTTCCACCAGAACGTCCGAGACCAACTCAAGGCGTTTCCGTAGGAAGAAGCCTGTCCGCCGAGAGGACGAATTCCTAGAAGTGTCTGCTAATATGACCGGCAGAGGGAAATCGACACGACAATTTAGCCCAGATCGGTTTGCCGGAGTATCCCAGCGTGTGACTCGATCGCGATCAGGGATCAATACGCGAAAGAATTACCAAAGGATGCAAAAGGGACTTCCTTTGGAAGAGGAGGTGTCAGATGCTGGTTCAGACTCCTGTTCGGCTATAGCGTCCGATGACACGGCTTCTAGTGTGGGACAACCTTATGAGTCACTTATGATCAGCACCGAACAAGTAACCAAGATGCTTGAAGATGCCCTGAATAAGCAGAAGGAAACTTTCAAGTTCGAGATGGAGATGGCCATGCAACGGATGAGAGAAATGCATGACCAGCAAATTGTGGCACTGACAACTCACCAAGGAGAACCCAGTCGTCGCAATAATCAGAATCAAGATGAGAATGAACGGGAAGGGGATAATGTTAATGTCCCTCCTGTCAACAACGATAACGGAGGCGGTCCCGTGGATGATAATGCGAAAGAGGACCATGTCACCTCTCCCCGAAGCCACTCGAAGACCGAGGCGAGTGAAGACAAGAAGATGAAGGACTTGGAGAGAAAAATTAACGCGTTGATGAATGCTCAAGAAGTGAAGAGGTCCGGCATACCATGTCCATACCCAAGGGAGTGGGAATCAATTCTGTATCCGGCAAAGTTTAATTTAATCAACTTTACGCTGTTTGATGGAAAGGGTTCCCCTACCCAACACTTAATATATTTTAAGTCTCATTTAGGAATCATTTCTGGGAATGAACCTCTTATGGTGTGGTCATTCGTTGGCACTCTTCGCGGAGCAGCCTTCGACTGGTATCGCCGTTTCAAACCCGGGAGTATCAGCAGTTGGGATAACATGGAAGATATGTTTCTGACAAACTTCTTCGATGATGACACAGAAATCTCAATCGATACACTATTCGATGAGAAGCAGAAGAATGGTGAGACGGTCGAAAACTTCGTGAAGAGATTCAGAAGCAAAGCAATGAACTGCAGAGATCCGGTCAGCGAAGACTTTATCCTCAAGACTTGTCACAATAATCTTTCATTGGACATCCTCGAAGCTATGGGAATGGCGCCACCAAAGACCTGGAAGGACTTGAAAGTGCGAGGAGAACGAGCCGAGCGATTCCTTAAAAGGAAGAAAGCGGAAAGGAAGAAAGCGGAAAGGGGCCAAATAGCAAATAATGCTCCACAACAGAACTTTGTCCCTAAGGGGAAGGGAAAAGCACAAGTGAATGCTGTGGACGCAAACCAAACATTCGAGGTGCAAGCACAACCGCAACAGCAGCAACGAAAGGCGCCTCAACAATCAAGGTGGCAGCAACAGCCCCAGAAGCAAAAGGCCTCAGAACCGAAGTTTCCGAAGGTCTATTCATTCAAAGAAGATGAAGTTCCCGGTATTTTTAAATACCTTATCAAGAGCAACAAGATCAAGTTGCCTCCGGTCCAAGATCAAGAAGATGCTAAAAGAGTTGGTGATCCAAAATACTGCGTATTTCACAGGGCGGTGCACCACCCTACCAAGGCATGCTACGCTCTTAAAGATAAGATCCAAGCCCTAATCGATGTCGGGGTCATCACTATGAAGCAACCCAAGGAGAAGAAAGTAGGTGCGAATGCAGTATCGATTAGCTTCGGGTCTGTTCCTTTGAACTGGTTCCAACATGAACCAGTAATAAATGCAGCAGTGAAGACGGTGAACGATGATCCTCATAAACAGCGCCAGAAAGGACTTGTGCCACACACAGCCCCGAATGGTGAGATTCTTTGGGTTCATCCAGATTTGATTGAAGATGAACAATGGACTGGAACCTCTTCCAAGAAAAAGTCAAAAGGAAAAGGTAAATATTGTTATGGAGCCTCTGCTATTCTAGGAGAAGATGACGACAGAATTCCAGCCTTCCCACTTTTCGAAGATGAGCAGGAGGCCTTTGTAACCCGGAGCGGGAATGAATATCATTACAAATATCCGGATGCTTCTGAGCAATTGGCCAAACAGGGGGGGCCAAAACAGTTCCTTCCAAGACATTAGCAGAACTGGGAATTGTAGCAACTCCCCCAACACCTGTGGCTACGGAGAAAGTCCAGCAGAAGGAGAAAGGGAAAGAGCCTTTACGTCAAGAAGCCCAAAACCCGAGGCAGTCTCGATTCAATCATCCGATTGGGAGAGACAAACCGGGAAATGCAAGCTCTTCGCCCCATTTTGACATTATGGCGCAGTTGGCCAATATCCCGGCTAGGATAACCCTATACGAGCTGTTGCGTCTTTCAAAGGATACAAGGAAAGCATTACAAGAGGCTTTGAGCGACTCTGAAGCTTTCTTGACTCGAATCAAGCCATCTCCTGAAGGACTGGAGCCGTCAGCTCAACACTGCAATCTCGCGGCGCATCATTTTCCTT
>BQKN01063944.1:0-11197 GCA_022839385.1 Asparagus kiusianus
TGACAATGGAGAATAGTTAAGATTATTAGCATTCAAATGGTTGATGCTATCATACAGTCAGAATCCAAGAAATCTTATAATGGAACGAGCCTATAAAGTTATGCTTTTTATTGTCATGCATGTGGATTTATTGTCAAGTATATCGTTATAAATGTTAAGGTCATGGTTTTGATGTTAAGGTTACTATTTGGTTGCTAGGTTTACCGATTGAATGTTATGTTTACTGCTATGTCCCTTACTGTTATTCACCTGCGCTTGGTTATCACGGTCACCGGGGTATATTCTCTGCTACTGCATTTAATGTTCCTCCTAGTTCCCAAGGAGGAGAGTTAATATAACCTGAACTCCTACCTATCCCCACATTCCAAGCGGCAACATCACCATCCTTTCGCCTGTTCAACTACAGGGTAGCGCAGATATCCTTTCGGCATAATCTTTCGTCGATCTCCCCATCGCCGACTCTCTGTTGACCCTCTATCTTTTATATCTGAAGCCCGAGCTACCCTCTCCCCAAAACCTACAAGTTCTCCTTTCGCCATTAAACCCAGAAGATCAACGCTAGTCTTCAATTTTAAGAAGGTCATGGCGACAAAGTTTGCGCACACTGATGAAGATCTTGGATATCCCTCACGCTAATGAAGACGTTATCCCCTTATGTGTTTGATCTTAGTTCTACTAGCCGTGGGTGAAGTATGTGGCTCCCTTCAATGAGCTTGTACAATAACAAGATAGTTAAGATTTATAGGCGCGTGGAATACAATACATTCAGATGGGTCATGCGTGAATCACATGGGAAGGTATGCGAATGCTGGTGGAGATAGTCATCTGGCTTGCGTTAACATTGTATAGCTATATAGTGTAAACGTAAGCCAGAAGACTATCTTCACCAGCATTCGCATGCATTCCTAGGTGATTCACGCATTGATCCATCTGAATTGATTGTATTCCACGCACCTATGAATCTTAACTATCTTGTTATTGAACAAGCTCATTGAAGGGAGCCAGTTATATTTACCCACGTTTATGGAATTTATAGTAGAGACAATGGTAATACATGCAGTTGTCATCGTGTTGTAGAGCTTATTTGTTTAGTTTACGGGGTTGTTGATAGCCTTGTAAAGGAAATTATTTTTTGATACGGGTTATTTTGTTAAGTTTAACGTTTTATCAAAAATATTATGGACTCATTGTCACCATTATTGACTAGTGCTGAGTTTACGTGTTTTTTGTGAAGTTTGACGTTGTATTGTCAAGCTTATATTTTGGTTGCTAAGGTTAGCGCTCTGTTGTCATGCTTATGGAATGGTAGCTAAGTTTAGTACTTTGTTATAGAGTTTAGCTCTGTTGTTAGGCTTATTTGTTTATTGTTAATGTTGTAGCAGTCCTCATTATTTTGTTGAACTTAGGGAATTGTTGAGAAGATCACGGGGTTGTTGATAAGCTTCTTTGTTGTTATGAATGAGGACTGGCTGACAAGGTTATTTGTTGGTTGTTAAGATCATGAACTGGTTGCTAAGGTTAATGACCTGTTGTCAAGGTTATGCATTGGTTGTTAAGGTTAGCGCTCTGTTGTCAAGTTTATGGATTGTTTGCTAAGGTTAGCTCTCTGTTGTCAAACTCATGGAATGGTAGATAACATTAGCTCCTTTAACGTTTAGCTCTGTTGTTAGCTATATAGTTAAGAAGATCACAGGGTTGTATTGTTGAGCTTATGGTTTTGTTGCTAAGGTTATAGCAGTCCTCATTGTGTTGTTAAGCATATGGAATTGTTGAGAATATAACGGGGTTGTTGATAAGCTAATTTTTTGTTTGTTAAGGTTGTAGCATGACTTTAGTGAAGGACGTGGCATGATACAGGGTTGTATTGTTGAGCTTATGGTTTTGTTGTTAAGATCATGGACTGGTTGCTAATGTTAGCGACCTGTTGTCAAGGTTATGTATTGGTTGTTAAGGTTAGCGCTCTGTTGTCAAGCTTATGGATTGTTTGCTAAGGTTAGCTCTCTGTTGTCAAACTTATGGAATGGTAGATAACATTAGCTCCTTTAACGTTTAGCTCTGTTGTTAGCTATATAGTTGAGAAGATCACGGGGTTGTATTGTTGAGCTTATGGTTTTGTTGCTAAGGTTATAGCAGTCCTCATTGTGTTGTTGAGCATAGGGAATTGTTGAGAATATAATGGGGTTGTTGATAAGCTAATTTTTTGTTTGTTAAGGTTGTAGCATGACTTTAATGAAGGACGTGGCATGATACAGGGTTGTATTGTTGAGCTTATGGTTTTGTTGTTAAGATCATGGTTTGGTTGTCAAGGTTATGTACTGGTTGTCAAGGTTATGCATTGGTTGTTAAGGTTAGCGCTCTGTTGTCAAGCTTATGGGTTGTTTGCTAAGGTTAGCGCTCTCTCGTTAAGTTTAGCCTTTTAGTTGCCAAGGTGATAAAGAAAAAAAGTTAGTAGGTTTCTCTCTGCATTAAATGCATTCCATCGTAGATTATGTTCCCAAGACAGGCAGTATTATCATTTGTCAGCTCGCTATTCCCAGCCACCATGCGGCAATTAACCCTCATCCCTTCGCCTGTATCCATGACAAGACCATTCGACGCAGCCATCAATCTTCCCATCACTGCCATTCTCTCCCCATCCCAGCCTCATTATCAACTACACGACCTTTGTTTCGAAACTAGAAGGATCATGTCTCACGATGATAGCACGTGTATACATTGCCATGGCTCGGGGCATATCTCCCGGGATTTCCCTCATGGTCTGAGAGCAAACGCCTCCCCACGATTGCTCACCGTTCCAGATAATGTCGCCAGCAACATTCAGGAGCTTTCTACCTTCGCTCTCCTCACTATTGAGGTGGGTCTGCCATCTTTGGAGGAGCTCAGAGAGATGCTAGGGTATCGTTTCAACGTTTGGGATTGGACCTATGAGATCAAGCGGGTATCTGTAAATAGGTTCATGGTTAAATTCCCCTCTGATGAGCTACTAGATCAAGCCGTCGAGCTCAGTCCTGTAAATCTTGGGTCCTTCGTGGGCAGATTCAGGCTTTGGGGGGAGGACCTCAGGCTAAGAACATTGCCCAACCACATGTTTACGTGGGTCTGCCTCTTCAATCTCCCCTACCACCTCTGGGAGTGGGAGTTCCTCCTATCACTGTTCGAGGGCATCGGCCAATGCGTGTACTGCTCCACTTACGTCACCACGAAGACAAACTTCAAAGACTGCAGGGTGCTGCTAGAGATTAGGGAATATTCAGATGTCCCTAAGAGGATTAGGTTTCGTTACACCTCTCCCATGGACCTTCGTCTGATGGAAGGTTTCGTCATCACTCAGATTGTAGGTAGAGACCGTGAGCAACAGGCAAACAATGAGGTTGATCCCATCGACATGTCTGTTGACCAACCTCAAAGCCAGCAACCGTAGCCTTCCTGCGCCGACCCGGAATTGATTGAGGTGACTTGGGACGGCAGACAAATGACGGTGGAGAAAGAGCTCTGGCAACGATTTCTCCAGGCCCAAGGTGTTGGGCCGTCTACCCTTCCTCGCGATAGGGGTTTCTCCTACGATTGCGCTTCGAGCAAGGGGAGCGGGGGAGGAGCAGTCGGCCCCTAGGTTATCATTAATTGTAAATTCCCAAATATTTTGCTTAACTTGATGATGATACGCTCTGTTAACAACCTATTAATATGATACATTTTTCAGAATGATTATACCTCTGTTAAGTTTAAACCATTTGTTGTTAACCTCGTGGCTTTGCTGTTAAGGTTACCCCTTGTGTGTGTGATGTTAGTTCGAGAGCTTACTATCTTGCGTTGTGTTGAGCTTATGGTTCCTTGGTTGATAGGGTTACGGGGTTGCTGTTCCTTTTTTATCCTTTTGGCTTGATGTTTGTTCTAATGTTAGTATGTTATTAAGCTTTGGTGTTTGTTAACGAGGTTACGGTTTTGTTGTTGAACTCATGGGTTTGCTGTTAATGTTATCCCTTGGGGGTTTGTTGTTGAGAAATGGATTTCAAATTCAGTTTGGTTGCATTTGAAGCACACATTAGCAGAATCATGCGATGTTAACCTTATAATATTTACATGTATATTGTTATTAACAACAAAGAATTGTAATATATCATTTACAAAAAATCTACATCTCAACGTCATCATCGTCAAGTTTTCCCGCCTCTTTTTTCCTCTTCCTGCCTTCAATCTGTAAATACGCTGCTAGCTTCGCACAAACCACTCATGTGTTATGCTCTACGGGCGTGACGTGCAGGACATCTCTACCTTCGATAATCGCTTGTATGAACTGGTAGACATAGATCCCACAGTCATACATGCACACAAAAACAAGGAAGCATTGAGACCACTGTTGCTTTCAAACAAAATGTAACAACAAATTCGTAACCTTAACAACCAGTGCTTAACATTGAATTCCAACAAGGGTTCCGGCAAACTTACGATCCCTTTTGCTCCTAGCATGGAACTTTGATTGGGTCGAATACGTTGCGCAATTGGTTCTCATTGAAGCCAGCTTTAATGTAGTTGAAGGCTTTGACGATTTTGAGCACAGGTTCCTAATGTCCAGATCTCTCATTCAAGGAGTCGTAATGCCTGGCAATATCATTTTCGACATCAAACTCCAGGAGATGCTAATGATCGCCCTGGACAATGGGAACTAAGAGGTTAGTACACCCTGCATCGACCAAGTGTTTGATGTAGATATCATGCAGTTCTTGGTAATCTGGTTTCGCCACATGTATCTGGTTTCTTTTAGCATAGATTATGTGCTGATAGGTAGGAGATCACCATCCAGACATAAACTTACACTAAACCAAACAAGGACCACCCTAAATTTTATACTGGACGACGCTCTCTTATTTTCACGAACTAAATCAAGCAGCGTATCAACAAGCTATCATAAGTTGACAACAAGTAATTAATAATAGTATTATTAAATATACTAATTAATAAATACCAATCAAAAATCATACTGAATCATCCAGTCGCCCACCGCGTAATATATTAAGGATCTCAAGCCGGCTAATAGACCCGACAGATCCGGTGAACGCTTTAATAAAACTACAAACATGGACAAAACAAAAATTATAGTTAGCAACTAACAATTAGCAGCAGAAAAAATTAATAACTATAACGAAAAACTCATAACCTAAACAACAAATCAATACCCATAACAAAAAAACCCGTAACCATAACAACAAACCCGTAACCTTAACATCAAACCCGTAGCCTTAACAACTACCACGCAACCTTAACAACAAATCAACAAATATAACAAAAAAAACCCTTAACCTAAACGACAAATCAATAACCATAACAAAAAACCCGTAACCATAACAACAAACCCGTAACCTTAACATCAAACCAGTATCCTTAACAACTAACACGCAGCCTTAACAACAAATCGACAAATATAACAAAAAACCCTTAACCTAAACAACAAATCAATAACCTTACCAAAAAAACTCGTAACCATAACAACAAACCAGTAACCTTAATATCAAACTCGTAGCCTTAACAACTACCACGCAACCTTAACAACAAATCCACAACTATAACAAAAAACCCTTAACCTAAACAACAAATCAATAACCTTACCAAAAAATCCGTAACCATAACAACAAACCCGTAACCTTAACATCAAACCCGTAGCCTTAACAACTACCACGCAACCTTAACAACAAATCAACAACTATAACAAAAAACCCTTAACCTAAACAATAAATCAATAACCTTACCAAAAAACCTGTAACCATAACAACAAACCCGTAACCTTAATATCAAACCCGTATCCTTAACAACTAACACGCAACCTTAACAACAAATCAACAAATATAACAAAAAACCCTTAACCTAAACTACAAATTAATAACCTTACCAAAAAAAACCGTAACCATAACAACAAACCCGTAAACTAAACAATACATGTAATACTTGAGATATGAGGTAAATACTTACTTGTTACATCTACAAATACAAAAATGGTTAAGAATTTTTTTCTCCTCTTCCGTCAGCAACGTGGCAACATCTGCTGACACCTTATAGTTATGTACAAACGTGTCCTTGTCGCCCAAAAACTTGATGATGAAGCCTCCTGGAAAGGGAATCCCCTCGTTCAGCTTATTCCTGTACATTTCTTCTTCTGAACTCATAGGGGAACTCATGTGTTTTTCCCAGATAGAGTGGGGGTCACTTTGTAGCCGAGCAGGAGCCAACTCTGCTACCTTTTCCTGCACCTACTCTTCCTCCTCCCCAGCCACTTATATTATAGCCTTGTCCCCTATGTTGTCTTTTTCTTTCTTCTTCTTCCCTTCAGTGTAAGGGGTGACTACCCACTTGGAAGGCTTCACCGCTCTTTTGCATCTCCTCCGTTTATGGGGTGCAGCAGCGGCCACCTTCTCGCGTACCCTCTTGCACCCTTCTTTCTCTTATTCAAAGCCCTTGAAAACACAATAGGAGCATCTTCGTCATCGGTTGATGTCCCTATTGCTGGTGGAGGGGCATTCTCTAATTGCTTTATTTCCATCCCACTGTCTTCCCGCAGAGTGTCTGATTCCAAACAATCCATTCGAAGTATAAATATTGAGAAAACTTAGCTCCTTCTATCTAAACTTAACAATTTCATAGTAACCCTAACAACTGATGCCTAAACACATGGTGAAAAAGTTGCTAACCTAAACAAGTTTGCGTCTCCGTATCATGTTCTGCAGAAGGGACATCAATCGCCAGCGTTATTTCCCTTCCAGTGCCCTCGCTTTGAGTGCCTGTTTCTGATAATATTCAGAGTATAAACAATCAAAAACTTAACAACCAATACGTAGACATAACAACCAATCTCTAACGTATAGTGCACAAGCAAGCTGACCTGTACAAGTTAGCAGATCCTTCGCTGGCGGGGACACCTTCTTTCCCTCGTTTATTTCTGCCTCAAGAGCCTTGTCAATGTGATAGGCCTCTGGTGGAGGTACTTCTCCTGGCGGAGCATCTTCACTCTCCTTGTGGATATCAGAAAAAATGGTTGTGGAGAGGCCCTCCCTGTTAGAGGATCCTCGCTCTCCTTATTAGCTTTATCAAATAATGATTGATTAACATCCCCCTCGTACTGTATATCAATGCCACCCACGGTGCCCGGAGTGTCTGATTCAAAAAATAAACAAATGAGCTTAGTTACTTCATTATCAAAAAAAACATAGCATCAGTTACATAACCCTAACAACTAACCCAGATACTTAACAATCAATCTCTAACCTTGTCAATAAATCCCTAACCTTAACATTAGATCCGTAAAGTTAACAATAAATTCTTAACCTTAACAAAAAATCCATATACTTATCAATCAATCTTTAAACATAACACGTAACGTAATTGCAAGCCACATCTAACATGTACAAGTTTGCGGCTCCACCAATGAGCCGGACACCAATCCTGTAGGGCTCTTATCCTTATATACAGAGAGGGTTCTGGATCGTGCTTCGCTTAGTTCCTCTCTCAGTCTTCTATTTTGAGCAGACAGCTTAGCCACCTTCACAGAAAGAGTACTTATCTTTACACGGTCTGCAGCAATCATACCCTTGAATTTATTTTCGTTCTCGCGACGTAATGCTTGGTTCATTGCCGCGATGCTCTTCTAGTAGATAACTTGCTGAGGCCATTCCATTTGCTCAACTGCCTCATTTGGCTGCTCGACGTCTTCATCAATATCATGTGGCATCACATATGCAATGGACAGATAGAGTATTATTAAAACGATTAATTAATTAAAAAACAAATAAAATCCACGATTGCTAAATTCTTACAACTGCATCAATTGGGATGTCGTCATCTTCTGCTCTCCTCTTCTTCTTGTGAAGAATGTCTCTTTGGCCACGAGCCCTGTCGGCGTCTACTGCAGCCGGTCCCTTAATCCTCCTCTTCTCTCTCTCTCTCTCTCTCATATTCTCTTTCTCGATCCCCTGCTCCTTCCCCCACAAACCTCCCTCGATTCTTTGAAATTGGCCATGTTGCTGTGAAAGCTTTATCGTAGCTCTGCTTGCTTTAGCTACAACAGTGGCCAATCTCAAAGAACCAGCAACCTCTCCAAGTCTCACCCAATTTGTGAGGGGAGGCCTCACCGTACATCCAACTGCTGGCTTCTTGATGCCGGTGAGTTCATAATACCACAACTGCACATTAGAGAAATAAAAACTTAACACAAACACCTTATCTGTAACAATTAATAAGTAACCCTAACAATAAGAAACGTAACCTTAACAACTAAACCGTAATATTAGCAACCAAACCGTAACCTTGACAACCAAACTGAAACATTAACAACTAAACCCTAACCTTCACAATCAGTAAAAAAAGACATGATTACTTACACAAACTAGAGGGGTACACCCTTGCAGATATAAAGTCGTCTTCCCTGGTTCAGGACCCTTCAGTGCCCTCTCTATCGCGTCAGATATCTCACTGAATATATAGGTCCCCCAAGCAGTGTTATTGACCTGTTCGATGTTGTCGACGTACTTGAATAAATGCCTAGGAACGCCGGAAACACTGCTTGGACACCAAATCATGCTCAGCTGATAGAGGATCTGTAGCAGGACAAAGTCCTTCACATCTCGACGATCAGAAGATAGTACCAGCTTCAAGAGCAGGTCCTCCATATTGCGTCTGGTGGGGCCTCCTTTGGGGGGAGCTATACTGCTGGAACCCCCGGCCTCGGGTTTGTCAAAAAACCTG
The DNA here is from genome assembly GCA_022839385.1 of Asparagus kiusianus. Taxonomy (NCBI): domain Eukaryota; kingdom Viridiplantae; phylum Streptophyta; class Magnoliopsida; order Asparagales; family Asparagaceae; genus Asparagus; species Asparagus kiusianus. Next base: position 8,731 of record BQKN01063944.1, read on the forward strand.
GACCAAATCCTATTTTTCCTATCCCGATTGTGGTCAACATGAAGCCCCACATTGGAGAACCATGTATTCTCCATCACCCACTCAAGGTTGAATGAGCATGCGATCTCTTCTCCATCATTCCTATCGGTGAAGACGAATTTTTTGCTTTTCTTGTCCCACTGACTCAAAATGTGCTCAAAGGTGGGAAGATCGACACCAGGTGGGCCAAATTGGACGTAGTGTATGAATACACTATCTTCGTAAGCCGCAAAATGCCTTGGCCCCATACGCATCACCAAATTCCGCATGAAGTCGTGATAGGCACCGAATCTGGCGGTGGGCCGCAACGTAATAGTTGGCTTTGCTCTTTTTCTACAAAACAAAAACACAAGACAAGAGCATTTTTGAGTATAATCAGTAAACATAACAACTATGCTGTAAACTTTGCGGGTAAACCAACAACCTTAACAACAACCCCATAACATTAACAACAAAAACCTAACCTTAACAACTAAAGCCTAATCTCAACAACCAAACAACAACCTCAACAATAAAAGCATGAACCTTGCATGTTAACAGTAACCTCAACAGCTAACAAACACCCGTAATTTTGGACCTTCCCACCAGACTAGCAGTATTATCAATCAAACCATAACCTTAACAACATAAAACTTGCGGTAAAAATTACCTTTTGGGTGCTGCCACGTGCTTCTCTTTTTCTCCTCTCTGTAGACCAAGGAGCGCTCTAGTGGCATCGTTGGACGCGCCGGTGGTGCCGGTGGTGCCCTCTAGACCTTCGCGGGGGCCTACACTTAAATTTTGAGGTGGGTTTCTGGGTTGAGAATGGCTGGATGTGATGTCCGCTAGAACATCAGCAATCGCAGCTCCAGCTTCAGATTCAGTCCGCACTGCAGTTGTATGGGCTCTTTCTGAGATTTCGAACCGCTGGGCGTCATCGCTTTCGCTGTGGTCGGCATTGAGGTTGGCTTTGGGGGTTGAATCGCCGGCCATTTTGATCCTTTTGCTTTAATTCGGTTTGCGTTGGAGTCGGTTGATTTAGGGCTAAGGTTTTGAATTGGGTTTCTGGAGTCGGTTTGCTTGCAGAAGAGAGAGATGACAGGGTACGGACGAGGAGGTAACTCATAACGAGGAATTTTAAACGTAAGGGTATTTTGGGGATTTCGAGCGGGGTTTAAACGGAGTTACGCCTGGGATTCGTTTTGGGGGCTGGAAGAAAATCGCGGGCGGTTTTAGGGGCAAAGCACTCGTTGAAAAAGTCTTAGGGGGGAGCACGTTTTGTTATGTTTTGGGGGCTGGAAGCATTTTTCCCTTAATTTTTTCCTCCGTTTTTCTAATCAGATATTGCCAAAAGGTGATGGATTGAACCGAATATCTTAGCACTATTGACTCTATATTAAATCTCAGCATATTGTGTTTCATGGCTTTCACACAATTATAGAATTTGGATACTTTACCTTTCTCGTGTTTGGTCTGATTTCTATTCTACTTTCATATTAAGCTGGTAAAATCTTCATATTTATAGCACTCCACCTAATCTATTCAGTTGTTTAAAGGTTTAATTATAAATAGAACCCATATAATTTTAATTTTGCAAATAGACCCCTTGAGTGAGTTTTTTTCTTCTTAAAATGGTTTAAGGAGGCGGATAGGTCCCCCGTGGTACTATTCGTGAGGATGGACAGTCAACTGCTAAGTTTTCTTTTATTTTTTAAAAAATTGTGTATTCGCATTTGGGCGAATACTTCAGGAGGTCTATTCACTACAACTAAAATTACTAGGGGTCTACTCACAATTGGATGACACTATAGAAAGGCATGTTTTCTCAATTGAGGCCTAAAACAAAAACATGATAGAAGTCAGGATCTAATACGAGAAATCCAAAAAGAAAACGGAAGAGTGACCATGAAGAATATGATAAGCAAATAGGAGCATTAATTGCTCGCAAAAGCTTTTGTGCTGAAAAAGAAAACCTCCGCGCGTCAATGCCATGAAGAAAACGCTGACGGTGCTGGAGTCACCTGAATGGTTGAGAGCCCAAAGTTAAATCTATGAAATTTTAGTTTGCCTTCTTATTCATCCCCTTCTAGAAGCCTTTCTAGTTTTGGAGAATATAAGATAAAAATTAGGATTCCAGGTCAACAATGACGCTATAATTTATTAGAATAAAAGGGTTAATTTCACAAAACCCCTTCAACTTCAACAGGTGTTGCACATCACCCTCCCAACCTTCCATGTAACCCCCTAAACTATAGGGTGTCTTATAAGACCGCCGTGAACTTTAGCTTCTCACACCTAACCCTACCGCGCGTAATTTGTAAATAACTAAAATGTCTTTGAGCGAAAATTTTCCAAACTTTGTTATCACTTGTCATTTACATGCAACATGCTCTATTAAAGTTTGAGTTTTTTTCTTAAGAAAATTTTAGTTATTTATAAATTATAGGCATGGATTCTGTAGGGTGGGGAG
>BQKN01063950.1:0-14648 GCA_022839385.1 Asparagus kiusianus
AGCGTTTTTCTCATATTATTAATTCCTAAGATACAATTAAGGAATTTTGGGGACAAAATTCTTTTATGGGGAGAAGAATGTAAAACCCTATAAATTTAAATATTTTACAATAAATAAAGAATGTAAAAAATAACATATCTTGATGTTTGAGTATGATAATAATTGATTTGAGATCAATTCAATGTATATTTATGAAAATATGAGTGCAAATGCACAAAACAAGCACAATGGGCAAATATATGAGGAGCTGAAAAATTCCAATCCGGTCGATCGTCTCGGTCGACCGCGAGACCTGCAAAAGTTTTTCTCCTGTTTTGAGTTGCATACAGATTTCTAAAGCCCATATTCATTTTCTTTGGTTTATATATCAATCTTTTATGAATTTCTCAGTTTTTCTAAGAACCTTAACAGCCACCAAACCTCCATAAACCCTAACTTGATTCTTGGAGAAGATTGGAGGCTTTTGAGTGGGATTTTGTGTTTGGCTTTTGGAGTGGAGATCTTCTTTGGTTTGGCATATTAGACGTTTTTCTACAAATCTTAGGCGAGTTCATCTCTGCTAATCCCCCTCCAAGTTTTTAAAATGTTTTTAAAGAGTTTCTAACATGATTTATAGAGCCAAATTAACTAGTTTATGAATAAAATTCAATTCCTTTATATTATATGTATAAAGACTAGGTCTTTCCATGTGAAAGGGTTTGAGAACGAATTTACAGAAGATATTTAAGATCTAAAAATGATTTAAAAGTTGTTTAATCTGAAGAAAGATGAATTGTTTTTTGTGTCAAGTTCTTATGCATGTTTTAGGGTTTTAAATATGAATTTTTATGCACATAATCATGTGTTATATATTGTATTGTTCCCAGAATTTTTATGACATGTTTTCATGCAGGATTCATATTTTTTTAATCATGTTTGAATCACCTAAACACAGCGTGAACACAACACACACAACCAGATTTAGAATCTAGAAGTTCAGTCCACGGTCGACCGCGCCATAGTGGCGGTCGATTGCGTGCAGGGCAGAGGCCTGGGTAGGCCCTGGAACCTGTCACGGTCGACCGCCGCATAAGTATCACCATTTCATGTATCCGGAATAGGAAGATAAAACCTATTGCCACAGAGCGATTAAGTAAGAATATTATAAGAGTATCGCTAATGCACATGAGATGCACACTTATAAGTATTATAAATTATAGTTTTTCTTCCATTAGGAATACCCGTAAGTAGGGTGTTTTCTCTGAGACCATGGCTTACACGATAGGGCTTGTGATTAATCTTTGTTTTGGATGAGTTTCTCTTATGTTAGATCTGTCTACCCGAGTGTAGATCGGGATGAGATATTTGTTCTATAGGTTTGAGGTTTAGAGTGTTACCTTTTTGTTTATTGTTCTTTTTCATTCATAGAGTTTGGAATTAATATTTAGGGAGTCACAATTTGAGACATGGTATATACATGAGGGTTTCCTTGTTTAAATTATTTCGCTCGACGTACTAACTCTCGTGTTATGGATTCCTAAATACTAATCTCCAGTTAGATTTATATGAATGATTTTATAATTATATATTGTCTGTATTTTCTATATACTCCTACCCCTTCCCCTGTGGAGAGATGGAGATGATCTCGCTATAATGCTTTGATGCTCGTTGTTTTCCCCCTATCAGGCAGCTAGTCCGGCGCATGAAGAGTCATAGGTTGATAGGATTTCTTCATAGATTTTATCTATCTATTTATTATTTTAGTAGTTATTACGGAACTCCATAGTTAGTTATTTATGTTAAGACTCTAGACTTGTATTTCATTTTGTAGAGCCTGAGAGCCATAGAGATACTTTATTTGACTCATTGTACTTGAGGTTTATTTCAGACTCATAGATATTTTTATTTTAGTTGGGCTCACTGATGATTATTTTCTTATTACTTCTGCGTACATCTGTGGCTTTATCTATCTCAATTATTTGTCTATCAGTACTTTCACCTATTTGTTATTTCCACTAGAGAGATAGTGACCGTGACGGTTAAACATGTTGTAGCATGGTGTTTGGTGCTTGGCAGGTTTGACATTTTGGGTTTCGCCTTGGACTGCAGCCTTACGTGAAACCTGGGGCGTCACATATATCCCATGCAAAATTTCTAAAGTTTTATATTCATCTTACTAGAGAAAGTCATATTCATCTTACTAGAGAAAGTCATCAAGTGTCAGAACAGATAAGCAAAGAGCCAATATGTTAAATAATCATGAAAAAGCTAAAGTTGCATAGAATAATATATGTTCTTCTAAAAGTCCTGGTGGTCTTGGTCTGCACTCTATGGGACTTTTTAATATTGTGCTGATGATAAAACATATATGGACAAGCACTTTAAATCATGATTCTCTACGATTGAAGTTGACACATGGGCTCTATTTAAAAGAAATTGATTTTTTGGCCCATATTTTCGTGGTAATTCAACACACTTTAAAGATTTAGGGATGAGGTATTGAAATGTTTTGATATTAATAGCTCTAGATGCATTTAGAAGGGGGCATAAGCCTGAATTTGGCACTTCTGAAGCTTCAATCTAATGTTGGAGAGAAAAAGAGTTCACTAGCATAGACTAAATCTACTATTCCAAGTCACTCTTTTATATTATGGATTACTTGCTTGAATAGGCTTCCTACTAAACATAAACTTGAACATTCTGGTGTTCATGTTGAGAATAGTTTGTAGTCTATTCTACACTCATAAGAGGGTAAGAGATCACCTTCTTTTCGCATGTGATTTCTACTCTCATGTCTGGAAACGAATTATGGCATTTGTACAGATCAGTCATGCTCCTTGTGTCTGGCGTTAAATTCTTGAATGGATGGGGAAAGTTATGAGAGGAAACTCTATGATTTACTTATCCAAAAGACTGTTGTCATGGTTTTTTATACCATGTACAGAATGCTAGTTTTTCAGCTTACATAGGAATACGGGGAGGAGTGTCTGTAGTTTATCATATTTGAGGTGAAAATTATGTGCAGCAGGATGGTGAAGTTTAAAGATAACGGATTCAATTGATTATGGTGCAATGCTATGAGAATTGAAACTAAACTTTTGAGGAGAAGAGTTCAATCTCGAATACTCATGTTTTGAGCAAAAGCTATGTTTTTGGGTGCTTTTTTGTAGGGGTGGCTTGTAGTCTTTTAGTTCACAGAGAGATCCTAGTATTATATATAGTGAGTTTTGGATGAGATTTATGTCCATATAGCTCAGGTTTTGTATATATGAATAGGATGTGCTTCATTTTTTCTCTTCTTAAAAAAAAACAGGAAAATAGAAATGAATAGTATATGCTTCATTTCATTACTGGTAATGAGAAAATCTTACTTACCAAAAAACCTACAATCTAGGGATGTGTGCATGTTGCTTGTAAATTACAAATGGTAAAAAAAAAATTCCTCTAGGAACATTTCATTTTTCAAGTTACATATACGGACTCCAATGGAAAAATGTCAATATTAAAGTTCAAAGAGTTTATGAGACATTCTAATATTTAGATGTGTTAATTGAGCTAAATAAAGTTCAAGGAGGTTATATGGAAAGCTTCCAAAAGTTCAAAAGGCTAATTAACTTTAGAGTCAATCTTAAAGAACCAAGCTAACGTACTTGCATACATGTTTCTGTATATATAGTAAAAACTTTACTTGATCATATAACACAAAAAGAAAGGTAAATTTCACAATATCTCTTAATGTTTGGGTTGTTATATTGCCTCTACAAACTCTATAATGAAATGGCTACTAAATGGCTTAAAGTAGATAACAAATTCTTCTTAAATGTTTAGTTATAATGCATTTTTAATGTAAATATACATTTTAATGTAATAATACCAACAATAAATATGCAGGTTATATCAAAAAGAAGGTATTTTGATATAATTAATGGGTGACAGATCAAATGCAAAATTAGTTTACGGTGAATGTAACATTAAGACAATTTTAACATATTTAATAGTGTATTTTATTGTAGATGTAGGCTAACTAGTTTAAAATTTTAATAAATAATATGTTATTCAATTAGATGTATTAATTGAATATAAGGACCCTTAATGTTCTTTATGATGCCTATAAAAGGAGCTAACTTCAAACATAAAATTCAATCTATACTCAACACAGTACCAAAATATGACACCTTCAAATCAAATTTTCTTTGTACTTCTTTTATCATTAGTTTCATCTATGCTCCCACAGAGTTGTGCTGATGCTAAAGAAGCCAAAACTAGCTACATTTCAATGGGACCAACTGGAAACAACAATAATGATATCAATAATGCTATAGGCGAGATGAAAATTAGTACTAGAACTATTATCAAGCAGGTTGGAGACATGGTTTTTGGCGACCACCATAGGGAAGATTGAATTGTATAACATTTGCATTTAAACTCATGAGTGGAGAAACCAAGATATAATTTACATTCTAGAAGATAGAAAACAAACTATTATATTTTATAGATTTAATTTTTTAACAACACAGTTATATTATGTCTTATATTTATGAGCCTATTGTCTAATTTTATTTTGATGATTTACAAATTATTTCTAATCTTGGTTTCTAGTATTTATGTTTTTATCTAACATGCATTCAATTTGGATTTGAGCATAACAACGATATTCTTGGAGTTTTAGGGATATTGAAGTGAAGTCGTCGTATATTCAAGTTAAGATATTATATCGCTTCATCCGTTACAAAGATCAAGCCATATTGAAAATCAAATTGCTTGAGTATATAGTTTTGAAGTTTAGGCTTTACTTTATGTGTTATATTTAAGGCCCAAACTACACATACATATTCATTTTATCGCTGTTTTCGGATTATAGACTTAACGATACTATTTTATATCTTCCCTCAAGTCTATTAATCTATTGAAAAGTGTATTAAAACTTGTTTGGAATGATTTCATCAAAAATCAAGTTTTGACGATCTCATATTTCTGATGTTTTTGCAAAATACTTGTGTTTTTACAAATGAGAAATGAAAACAATTTCTTCTCTAACATATTTATTTTCATATATATAAATATTTCCCCAAGTTTTATTAATTTTGGAGTTGTTTTGTTATTATAAATAGAATTTATAAAAATAAGTTTTTAGCAATTTTTAGTTTCTAGAATGTCAACTTATTAGTCAACCCATCTCTATTATCAATTGACCGAGTGTATGTCAGTTGACCAATAATGTTAACTAGTCGACCGATGGTGTCTTCTGTTTTCTAGTATAGGCCAACTATGGACTAATTGGTCGACCAATTCATTTGACCAGTCGACCGATTTGCTAGTTTTTGACTATAACGACTAGTTTGACCGATTCTTTAGAGAGGCTATATATATGCCTCATGACTCATTTGTTTTAACTAAGAAAGTTTAAAAAAGAGTTTTGGCAGTTTTGTTTAAAGTGTTTTGAAGAAAAATCAAGTTTTTTTTATATAAAGAGAGTTTCACAAGAGAAGGATTGCAACATCATTCTTAAGGATCTCAACCTCAAATCTCTACCTCTCTCTTACTTGTTTTAGAGAAGTTTTTCTAAACTTATCTTCTAGCTATTCGATATTTTGATTCTCATATACTCATGCTAGATTGATTTGAGTTTATATTTTATTATACTCATTCCTTACCCACACAACCACTTGAACTTTAGTATTTCACATATAATACACTTGAGTTGTGAGAGTGTATCTATGAGAGTGTGCTTAAAATTTGTTCACATCCTTGTTTAGAGAGCAAATTCTTTTTATTTGCACTTAATTGTGATAACACGTTATAATACACAAGAACACTTAGAGGAGTGGTTGGGAGAGACCGGGGTCAATTCCAAGAGGAGTGGCTTTGTTGTAAAAGCCTAGGGAGATGTAGTAATTCCAAGCACTTGACGAAGGTGTCACGGATAGGCCAACACTTAAATGATTGTATTGTGTGATTGTCAATGTGCATATTATAAAATTTTTGGTGAGCTTTTAAAATCGATTATGTAGTTATTTGAGATAGTGGAGAATCTCCTTGAGGTGAGGAGCAGAGATGTAGGTCAAGGGTTGACCGAACTCCGTGATTATTTCCTTTGTGTATGTGATTATCTTGGTGCACTATTATCATTGTTATATCTTGTACTTGTTTATATCGCCTATTGTGTAATATTGTTTATCTTTGCATATCCTTGTTTATATTCTTATGTATGTCATATTGTTAGGATATTGCATTGTAAGTGTTGGTGGGAAAATTTGCAAGAATGTTGAGAGGAAATGTTATTAATTCTCCTTAACTGACTTAAGAAAAGAATGAGTACAATATCTCGATGTAACCTCTCTAACTGACTTGGGAAAAAATTACAATTTTCTCTTAACGGTCTCCCAATTTACAAAAGAGATAAGGGATTGATAGAGATCCTTCCCTTTGTTTAATACTAGGTTCTTCTTAGTGTCGATGGGCTTTTGAATCTTGTATCCCATTGACGATCTAAACACTTCACTTCGTGGAACTTCTGTCTTTGCCTCTTGACTTTAACGTCGGGAAGAACTCACAAAGCAAGTTCAGAACTCTAAACGAGTTTTAGAAGAACTTGCCGAGCAAGTTTTAAACTCTAGCAGAGTAAAGAACTCTTGGGAAGAGTTGATTTGAGAATTAAAATTAATCCCTTTTAGCCCAAAAAGCCAATCTTAAGCGATAAGCGAAATGCATTCTAGAAGCCAAGCTAAAAGTTCTCCAAAAGCTTCAATTAAAGCTAATTCAAGATGATCCAAAAAGGATCCTTTTGTAGTTGACTTCTCAGGTATTTTTAGGTGTTTAAGGAGTGTAACCACCCCTCCCTCTTAAATCACTCCTTAATGAGGGTTTAATACTCTTAATTCATGGAAAATAGTTTTAGAACCGTTTAAACATGTTTGAATTAGTCATATGCGAGATTCGAGGTCAGGAATCAACCCTCACGTTTAGAACTAAAAACACGGTAGCGAGCTCTGCAAATTAGGCTAAAAACACGGTAGTGAGCTCTGCGTCTTGATCATTGAACGCGGTGATGAGCTCCGCACAATGATGTGCTCCGCGTCTTAATCTCTGAACGTAGTGATGAGCTCTGCGTCTTGATCTTGAACCACAGCTATGAGCTCCACGTCTTGAACTTGGAATGCGGTGATGAACTCTGTGTTTTGCTTTGAATAGATTATCAACTTGTAATCTCTTCTATTAGAGCATTGCTAGGATTGTTATCTTGTGATCCTGGCCTTTGGCCTTTTGAGATGTGAGAGTCGTCAGTTTTTGCCTCTCATTTGTTATTATGAAAGTTGTCAGATTGTAACTTCAATCATCAGTACTTTATAGGGATCAGCTATCCGCGATAATTTTTAGACAACCTACAAAAACCCCTCTAAAGTTCTCTAAAGTTCGCGGTTGATTGTGATGAGTTTTTGAAATACTTTGGATCTCGGATTTGATCTTGGAGTTATAGATTCCTCATCACGGAAGACTTGTACACTATATTCGTTTCGAAGGTATCATGAACTTGGTTGAAGGGATTTGCTACTCAAGACACATGCAAGAGTGAGCACCATGCTTCTGCTTATAAAACGCAAAGGTGAGCCTTGACTTTGTCTTAAGAAATGCGAAGCTGAACCTCTTGTATTGCCTTTGAAATGCAGAGGATACCTTCGTGTTTTGATATTGGAACGCGGGGATGACCCTCGTGTTTGGAATTTGGAATGTAGGATAACCCTCACGTTTAGAATTTGGAATGTGGGGATGACCCTCGTGTTTTGAATTTATAACACGGGTATAACCCTCGTGCATTGACTTTGGAATGCACGATTGACCCTCATGTTTTGAATTTGGAACGCGGGAATTACCTTCGTATTTTGAATTTAGAATACGGGTATGACCCTCTCACTTCGACAACAAACACTTGTCATTCTGTTGAAAAGACCATGTTCATGGGGGTTTAACTGTTAGAGGTTTGATATTAACATAAAAATAATTTGGGAGCATATCATCCTATTGAAGAGGATTGAATTGATTTTGTCATCAGAGGTGTAATATTACTTGATGAGATTGTATACTTGTGATTTGAACAAGATTTTGTCAGAGGTGTGGTATTAACTTGACAAAATAGTGTACTAGTGATTTGAACAAGATTTTGAGGACCTATCACTCTATTTAAGAGAGTCGATAAGTTAATTTTATCAGAGGTATGGTATTAACTTAAGGAAATTGTGTACTTGTGATTTAAACAAGATTTTGAGGACATATCGCTCCATTGAAGAGAGTGGATAAGTTAATTTTGTCAAAAGTATGGTATTAACTTGAAAAAATTGTGTACTTGTGATTTAAACAAGATTTTGAGGACTTATCGCTCTATTGAAGAGAGTCGATAAGTTGGTTTAGACGTTAGAGGTATATTGTTAACTTAAAATGATTGTGTTACGATTTGAGTAACTTTGTAGACTTATCATCCTATTTAAGAGGATTGATAAGTTAATTTGGTCATCAGAGGTATATTGTTAACTTGACAGGATTTCGTTACGATTTGAGCAACTTTGTGTGTAAAACCCCAAAAATTTAAATATTATGTGCAAAATAATAATAAATATGTTATATGGTGAAAATATAATATATTTTGATGTTTGAGTATGATAGGAATTGATTTGACATCAATTCAATATATTTGTGAATATATGAGTGCAAATGCACAAAACATGCACGAAGAGAAATCAGGAAAAATGACAAGTTAAGAGTTTATATGTTTTACACATAGATACAGCTTGAATCTTAGAAAACTCAAAAGAGAAAAGTTGTAGGTCTCTTCAACAAATTTCCAAAAAATCTTAAATTACCTCATTCCGAGGTCAAATGAGAAATTTATAGTCAAAATACCGAAGGTTATTTTTCTAGTTAGACTAGATTTCCTGGTTGGGGTCAAACGGGTTTATTTCGGGTTTGTATATACACACACACACACACACACACACACACACACACACACATGTGTTTTCATAAAAATGATCATCTTTTCATCAGAGTTTAAAACTCTAACAACCCTCTTCTTCTCTCTTAATTCCTAGCCCTAAAGTTGAGATTTTGGGAGCATCTTGAAGGCAAGAAGTGATGAAAAGGTGAGATCTACGACATTTAGCGACGAGGAGTTGTTTCATATCAGTTTCAAAGGCTTGTACACATGATAAGATAAGATCATCAGTATCCAAACACATCCCTCATAGTGTTTAATGATTATAAAAGTATTTAATCAATGTTTTCATGCTTAAGGCTTAACATATAAAAAATTTACATACTAAGAAGAAAGTCTAAGAATTTTGTTTGAACTAATATGAAAACGATGAAATTTTTTATGATAAATCTTGCCCCAATGCTAGATCATTAGTTTTTCCTAATTGTTTATGATAGTAATGTGATCATGATCATTAGGGATGATTACATTTTTATTTTTTAAACTTGATAATTATGTTTAACTATTGTGTTAACTCTAATTTGTTGTCTAATTGAATTATACAGAGATTTCGTTTTTGTTTTCATCATCGATTGTAGAAAACTACTGCACGTGTGTAACATTTAACTAGAAATTTAATATAACTAAAAATTTGAGATAACATATAAACTCCAAACTGAACAAAACTAGTGTCAAATGAAAGCTATGTGAACCTATTTTCCAAAATAGAAAACCATTCTAAGAAAGAGTTTTTATAGAGAAAGATATAGTCAGTTTACTAGTTACATGTTCAGCAAAAAACATGTTGCATGTGTGTAACCTTTAACTAGAAATTTGAGATATCATATAAACACCAAACTGAACAAAAATAAAGTCGAATGAAATCTGTGTGAACCTATTTTCCAAAAAGAAAAAACATACTAAGAAAGAGTTTTTATGGAGAAAAATATTCTCATTTTACTAATGATATATTCTGTAGAAAACTTCTACACGTGTGTAACATTTAACTAAAAATTTGAGATAACATATAAACTACAAATTGAACCAATCCAATTCTAAATGATAGCTATGTAGATCTAGTTTCCAAAGCAGAAAACTATTCTTAAAAATAGTTTATCTAGAGAGAGATATGCTCAATTTACTAATGATATATTCTGTAAAAAATTGCAGATATGATGGTTTGAACTAATTGATATATTACGTGAAGGTTTCTTTTAGTTTTTTTATTAATTAATCATGCTTAAACTTGAGAAGATTCGTCTCAAATGCCGATTGGGTGACATAAAAACTGAGATGACCTGCTATGTTATCGACACAGAACCCTCATACAATATGTTGTTGTATTGACCATGGATCCATGGTAGCGGGATAGTCCCATCCATGTTACACTAATGCTTGAAATACGTGGATGACTACGATCAGGTGAAGACAGTAGTTGCAGATAAACAACCCTTCAAAGGGGTTGAAAACTACATCACCGACTCCATGCTCTATCAAGACTCAGAAACAGGGAACAAACCACCGGCCGAGGAAGGGGGCAGCGATAATGAGGCCGATAATGAGTCTGAGTGCAACAAGGGTCTTATCCTAAATGATATTGAACCCATTTTCATCGGCTACGAAGGCCTTGCTGTAACTAACGCTGACAAGGCAGACGGACTTACCCTGAACGAAGAACCTCATGTTGCTTACTTGTTGTCTGGTGCAGAATTTGTTGATGATGAGTTCAACGACTTGATCTCAGGATTGTACTCTAATTTTTCTTTACACTTACCACTACACTTGACGTTTGTCACGAACAAGCAGATGAGCGAGTCCTACCCAGCAGTCTTTGTCATACCCGCTTGGAATGTTTCTCAACAAGAGAATATCTTCGGAAGGATAGACCAACCCGCATGCACATTGTGGGATGAGTCCGATGAAGATGAACCTGCTCCTCAATTCTCATGTTACAGCCCTATCGCAAAATGCATGATGGAAAGGATGGGTTATGTCTTCATCCTCCAAGAAGGTTTGAAATATGGCAAAGGCTGAAAAGCACCTCTCCGACCTGCCTACGTACCCAAAGGGAAGCCTGACCATTACTATGGAAAAACTCAAAGAGGGTTAGGTTACTCCTCCTCTTTCTTAGAGTTGTACTACAATTTCAGCAAAATATCTGACGATGCTCACTCAGATGATCAATGTCGACATCCTCGACTTGGGATTCAGATGTCAGCATCGGGGCCCTGTGCAAAGACTTCACGGTCAACATAGCTACAGTCAATACCACTAAAATCCAAGAGGATGAACATATTCCACTTTATGATGAAGTATGGGATCGCCACGTCAGTGCCCAGTGGAGTGGTCACTTCGAATAGCGTGAACCGCCTACAGAGAACAAAGTACTCCAAATAAATATGGGAGACAAGGCAAGTCCTAAACCCATATTTATCAGCGACAGCTTACCTCCCCAGAATAAGAAAGACCTCATATCCCTCATACGGGAATATATTGATGTCTTCGCATGGAATTATAAGGACATGCCCGATCTTGATCTTCAGATCGCCATGCATCATCTCAACATCGGCTCAGACGCCAAACCCATCAAACAGCAACAGAGACGGTTTCGTCCATAAATCATGGAGGCGATCGAAGGCAAAGTGAAGAAGCTAATCGAGTCATGCTTCATCAAAGAGGAGCAACACCCCGATTAGGTGACTAACATTGTTCCAGTTCTGAAGAAGAATGACAAAATCCGCATCAACGTCGACTTTAGGAACCTCAACGCTGCTTGTCCAAAGGATGAATTCCCATTGCCCATCACGAATGTCATCATCGACAACACCTATGGTTTTGAGAGGATGTCCTTCATGGACGGATTCTTAGGATATAATCAGATCAAGATGTACCCTGAGAACGAGAATCATACTTCGTTCAGAACTCCGATGGGGGTGTTCTATTACACAGTCCTGCCCTTCGAGCTCAAGAATGCCAACGTAACCTATTAACGCGCTATGAGTACCATTTTCTGAGATCATCTACGAAAGACAATTGAATGCTACAGAGATGACCTGGTTGTGAAGAGTCGTAACAAAGACGAGCACCTTCAAGACCTGAGAGTCATGTTCGACCTTATGTGCTCCCATCAAATAAAGATGAATCGTACAAAGTCATTCTTAAGCATGATGAGTGGTAAGTTCTTCGGATTCGTTGTCACGACAAAGGGGATTCATATTGACCCCAACAAGGTGTGAGCTATCCAAGAATTCCAAACACCCAAAAATATCAGGGAGTTAGGGGGACTATAGGAACGTTTGGTCTACATTCGAAGATTCATCACAAATCTTTCAGGTAAGTGCCAACCCTTCTCCAAACTGATGAAGAAAGGTGTTTCCTTCGTCACCATACTAATTCTCGTGTTGTGGATTTCTAAATACTAATCTCTATTTAGAGTTATATAAATAATTATATACTTATATGTACTAACTCTATTTTTTTATATAATCTTACCCCTTCCCCCTGGGGGCGGTGGAGATGATCTCGCTAGCGCTTTGATGCTTATTGTTTCCCCCTTTCAGGCATCGAGTCTAGCGTACGGAGAGTCGCATGTTGATGGGATTGCATCTTAGATTCCATCTAGTTATTTATATTTGTAGTTATTTCAGTGCCCCACATATAGTTGTTTATTTTCAGACTCTAAATTTATATTTTATTTTGTAGAGGCTGAGTACCTTAGAGAGATTCCTTTTAACTCTTTATTTGTGACATGATATATTTGTTCAGTTTAGAGATATTTTTATTCCATTTCAGTTGAGCTCATTTATTGTTTATTTCTCATATACTTCTTCTGTGAATATTCTGTTCATGTACTATTTTTATTATTTGCTTGTTTTGTACCTTCACCTATTTATTAAATCTACTACATAGGTAGTAACTATGATGGTAAAACATATCGTAGCATGATGTTGGTGCTTGGTAAATTTGACAATTCGGGTTTCACCTTGGACTGCAGCCTTGTGTGAACCCTGGAGCGTCACACATCAATCGACCGATAGTTTTCTAGAATCAGCCAACAGTTAGCTCATCAGTCGAATGAATAGTGCATCAATCGACCGGCGACACTATAACGTCTAGTTTTCTAGACTTAAAATTTTATAGGTTTTTGATTGGTTTGAGAGGCTATAAAAAGCCCTCAGCTCTTATTTATTTCTTATGGATGTTTAAGTGAGTTTACACAAGTATGTTTCAAAGCTTTTTGTTTATACTAAAGAGTTTACAAGAGGAGGAGATCATTTCGGTTTTGAGCATCATTCTTCAAATCTCTATCTCTCTTATTCTTGGAGAAGTTTTATATACTCAATTATCTAGGTTGTTTATAATTAAATTGTTACATTTATATTTGCTGGACTAATTTGAGTTTGATTTTATTTTTACACATTGATTTCACACACAACCTATTTGAGCTTAAGTATTTTCACATATTGTATATTTGGGTTGTGGTGAGTCATTCTTTGAGAGTGAGCTTCATTTTAGTTCTCATCTTGTTTAGAGAACAAATCTTGTTATTTGCCTTTCATTGTTGAGAACATGTTGTAATACACAAGGACACTTAGAGGAGTGGTTGGGAGAGACCGTGGTCAATTCTAAAAAGAGTGTCGTTGGTTGTAAAGCTTAGGGAGAGGTAGTAAATACAAGCACTTGAGAAAGGTGTAGGCGTATAAAATTGCCTATAGGTCCCACAATACAGCTTGACGACGCCGATTCAACAAATGAACCATCGGGCGACGTATCCAAGCACGACCGTTATCCCGCCAACGCCGAAGCCAAGCCATACGCAACGGAGCAGGTTAACGAGGCGACGAAGCCAATAAATCGCACCCAAGCAGTGGAATGCATCCACTCGCACGCGGAATCAAACCAACGTTTCGGGGAATCACCGAGTCATCTAAACAAGAGCGAACTCGGTGATATAACGATCGAATCAAGATTGGTTTCGGACTCGAACTCAGAAGTGGGTTTACTGCCAAATCAGGAATCGGATCAAAACGAATCGAATCCGAACAAGTCAACCACACAACCGAATCGAAGTCCAAATCAACAACGAATCAGAACCGGAAACACCGGAAAACCCGAACGACGAAACCAAAACACCCGAGGGGGCTCGGCACCGGGCCGAGCCACCCCTGGGTGGCTCGACCATGGCCGAGCCACCCAGGGGTGGCTAGGCACTGTTCTGTGTACGGGGCATAGTTTTGAGCGCCTATAAATAGGCCTTGTGCTCATTTGTTTCAGGGGTTGGAAATTTTGGAGGAGGCGAAGCCCTGCTGGATTGGAGATTCAAAACTTAGAAAAGATTCAATCTTTGGAGGCTTCAAGACTTGTTCATCCGGATCTGGTGCTCAGCGATCGACAACGCCAAATAAGGCAGGAGTTCGAGAGGATCGGATCGGGAGATCTACGTTGCTATACTCCGGATCTAAGCTTGGTTCTTAGATCCCGAGATTGAGCGGTTGTTTCCTTGGTGAAACGATCCCTCCCGGCTATTATCTCCCTTGGTGGAATAATACCCGTTATACTGCGTAGATCTGCCCGGATCGAGATCACGCGGTGGTCCATGGCAAACAACCCCGGCGCAGGCAAAGAACCCACACAAAGCGAGTGACCGCAAAACAGGAGCTCGCGATTCGTTCGACAAACAAGGATAAAAATTGTAATCTTTTTC
>BQKN01063952.1:0-10244 GCA_022839385.1 Asparagus kiusianus
GAAAGGAAACTTGAGGTGGGACCCCCACCCCCAGCATCCGAAAGAACAAAACTAGGAGTGAAAACTCTACTCCGAGAATTGAAAGGCTGAGAGAGGAAGAATTTTATATTCTATCTCCCAGTGCTGAAGAGGAAGAATTTTATATTCTATCTTCAGTTGCAAAGGAGACTCGGGGTGGGATCTCCACCCCCAGAATCCAGCAAGGTGAAACTAAGAGTGGGATCTCCACTCCAAGAATCGGAAGGGATTCAAGCAACCCTAACTTCTATAGGTTTGGTTACTCGATTTTAAAAGTGGACCTCTCGTTCATTGGAGGAATCGAGAGGGGATTTTGATTGTGGTAAATGATGAATTATCCACCCCCAGCTTTTCTTTGTAAAACTGGGTGTGTCATTGAATTAGATGCACGATCGGGTTATCCTTAAGAATACCACGCATGGCATTCTTCTAGGAACTTCCCGTGGAAGGGAGGAAATAGTTTAGACTCATAAACCTATTGGAGTATCAGGGAGCAGTTTAACCTCTTATACCGATCGGAGGATTGAGAAGCAGTTTATACTCGTATACTCTTCGGAGTCTCAGGAAGCAGTTTATACTCTTATACCGGTTGGAGTTTGGGGATACAGTTTATACTCATGCACCCACTGGAGTTATGCCGCTCTTGATTGGCTTACCCTAGCGTTATAACGTCGACTTCCACCAAGGTTTGGATGCTATCCTTGAGTGTAAAGCACGCTTTGGTTGGGTGATGGATCCTCCTGTGGTATGCGCAGTACTTCGAATCCGCAATATCGTCAGCTTCCTCCTGATTCGCAATCGGTGGGAGCTTGATCTTGTTATTGTCAAGGAGGGATTTGAAGATGGCTAGAACATCTTCGTCCTTGAAGGAGTACTCTTTTTGAGGCCTCTGATCCGAAGTCTTTTGCTGCCTCCGGGATTGCTGTTGTGACGTTTGATTAGCAGCCGCTGCAGGTGCTTCACCCCCATCACGAGAGGCAAAGTTCGAGTTTGGAGAATTAACCATCGGTTGGCTCCTCTCGGCCTTCTTCCTTTTGAGGAATCGCTCAGCTTGCTCTCCTCGGGCCTTCAAATCCTTCCAAGTGTCGGACGGCTCTATTCCCATAACATCCAAGATGTTAATGGATAAGTTGTTGTGACAAGTCTACAAGATGAATTCCTCCGTGATGGGATCCTTGCAGTTCATCGCCTTGTTGCGGAAGCGTTTGATGAAGGTATCCACCGACTCTCCGTTCTTTTGTTTCTCATCGAAGAGTGTCCTAATGGATATCTCGTCGTCGTCATCAAAGAAATGAGTGAGGAACATGCTCTCCAAGTCCTCCCAACTGTTGATGCTTCCAAATTTAAGACGGCGATACCAATCGAAGGCAGCTCCGTGAAGAGTGCTGACGAATGACCGAACCATCAAGGGTTCATTGCCAGAGATCATGCCCAAGTGAGACTTGAAGTAGATCAGATGTTGAGTGGGCGAGCCCCTTCCGTCGAACGGCGTGAAGTTGATCAGGTTGAACTTCGCCGGATACGGGATCGAGTCCCACTCTTTCGGGTAAGGACAAGGAATTCCGGTCTTCTTTACCTCTCGAGCAGACATTAATGCATTAATTTTGCTCTCGAGATCTTTCATTTTCTCATCCCCGCTCGTGCTTGAGCTTAGACAAATTGAAGGTGGGATAACGGGGCCACCCCCTGTATTACCACCCCCAGCGTTTTGGTTAACCGGAGGGTTCTCGGTATTGAGAGGTTCATCCACATCCGAATCGCTACCTGCTTGGTTAGCATGGTTACGACGGCTGGATTCACCGAGCTGATTAGATAGAGCGCGAATTTGTTGGTCGTGCTCTTCCCTTATCCGTAGCATGGCCGTTTCCATCTCGATTTTGAAGGCCTCTTTCTGCTTAGCCAGGGCCTCTTCAAGTATCTTAGTCACTTGTTCGGCGCTGATCATAAGCGATGCATAAGGTTGCCCCGCGCTAGAAGCTGTGTCATCAGACGCTACGGCCGAGCAAGATTCTGAATCAGTATCCGACGCCTCTTCTTCTAGAGAAAGCCCCTTTGGTACCCTTCGGTAGTCCTTCCGGCCAATGGCTCCCGACCGCAACCGCGTCATGCATCGGGATATCTCGGCAAGCTGATCCCGGTTGAAGGGTTGCGTCGATCTTGCTCTACCGGTCATATTAGCCGTCACCCTTAGATATTCGTCTTCTTGGCGGACGAACTTCTTCTTGTGGGAACGCCTCGGTGTGGAAATTCTCTCGAACACCGAAACTCTCCTTGGGGTTTGGGCACAGCAGCATCCCGACAGCACCGCTTTGATGATATTGGCGCACGGGCAGTGAGACTCCATGTCCTGCACATATTTCTTCCGGGGTTTTTCCACACCCCCAGCTCTATAGTACAACTCATCAGCTTTACAACTGGAGCAATCTATAGAGTGTTGGTGTGTATTCCCCGGTATAACACTCTCATCATCAGATGAGTGTGTTTCCCTTTGGGAATGCAACACTTGGTTAGTTTTCTCAAAAATGGCCCGTTCAAGTTTACGCTTTTGTGAGCGTGGAAACTGAACGGGCTCTTGTGCTTCGACCCGCAACTCAATGCGGTCAGTGATAGGGGCTTTCCCTTTATCATCTTTCCTGGGGGGATTGATTCGACCCCCAGTCTGATTTGCAACTTGGGGACCTTTCAATGGTCCCAGTCTTTCCTTGATGGGTACTCTACCTCGATTCACCGGTAAGGGACCGAGGCGACCCTTCAAAGGAACCCTGGGTTTTGAATGATCCCCTTTGTTACCTGGCTCCGTTAAAAGCACCGGATCTGGTTTTGAAGAAGCTTGGGCAGCAACTCCACTCCCTTGTGTTTGAGGCGCTGGTTTTGGCTTTGGCAACCACACCCACTTGCCTGTAGACGGCTTTGTGGCCGCCTCTTCTTTCTGCATCTCCTCCGCCTTCTTTAGGAGAAGTCGGGCTTGTGTGAGCAATGACCGCCTCTTCTTGATTCGCTCCTCAAGGGTGGAGCGATTCCTCTTGACCCGAATCCACTCGTTCGCTTCAGTTTCGGTGGAGGAGTTGGTGGTTTGCCGTTGTTGCTCCTGGAGTTGCCTTGATTTTAGGTCCTCCTTGTAGCGGATCCCGTCCATCGATTCTGAGGCCTTGGCTTGTTGTAGAGCAAGGCGTTGACGCCGTCTTTGGCGGGCCCTTTTGGACAGAACCGGAGTTGCATCTTTCATCGCCTTTGAGGTTGATGGGAGAGCCGGATTTGCAACACCGACCACGCTGAACGACACGGGGAAGTTGCGTGATGCGGGTGTAGCAACAGCGACGGGATCTTGGATATTGGAGCTGGAGATCCCGCGAGCCCTTCGGGGAGATGAGTTCTTCCTATGCCGTTGCGGAGAGGCGGATTTGGAGGAGGAGGAGGAGAGGTACTCTTCGAACTTCTTCTGATCGAACTCGTATTCGATCTCTTCATTCACCCGGATCTTGAAGGCCGGTTGCGTCACTCCGATCTCGGCAGCGAGGTCGGCGGCTCCCACTGTGGTCGCCAGCTTGTTTTCATGAAAAGTTGCTGTTTTCATTGCTCTTGTTTGAGATCTGTTACAACTTCAATCGTTACAACAGAATAAAATGAAAACAAAAGATTTACAACTTTATCGAAAATAAACACGAGATCCCGGTTTGGTGCGGTCTCGCTTGCGTGGGTTGTTGGCCTGTGACGGGGATGTTGATATCCGTGGACCGCCGACTCTTCAAGATCCTTTACGAAAAATCCGGCAGAGTTTCGTCTATCCGCGTGGGATTTAGAAACAGAACTTCATCGATCCGCGTGAGATCTAGAAGTTATAAGCGTATATCTCGGCTAAAACGAGATAATAGCTCTTCTTAGTGTCACCTGCGAAGGGTAACACCAAGTTAAGGGAAGGGGGAATGAAGAAGAAGTTGATGAAGATCTCTTGCTCCTCGATCCGGCAGGGCTTCGCCGCTCTCTTTTGAAAACCCCGACTCCTCACTCCGACAGGGCTTCGCCGCTTCACACAAGAGCAATCCTTGGCTAAGATAATTCAGCCTTGAATTGGGAGCCCCTTGAAAGAGAGGCCTTAGGGGCCTATTTATAGGCAAACAAGAGAGGGTAGGAGGGTGCAAAGGGGAGGACACCCCCGGGGGTGTTTCGTGTTATCCAAGACGCTCCACGGTGTTTTCGCTGTAGCACCTCCATCCGGACTTGGGTTTGACTGATTCCGGGTGCGTTGGAAGCCCGACGGCGAGCTCTGTAGATCCCGTCGGTTGAATTATCAGTGTGGTGATCGGGACACGACGGGCGTTGCTCCTTTTGCAGTGATCAACCCGTATCCCTATTGTCCCGATATTCTGTCGGCTCACGTAGTCCGTCGGTTTGCTTTAATCGCTCACCGACGTCATTTGGACTCTTGTGAACCGGGTAGTGACGTTCAATCGTCGATCGTTAACGCTGAGCTGTGTGCGGGGACCTATTGGTAATTTTCGATGCCTACAGATACCCCCTCCAAAGTGTTTCGGACTCGTTTCTTTTATAGAAGAGACCGGAATACTTTGGATATGATTGGTCCAGCCTTCAGTCGGCTTAAGGGACCTGTGGTTCGCTTCAACTCTTGGCTCCTTTGATTTTCGGTTTATCCGGTGCTTTGTCGAATAACCAAAGTTGTTCCGGTGCTGCGTTTATTGACTGGCCGTCGTCAGAGTCTCGAGTCTAAGCTGGTGAATTGAGTTTGGCTCGTGTCATTGAGTTGACTTTTGAACTTGCTATCCCTGTCATATTGTGTTGACTTGGGGGTTGACTTTTGTCGCAACGCACCGATTAGCGTTGACCTAAGGATACGCGTTGACCGGCGTCCGCCTTAGGGTTTTGAACCGCATGGGTTGACTTTTTGTCATCACGCGTTGACTTTCATCGTTACATGTTGACTTTTGCTGCAACGCGCTGTCCGGCATTAACCTAAGGTTACGCGTTGACCGGCGTCCATCTTAGGGTTTTGGAACCGCTTGGGTTGACTTTCGTCGTCACGTGTTGACTTTCGTCGCCACGTGTTGACTTTTGTCGCAACGCGCTGTCCGGCGTTGACCTAAGGTTACGCGTTGACCGGCGTTCACCTTAGGGTTTTGAAACCGCTTGGGTTGACTTTTGTCGTCACGTGTTGACTTTCGTCGCTACGTGTTGACTTTTGTTGCAACGCGCTGTCCGGTGTTGACCTAAGGTTACGCGTTGACCGGCGTCCACCTTAGGGTTTTGGAACCGCTTGGGTTGCAACACGCTGTCCGGCGTTGACCTAAGGTTACGCGTTGACCGGCGTCTACCTTAGGGTTTTGGATCCGCATAGGTTGCAACGCGCTGTCCGGCGTTGACCTAAGGTTACGCGTTGACCGGCGTCTACCTTAGGGTTTTGGATCCCCCAAAAGTCAACTTGCGGAATTCACCAACAATCGGCAATCGGCGATGAATCGGTGTTCACAAAAACAATCGGGGGGATCAGAAAAAGATTCGGGGGGGTCAAAACTGGGTCAAACACCCCCGGGGTGCCTCGGCAAGGCCGAGACACCCATGGGGTGTCTTGGTTCACCCTTGGTCCCCTCCCTCTTGTTTTGTCTTATTCCTCCTTTGTTTATGGTCCCCCCCATTTGAATTACCCCTTTTCACACTTGAATTTTCAAGAGAAAGAGGTTTTTTTGCTTATGGTCCCCCCCATTTGAATTACCCCTTTTCACACTTGAATTTTCAAGAGAAAGAGGTTTTTTGCTTATGGTCCCCCATTTGAATTACCCCTTTTCACACTTGAATTTTCAAGAGAGAGGTTTATGGCCGAAATCTTTGGGGGGTTTTGTGAAAAATTTGGCTGAAATTTTGTGGGGGGTTTTGATTTGTGCTCATTTGATTAAGGATCGTGGGGGTGTTTTATGCAAAAGGGTTAAAGAATCGTTTGAGGGGTTTATTTGCAAAACAGTCCCTAAAACTTTTTAAAGGGGCTTATTTGCAAAGAGGCTACGAATTTGGGGCTGAAATCCTAAGATTTAGACCACGAACTTATAACCCGAAATTTGTGGAAGGGTTGCAGGACCAATCTGTAAAAGCTGATTCATCTGCATATGTAGACCCCATTCTGAAGTTGTTGGATGCTCGAGTCACGAGACCAACTAATGGAGTTGGTACGTCAATGACTCGCATTTATAGAATTTTTGGCAAATTCTCAGCCATCAACGGGTTTGATGAGCCTTTACCGACTACCGTTTGAGTCGGGCTAGCATGCGGATTGTTTAAGTCCGTTCCGCATGTGACGTCGTGCTAAAAGAGTTAACTCTTTTAGTGCTACGATATTGAATACGTAGACTTCGTCTTTCTCACGGGAATAGACTACCCGGCAACGCGTGTTAGGCGCTGACTCTGGGGTTTTTGGCAAACCCCCAGCCCTCAACGGGTTTGACGTGCCTTTACCGATTACCGTTTGAATCGGGCTAGCATGCGGATTGTTTAAGTCCATTCCGCGTGTGACGTCGTGCTAAAAGAGTTAACTCTTTTAGTGCTACGATATTGAATACGTAGACTTCGTCTTTCTCATGGGAATAGACTACCCGGCAATGCGTGTTAGGCGTTGATTTATCCCTACTTAGGCTTCGGGATCAAATTCCCCGTACGTGTGAAGCACGGATTCTACCACAATGTGGAATATGTGGGCTTGTCCTTTTTAACGGTCAAGGACTAACCGGCAACGCGTGTTAGGCGCTGACTCATCCCTTCTTAGGCTTCGGGATAAAATTCCCCAGACTTGGAATTCTGATGTCTTTTCTCAATCGGTGAAAGACTAAACCGTCCAATGGAAGAGGAAGAATTTTATATTCTATCTCCCAATGGAAAGGAAACTTGAGGTGGGACCCCCACCCCCAGCATCCGAAAGAACGAAACAAGGAGTGAAAACTTTACTCCGAGAATCGAAAGGCTGAGAGAGGAATAATTTTATATTCTATCTCCCAGTGCTGAAGAGGAAGAATTTTATATTCTATCTTCAGTTGCAAAGGAGACTCGGGGTGGGATCTCCACCCCCAGAACCCAGCAAGGTGAAACTAAGAGTGGGATCTCCACTCTGAGAATCGGAAGGGATTCAAGCAACCCTAACTTTTATAGGTTTGGTTACTCGATTTGTGGACCTCTCGTTCATTGAAGGAATCGAGAGGGGATTTTGATTGTAGTAAATGATGAATTATCCACCCCCAGCTTTTCTTTGAAAAACTGGGTGTATCATTGAATTCGATGCACGATCGGGTTATCCTTAAGAATACCACGCATGGCATTCTTCTAGGAACTTTCCGTGGAAGGGAGGAAATAGTTTAGACTCATAAACCTATTGGAGTATCAGGAAGCAGTTTATACTCTTATACCGGTCGGAGTTGGGGATACAGTTTATACTTGTGCACCCACTGGAGTTTGCCGCTCTTGACTGGCTTACCCCAGCGTTATAACGCCGGCTTCCACCAAGGTCTGGATGCTATCCTTGAGTGTAAAGCACGCCTTGGTTGGGTGATGGATCCTCCTGTGGTATGCGCAGTACTTCGGATCCGCAATATCGTCAGCTTCCTCTTGATTCACAATTGGTGGGAGCTTGATCTTGTTGTTGTCAAGGAGGGATTTGAAGATGGCTGGAACATCTTCGTCCTTGAAGGAGTACTCTTTTTGAGGCCTCTGATCCGAAGTCTTTTGTTGCCTCCGGGTTTGCTGTTACGACGTCTGATTAGCAACCGCTGCAGGTGCTTCGCCCCCATCACGAGAGGCGAAGTTCGAGTTTGGAGAATTAGCCATCGGTTGGCTCCTCTCGGCCTTCTTCCTTTTGAGGAATCGCTCAGCTTGATCTCCTCGGGCCTTCAAATCCTTCCAGGTGTCGGACGGCTCTATTCCCATCACATCCAAAATGTTAATGGATAAGTTGTTATGACAAGTCTACAAGATGAACTCCTCCGTGATGGGATCCTTGCAGTTCATCGCCTTGTTGCGGAAGCGTTTGATGAAGGTATCCACCGACTCTCCGTTCTTTTGTTTCTCATCGAAGAGTGTCCTGATGGATATCTCGTCGTCGTCATCAAAGAAATGAGTGAGGAACATGCTCTCCAAGTCCTCCCAGCTGTTGATGCTTCCAAATTTAAGACGGCGATACCAATCGAAGGCAGCTCCGCGAAGAGTGCCGACGAACGACCGAACCATCAAGGGTTCATTGCCGGAGATCATGCCCAAGTGGGACTTGAAGTAGATCAGATGTTGAGTGGGCGAGCCCCTTCCGTCGAACGGCGTGAAGTTGATCAGGTTGAACTTCGCCGGATACGGAATCGAGTCCCACTCTTTTGGGTAAGGACAAGGAATTCCGGTCTTCTTTACCTCTTGAGCAGACATTAATGCGTTAATTTTGCTCTCGAGATCTTTCATTTTCTCATCCTCGCTCGTACTGGAGCTTGGACAAATTGAAGGTGGGATAACGGGGCCACCCCCTGTATTACCACCCCCAGCGTTTTGGTTAACCGGAGGGTTCTCGGCATTGAGAGGTTCATCCACATCCGAATCGCTACCTGCTTGGTTAGCACGGTTACGACAGCTGGATTCACCGAGCTGATTAGATAGAGCGCGAATTTGTTGGTCGTGCTCTTCCCTTATCCGTAGCATGGCCGTTTCCATCTCGATTTTGAAGGCCTCTTTCTGCTTAGCCAGGGCCTCTTCAAGTATCTTAGTTACTTGTTCGGCGCTGATCATAAGCGATGAGTAAGGTTGCCCCGCGCTCGATGCCGTGTCATCGGACGCGACAGCTGAGCAGGAGTCTGAATCAGTATCCGACGCCTCTTCTTCTAGAGAAAGCCCGTTCGGTACCCTTCGGTAATCCTTCCGGCTGATAGTCCCCGACCGCAACCGCGTCATGCATCGAGATATCTCGGCAAGCTGGTCCCGGTTGAAGGGTTGCGTCGATCTCGCTCTGCCGGTCATATTAGCCGACACCCTTAGGTATTCGTCTTCTTGGCGGACGAACTTCTTCTTGTGGGAACGCCTTGGTGTGGAAATTCTCTCAAACACCGAAACTCTCTTTGGGGTTTGGGCACAGCAGCATCCCGACAGCACCGCTTTGATGATATTGGCGCACGGGCAGTGAGACTCCATATCCTGCACATATTTCTTCCGGGGCTTTTCCACACCCCCAGCTCTATAGTACAACTCATCAGCTTTACAACTGGAGCAACCTATAGAGTGTTGGTGTGTATTCCCCGGTATAACACTCTCATCATCATCAGATGAGTGTGTTTCCCTTTTGGAATGCAACACTTGGTTAGTTTCCTCAAAAGTGGCCCGTTCAAGTTTACGCTTTTGTGAGCGTAGAAACTGAACGGGCTCTTGTGCTTCGACCCGCAACTCAATGCGGTCAGTGATAGGGGCTTTCCCTTCATCATCTTTCCTGGGGGGATTGATTCGACCCCCAGTCTGAATTGCAACTTGGGGACCTTTCAATGGTCCCAGTCTTTCTTTGATGGGTACTCTTCCTCGATTCACCGGTAAGGGACCGAGGCGACCCTTCAAAGGAACCCTGGGTTTTGAATGATTCCCTTTGTTACCTGGCTCCATTAGAGGCACCGGATCTGGTTTTGACAAATCTTGGGCAGCAACTCCACCCCCTTGTGTTTGAGGCGCTGGTTTTGGCTTTGGCAACCACACCCACTTGCTTGTAGACGGTTTTGTGCCCGCCACTTCTTCTGCATTTCCTCCGCCTTCTTTAGGAGAAGTCGGGCCTGTGTTAGCAATGCCCGCCTCTTCTTGATTCGCTCCTCAAGGGTGGAGTGATTCCTCTTCACGCGAATCCACTTGTTCGCTTCAGTTTCGGAGGAGGAGTTGGTGGTTTGCCGTTGTTGCTCCTGGCGGTACCTGGACTTTAGATCTTCGTTGTAGTGGATCCCATCCGTTGATTCAGCGGCTTTGGCTTGTTGTAGAGCAAGGCGTTGACGCCGTTTTTGGCGGGCCCTTTTGGACAGAACCGGAGTTGCATCATCCGTCGCCTTTGAGGTTGATGACGCGGGAACGTTGCACGGTGCAAAGGCAGCGACGGCAACGGGCTCTTGGATCTTGGAGCTGGAAGTCCCACGAACGTTCTTGGAAGAGGATGTCTTCTTGCGCCGGTTCGGGGATGCGGATCTGGAGGAGGAGGAAGAGAGGTACTCTTCAAACTTCTGCTGATCGAA
>BQKN01063954.1:9434-32490 GCA_022839385.1 Asparagus kiusianus
AGAGAGAGAGAGAGAGAGAGAGAGAGAGAGAGAGAGAGACATCATAAAGGATAGAATGAAATTGGATAAGCAATAAATCTTGTTTCAAAAATTGGATAACTAATAAAACTTTTTAAAAAAGCATAAATAACTCCAAGATGTCTAAGACGAGTTTTAAAATGTTTTCTTTAAATACAAAATGATTTCTAAATAACCGGGCCATAAAAAAAGGAATTTTCACTGATTATGGTCTAATACTTCCAAAAAACAAAAAGTATATATATAAGAAATACTAGGTTTCTGATATTGGTGTGTAGAGGCAAAAGTAATTTTATTACGTATGGAGGCAATAAAAGTGATGATAACAGTGGCAGGTATCGATATAAACTAGTAACAACGGACATGGCAATAGCCTATGACAAAAACATCGATGGCTATAATTGTGGAAACTATCAATTTGATTCCACAAGTTTGAGCCTTTTCTATTCACATTGATCTCTAGCAAGTAGTTTCTTTATCTCCTCCAACAAAAAAAAAAGGATATAAGAAAAGCACTCATGCTGCTATCGAGCCAAATCAATGAGGGAAATAGACCACAAAATGGATACAAAATGACTACTACATAGTGCCATATATTATCATCATACAAAGCATTGAACTCTACATAAACCCCTGGCTAAGATTATCTTCTCTCCACTACTAGAACAAAAAGGAACAATCATAAACTAATTTATGGAACCTAAAATAGCTCATCCCTCCTATTTACATTTCACAAACACAAAATGTATAACAATGAACAACTACACACTAATTTACAAGAAAACAAATATACACGCCTCTTTATCCATGCATACTATTATAGCTCAGAGGCGCCTCCTTCGGTCTAAATCCCTTGGGATATATTAACACAGAATCAACACAGAGGCCACCTTTCGTGTGCGTGCAATCAATCTGTACCATTGAGAACTTCACTGTCGTTGATTCTCTCGAATCCTTTACATCGAAATCTCCTACATGGTAAAGGATCCAGCTCCCTGGCTCATCTAAGTAGCATTTGGACTGGGACCGCTGACCGTCTGATGTTGAGAGATGAAATCGAACGGGCTGTATATCCCAGCCGTGGATATGTTGGGGACTGCAGATCCTACGGCCAAGACGCCGCGAAGCACGGCCGAGGTGGAGGCGGAAGAAGAGGCTGTAGGTGCCTTTTGGGAAGAAGAAGTTGATCTCTCCGCCGACTTCTAGCCACCAGATTTGTTGGAGGTATGCAACCGTGTGGAATCTGTAAAGGAAATGGTTTGGTGTTTAGCCATTCTTTCTATATAATCTGTATGATGAGCTCAAACTATCCATATCATTAGATATGATAAAATCCTAAAAACATTTAAAAAGTAAGGGAAAAAATGTGTTTTTATGATTAGTTCACATGTGCATCGATCGAGTGACCTTAAAATGAATACGTTTAAATGAAAAAGTTGTTTAAAAGTATGTTGTGGGGTACTACACCTAAAATTTAACTTGCAAGGATTTCACGTTACTTGAATCAAGGTTAATAGGTTGCATTGCTTACTTAGAAACTACATAATACAGTTTTCTGTAATGTGTTATTTTAAAACCCATCAGTTTGGGAATGTGTTGACCTAGTGAAAGATATCCATTCATATGTTCCTTTAAGGTACTTTTTTATGGTTTATATCATGTTTGAAGGTATGGAATTTTCATTTGAATGGAGTAGCCGCACCTGCAATGGACGGTGAGTGGAGGTCCAGTGGCGGGCACCCCCCTGACAAAGTCTCCAAGCAGCATCCCAGAACAAAATTGAATTTAAGTTTGTGAGGTGTGAGTATTACGCAGTTCTGGCCCTACTGACAGAAACCCCACATTGTAAATATGTACCTCACACACCATCGAATATGTATTGCAAAGAGGGAAAATAGAGAGTATAGGGAAGTGAAATTAGTGTTTGAGAGATCGATAAATCTTCATTGATTATCAGTGGAATCATAACCTGGCTATACTCCGAGGATGTAGGTAATCACTTTGATTGCCGAATCTCGTTAAGTCCCCATGTTTCTATGGTTATTTTCTCTGTTTTTTTTTTCTTACGCTGGCATGCGGTTTGATTTTCTGCTATGTCACCAACACTAACTAGTTTGTGGTACAACTTTAACCTTGTGCAATCCAAGGAGCAAGAGTCAAAATTTACCTGTGTTCAAAGTGTAGACAGAGGTAAGAAGGGAATTGTTCTCTAAGTTACCCGACACTTCATCTAGGTTCCGTGTCTGTTCCCATGTCCGATACTCCTTGGACACTTGTTGAATATATACATAAATTTACTCAAGCATGTATTCAATTATATAATACATGTTTCAGTTTCAAGCACTCGTGATACACCTCTTGGACGTATATCTTACAATTCACCTCAAATTTCTTCAAATAATTAGACTCCTGTCGGATTCGCTTTAGCCAATACACAGTTCATTAAGTGTGATTTTAAAAGGTCGTTTGGATTTCGAGTTCAAACTCAACCAGTTTTCAATGTATAATTTATTCAATAAAAGAAAGATAAAAATGTTATATGAAGTTTAGATGATAGGAAACTCTATGAAGAAAAGAGACAACAAAATTGAAAAATGTTAATTGGATGCACAACATCTTACGCATAACTGAAATCTACTCGTTGACACTAACAACTGAAGAATCGAAAACAATATTAAGAAAATAGTTCACAGCCACTATTATATCAAATACATGTTAGATAAAAAAAATAGGCTCCTAAAGTAAAGGTTGGCGGCACTGCTACTGGAGAAATTCTCCTCCAAAGACTCAGTAACCATTATATTTGACATGTCAAGCGATAAGACGACAAGTTGTTTAAGAGCTTGTTATTTTAATTATCTGAATTCCAAATCCCTCCATACCTCCCTGCTCCAGACATTTCTTTGCATCTTTTATCAATTGTTCATGTATTCACAACTACATTGAAATCGAGAAGTTACCAATGTTTAGTTCTCAACATTCCAACCCATTAAGAGTCGGTGTCATAATTGGCAATGTGCCAAGAGGTGTACACTTTCTACATGAAGCCAATACGGCTTTCATGTGATCTGATGTATAGAGGCCAGACAGTAACTACTAACTGGGAAACTACATCTTAACAAATACCTTCATAGAAAGTATTTAGCATTTTAACATGAAGCCTAAAGATCACCAGATACTACAAGATATCACTTCTTTTGTCATTGCTATAGAAAATGAATCCCAATATGGCTAGACAACAAACAGAAATTGCAGATAGAAGAGATTGATATCTTTATTTTTCAGAGCTATGAATGGATTTCAGAACTGATCCGAAATCCAGCTCTAACCTAAAAACTATTTCTTCTAAAATGGTCAATGAGTTGGACACAAATGATACTATATACATGAAATCAACTAACTAAATGTGAATAACTGCAACGTGCATTAACCATCATAATGAAAACCAGATAAAACTAAAGGATCATATCTTCACAACAACAGACAACATTTTATATTCGTTCAGGACCCTGCAGAAAAGGCGCAAAAGGGCCAAACATAATGTGGAAACCAAAAAAAATACACATCGAAAAAGTTGCTGAACCGTACGGAGTTAATAGTGGATTTTGGAGTAACTTCACACAAATAAAATTTGACAAAACTATCAACCTGTATATAGATTATCGGTAACAGCATGGGAAAATGTGAACAAGTATTTTCTTTAAGAAAAACATTGAATCTTGTTTTGCATGCAATAACAAATTAAAATAATACTAACAAGAATGTGAATCACCAAGCGAATGAAGGACATTTTAAACAAAACTGCTCAATCATAAACTAGTACACCAAGAACAAAGTTAACCTTGATACCCAGGGCTACAAAGAAATGCGGTGTACAGATTCCTCATAGTAAACACACAATCTTTCATGAAACGTAATAATAGAAATGGTATATACCTTGATTCCTCAATAGGGATGTAATTCCAGTATCTTCGATCATTGATTCCAGTAATCAACATAGCCTTTGATCATATTTAATCATATCTACCAAACTTTATAGAAATGGTATATATCTTGTTAGGGATGTAATTCCAGTATCTTCGATCATTGATTCCAGTAATCAACATAGCCTTTGATCATATTTAATCATACTTATTTAATCATATCTACCAAACTTTATAGAAATGGTATATACCTTGATTCCTCAGTAGGGATGTAATTCCAGTATCTTCGATCATTGATTCCAGTAATCAACATAGCCTTTGAAGAAATCGACATGCAGACTCCACCGGTGTGTTTCACCATCCAAAACTCCTACAATCACCATCACCCAGATTAAGATTCATCATAAAAGAGCAGAAAGGAATACAAAATCCAGTTTAATAACGATACGACAAGCCTAAACCTACCCCCAAACCTTCAAAAAAGTATTAAAAAATGGAGAAATAAGAAAAGAGCAGAGAGGCTAAATGAACCGTGTCAGTCTCCTTCAGAGAAAATATCACAGCATTAAAGTAATTTTTTTAAATCGCAATTTGGGTCGCTTCCTTCTCCTTCATTAACGGGCTCCAGCTTCAAGCAAACAAAGAAATATTCTATAATACTTTAACCCAATAAGAAAACTTAACATACAACAGCATAGCGAAACAAAATTGCTATAAGAGAAACATGACAACCTCTCACCGTCATACACAGGTGTGATGGCATCAAGTTCAGATAAGTAAAATGTCTTTGTAATAACAAAAATATCTGACCTCAACACCCACTTATACATCCACTAATAAAAACACCCACTAATAAAAAAAGCCAAACTTTGTTCCCAAATAAAGAACTCCCAAAAAATGATCTGTGAGCCCAAAGTTCCACATTTAACTACAAGAAACGTCGAAAAATAAATGTAAGATCCACTTTAAACAAACCAAGTATCTATCTAAAAGAAAAAGAACCACCAAAAGACGCTTGTGTAGTAATTTGAAGAGTTAATTTCTTCAAAGAACAATTCTCAATCCAACACAAACCAAATATAATCCCCAACTTTAACCTAAAAACGCTTTTAACATCCCTTTCCCTTGCTTACAGATAAAGATCCCAGCTACACCCTCTAGAAAGCAAATCAAGCCCACAGTATAACATCTGGAACAAGATAATTTTGCATGATACCTAGATAAAATAAAACATATCAAATAAACCCAAAATCCGAATTATCCAAACAATTACCAAGCAAAATACAAAAATAATATAACGATAGAAAACCCAGTATCTACCCACCAAAAAAATTCCATCCAAACACCCCCAAAATTAACGAACAGAAAATATGAAATGCAATCCATTGCCCTTCAATTTAATTCATAAAGTCAGGGAAAGCTGAAATTGACAAAGCAAGACTTAATTAATAAAATCAAGCAAAAAAATTATACCTTTGTGCCTCCATCGAAGAAAGTATGCCGACAAAGCCTCGAATAAACCTCCTTCTTCCCTCTCCCCACAACTTTCCCGCGCTCCTCCTCTCCCAAAACCCTAGCCGCAACCATCTCATAATTCTCCGGCAGCTTCGCCTCCCAAATAAAGTCCGCCGCCGCCGCCGCCCAAAACGTTCGATTCAACCTCGCCAGACTGCAGATCTCAGCGGGCCCCATCTCCATCAAAACCCTAGCCACGCAACTCTCCGGCAAATCCCCCATCGCCGTCTCGTGGGCCCCACCCTCTATGCTCGAAACTCCATTACCCATCAAAAACTTCACACAAAAAAAAACCTATAAAAAGGGGATTTTTATGGGACTACCGGTAAAGGGTTAGGGATTTAGAGGAGAGGAAGAGGGCGAGCTTGGAAGAAGGAGGGAAATTTAGGAGAAGAGCATCATCCATTCGCTGAAATTCCCTATTTTGTGATTTTGATTGGCTTTTCTGCGATTTTGATGGGTTATTTTTTTCTCCAATTTGTTCGGGTTTTTTTTTGTGGGAAATGGGTTTATATGGGGAAGAGATCGGGTTGGTATTCCAGAAATGCCCCTGTGGTCGGTGAAAAGAGAGAAGAGGAGCGGTTGGGATTTGATTTTGTGGTGTGGCCTAAAATGCCCCTATTGGATAATAAAATATTAAATATTAATAGATTTAATTTACACGTTGGCAATATGACTAGCCAGTGAAAGGATATCTCCATTATGCCCATTCCCTTCAAAATGCAAAATACATCTGAACCTTGAATATCATAAATAGCCAGTTGTCAGAAAACAAATTGGATAGAGACTTTGAATACTATGGATAAGATCAAATTTTTGACTGCAAAGAACTTTACTACTAGGACCCAAAATATGGGACCAACAGGAGGGACAAGTGAGGTGTCCCCCTCCTATTTCATAATGAACCGATCATCATTAATGATGGTCAGCTCATTATGCAATAGGAAGGGGACACATCACATGTCCCCCCTGTTGGTCCCATATTTTGGGTCCTTGGAGAATTTTTCGACTAGAAATCAGTTATACACTAAAATTTTCTTTTTAACCAAAAAGTTAACACTTATCTATTGTGGATAGCTTCATTAAGAAAATTTATTTAATTTTTCTAGAATATCCTGACATGATGTTTTAGGTTAAATTTGTTGTTAATCTAACATTAAATATCTTATTTTAAATGAAAATATGAAATTATTTTTTTCGTGTAATAAAAATATGAAGTTATGGAGCTATGATATTTATGCAAGTGTTTATTAGCAAGTTCCAAATTTTTTAAATCAAGTTAAATATTAGGTGGAAAATATAATGTAAATTGATTATGGTCTAATGCTTACATATAGGGAAATAGAAACTTTTATTAAGAAAGAATAATGATTATATTGAAAATAAAGGTCATGTTTCAGATTCTTTCTCCTAAAGACTCTAACAATATTTGTGTCAAAATTCAGAAAATTTTGACAAAAAGTTTTTAGGCTTTTAGCCAATTCTTTGTAGAATAATATACACCGTAGAATTTTGACACAAGGAGAATGGATGGGAGGACGAGGAGAGCATCGGAGCACTCAGCACACCCAGAAGGTAAGCAGTTCACCTTAGCAACCGCCAAACCTCTCTTCATCACCGCCTATCACCCCACTACCCGCTTTTCCCGCCCCTCCTTTCCTTCGCATGTTTCCAAGGGAGTTCAATCGATTAAAAAAGTTCCTTTTCCGAAACCCTTCGCTTCCCTCTTCTCTAGAAAATCTCAGAACCATCATCACAAACAAAATCTTCCGCAATCCACTAAGGGCATACTCCCCCTCCCTCACTTCCCTCCACTCCTAGTAGTCGAAGCAGGCTGGACTATAGTCATCAACCGTAAGAAATTGCGTCGTGCTTCTTGGGTTCCAGCGCCTCTGCCTGTTTTGCCTCCCCTCAAGTGCTTCTTCTGCCACAGCATCTCTCACATGGCTCGAGACTGCCCAGAAGGAGACTTCATCTGCTTCTCATGTCTATGCAAGGGTCACATCTCTAGGGATTGCCCTCAGACATTCAGATCCTCAGCCTTGCCTCCGGTTCTACAGATCCCCTAAGAATCTAGCGACCTCATTCAGGAGCTCTCCTCCTTCGCCATTTTCTACCTAGCATCTGACAACCCCTCCATCTCCGAGCTCAGAGAAATACTTGCCTACCGTTTCAACCTCTAGGAATGGCCTTTCCAGATTAAGCAAGCAGCATGTACCAGCTTTATGGTGCAGTTTCCTTCTGTCGACCTCCTTGACTAAGCCTTGGAACTGAAGCTCATATACATAGGCTCCTTCAAGGGTAGATTCCTCATATGGAGGAAGGACCTTAGCCTCTCCATCCACCCCAAGCCCTTTCTCACTGGGTTCGCATCCACAGGCTACCCTACCACCTGTGGTTCTCGGAGTTCCTCCAGACCTTGTTCAAAGACGTCGGAGAGTGCATCATGAGCTCCAAGGAAGTTGCTTTCAGAGACAACTTCAGGGACTACAAATTCCTCATCAAGATTAGGGATTTCTCTGATATCCCGAAGAGAATCAGATACCGCTACATCTACCCTGTTGATGGTAGCCTCATAGAGGGCTACACAGTTATTCATATCATTGGAAGGCCTATCTCTGAGCAGGCCTTCGAGAAACCAACCGTTCAAGAGCTCCAAGCAAAGTGGGAGGGTAACTCCTCTTCAGAGTCGGGCTGGGTTGATAGGGGCTCGCCCGGCATGGTCGTCGATCAAGCTCCACTGGCTAGACAACATCAAACTTCGCCGAAGTGGCCATCTTAGAAGGATCTTTTCACCCCACAATTTGAAAGTGGCGGCAATTTTGGTGGAAGGACCCCTTGCTTGGTAAAATTGCATTAATTTGGGGCCTCAACAGTTGCAGCCTTTTGGCGCTGAACCAGAGCTGATTGAGGTGATCTAGGACGACAACAATATGACATTAGAGCGTGAGCAATGGCTACGCTTCCTCTAGGCCCAAGGAGTTGCGGCTTTGCTCACCCAGTCCCTGTTCCTACAGTCCTCCCCTCACCCTCTGCTGCCAGTTCCTCATATGGTTCTCCTAGTTAGCCTACCAGAGCTAAGTCCACCTCTGTTCTGTAAAACCCCGAAATCTTTTTTATAATAAAATGTGTGAATTAATAGTAATAAATATTTCTTTTGTGATAAATAATCATATATATATATATATATGATGTATTTCTTTTGTGATAAATAATCATATATATATATATGATGTATATGTTTATCAGTGTTTGGGAACCCAACAGGTGGTTATATGTGAGAGAAATCAATAGATAGTCCAGCAGACAACAGGATTTGATTTTCCTGTTGTGCGGTCGACCGCGGCGGTCGACCACGGCGGTCGACCGCGCAACGGACAGAGACTTTTTTCTGGGTTTGGGTTTTAGCGGGTTGTTTGGGTCTTAGCGGGTTTCGGGTCGGGTTATGGGACTAGTACATATACTAATCAACCCAAAAGAGCCTCTCTTCACCTGAGATCCAAAACCCTAGCCCCCTTCTCTCTCCTCTCTAAACCCTAGCAGCGGTTGGCGTTTTTGGGAATTTTCGAAGAGGTTTACAGTGGGATTTCGCAGTTCAGGTTGAAGGAGATCATCTACAGGAGATTCGGCAGCGCCTGAGGCGAGTATCATCTCGCCCAATCCCTCACCCATATTTTCTATGATTTTCTTTTGATTTTTCATGAGTTTTGATAAGCCCAAAAGGTATTTTCGTATGAAATTGAGTTCTCTATGATATGGATTACAAGAATCAAAGGTTTCAGTTTATAAAAGTTCACAAATTTTATGTTTAACGAAGATCTAGATCTGAAATTGCTTAAACAAAGAGTTAAATCATTTTACTGTTATCAAAACGTTTTTAACATGTTTCCCTTGTATTTAGAATTTTGGGTATATGGTTTACATGCTTAAAAATGCATTGTTCTTCTACTGTATGATTTTAGAGAAGTTAGAACTTTTATTTGTCATAAAAAATCAAATTTTGTTTCAGGTTTTGAGCAGACAGAAACCCAGATTTGGGCTTCTATCAGCTCTGCGGTCGACCGTGGCGGTCGACCGCTGGACACGCTGAAGGGTTGCGGTCGACCGCAAAACCGTTACGGTCGACCGCGACGCTCTGCGCGGTCGACCGCGATGCCGCAGCGGTCGACCACCAGGCGCATATCAGAGTGCGGTCGACCGGGGCGGTCGACCGCCGCATAGTCTGGAGCAAAATCCCTGTTCTGTATGTTTTATTCATGTTCAAGGATTTTGCCTATTATTTGACTCTAGTTTTTAGTCTTGCCATGTATCCATGCATGATAAATGATCTGAGGGTACCAATTGGGGATATACACACTGATTTGAGTGTGAATTGATATAAGTAGATTTCACTATGTATCTCAGCGATATTTTTACCATTTCACAGTCCTCGTGTTGGACTATAATCCATAGAAGTCCTCGTGTTGGACTATAATCCATTTCAGTCCTCGTGTTGGACATTTGCCACTTATTCTATGATTTTGGAAACTACAGTATATAGTTCATGTTTCGGACATAGTTCTTAACCCTGCATATGACTTTCTCACAGAAGCCCATGACATGACACTTATGTAGATTTTGACATGACATTCATGTAAGCTATAACATGACATTCATGTAAGCTATGACATGGCACTGCACTTGTGTTCTGAGAGTAGTTGTATTTCTTTTATTTTTGTTCCTGTACTAGAACTTCGGGTTTGGTGGTTAGGGGTTTACAATTTGAGATACAAGGTATATACATGAGGGTTTCCTTGTTTGGATTATTTCGTTCGACGTACCTATTCTCGTGTTGTAAATTTCTAAATACTAAAATCCTCTTTAGTAAGATCAATGATTTTATATCTATTAAGTATTATCTGTATTTTCTTATACAACGAGCCTTGTTCCCTTGGAGTTGGTTATGATGTTACTCGCTAGCGCTTTGACGCTCGTTGTCCCTCCCCATTTCAGGTAACGAGCCAGGAGCCCGGAGAGTCGCAGGTTGATGGCGACACACTTGAGTGTTTAGCTGTTTAGTTATGCTTATGTTGGAGCTCTACTATAGATTTTGTTAGACATTTGAGAGTATTGTTCTAGAAGTTGTAAAGGCTGTGTGCCTTATTTTCTTCTTGTCAGATATTTATATTTGAGACTTGTTGAGTATTCCTGTTTATCTACTCAGACCTTGACTATGTACTTCTGCATGTTGGGTGATGAGACATTTATTTGATTATTTTCATTTCATCAGTCCTTCGTGTATTATCTTTTACTTGCTTTTGTACCTATACCTGTTATTAACTCTACTAGATAGATGTTAATTGTGATGGTGAAATATGTTGTTGCACGGTGTGGTGCATGGCAGGTTTGACATTCTTGGTTTTACCTTGGACTGCAGCCTTGTGTGAACCCAGGGGCATCACATGTTCCCCCTGGATTCGAGCACATAGCTGAGGGGCGTAAGAAAAGAGTTGTGGGTAAGGCCAAGGTGCTGCGGAGGGGCATGGCGCACAAAGCATTTCACTGCCACCTGGCCGCCTCAAGATCCTTGGCCTCCTCCACCAAAAACAGTAAGTCTTCTTCTTCTTGCTCTGTCTCGCTCCCTCTAAATAGAAAATTAGGCTCCATGTTAGATATCATTCTTTCCAACTGTGGTGCTAAGGACCTCATTCCCCTTGAGGGTCTGACGAGTCTCAGAGCCCTTGAGTCCGATCGTGCAGGGGCCTCCTCTTAGCCCCGACACGTCCTAGCCTTTGTCGTCTCCTCTCTAGATCTTATGAAGCTTGGTTCGTGGAATGTCAGGGGCTTACCAACCCTATTAAAAGGAGATTAGTTAGAGATAGTATTCATCTAGCCTCCACAGACATCATAGGGATCCAAGAATCTAAACTTAGTGCCATGAGACCTTTAGTCCTCAAGAGTATTAGTGGTCATAAAATCTCATCCTGACTTCAATTAGAAGTTGTTGATTCCAGAGGTGGTGTGCTATTAGGATGGAATGCCTCTATGTTTGATTGTCTAGAATCCTACATAAGCATCTTCATTGTTTCATATGTGCTTCGCCACAAGATTCTTAATTGAAAATTCCTAGTCACCTCTGTCTACACGCCCATTGATAGACTAGATAGAGAAGTCTGTTGGTGGGAGCTCCAGAAAATTCATACAATGTTTCCCCTGCCTTGGTCCCTCTTTAGAGACTTCAATGTCACCCTCTTCGCTAATGAGAGAAGTGGCAGATTAGCCTCCCTTTCTGATATGCATTGCTTCAAAAGCCTAGTCGATTCCCTCTCCCTTATAGATATCCCTCTCAATGGAAGGAAATTCACGTGGTCCAACATGTGATCCTCCCCTATCTTAGCCAGGTTAGACAGATTCCTCATTTTCTTTGACTTTGAATCTCAATTTCCTTCCCTCGTTCAACTCTGCCATCCTACCTCATGCTTGGATCACCCATTCATCATCCTTGGCACCTCGTGCCCCTCCCCTCAACCCCTATTCAGATTGGAGAAAACTTGTCTTTCACACTCATCCTTCTCACCTTTCCTCACCAGCCGTTGGCAAAACTTCCATTGCATTGGCAACATAGTGGAGACATTCTACCACAAACTCAAACTTCTCAAACATAGACTTAAATGGTGGGAATTTTTTTTTATGGAACCATCATACATAACAAGACATCTACCCTAAACAACATACACTCTCTAAATATCCTTGAAGAATCCAGACCCCTCCACCCTTCTGAAGTCTCCCTGAGAGCCTCCCTTAGAGATTCCCTCTCTACTTTAGCCGAATAGGAGGAGACTTACTGGAAACAAAGGTCCATACTCCTTTGGCTCA
Source organism: Asparagus kiusianus (assembly GCA_022839385.1). Taxonomy (NCBI): domain Eukaryota; kingdom Viridiplantae; phylum Streptophyta; class Magnoliopsida; order Asparagales; family Asparagaceae; genus Asparagus; species Asparagus kiusianus. The sequence goes on from BQKN01063954.1 coordinate 21,746, forward strand.
AAGAAGGAGACTCCAACACTTCTTTCTTTCACAAAATAGCATCCCACCACAGAAGAAAAAATTTCATCCCACACCTAAACATCGACAATTCAACCATTTACTCAGAACCAGAAAAACAACTGGCCTTTTTCCACCACTTCTCTAACCTCTTCAAAGCCATCCCCCCATCCCCCTTTCAGGTTGACCGGGAGCATCTCTACCCTTCCCCTTGCCCAAACTTTCATTCCTTGGAAACCCCCTTCTTTGCTGAAAAAATTAAGGCAACAGTTTCGGCCTCCATCCAATATCCCCAAGCTCTGATAGCTTCCCAATCCTATTCTATCAATCCTTCTAGGAAACCATCAGAGAGGACCTGCTTGCCTTCTTTTCTTATCTCTTCGAAGATGCTACACCCCTACAAAAAATCAACTTCTCCTTCATATCTCTCATACCCAAATCCAATTTACCTTGTAATGCCTCTGACTTTAGACCCACCAGCTTGCTCAACGGCCTGTTTAAAATATTCACTAATGTCCTAGCTAATATGCTCTGTTGCTTCCTTCCCTCGCTGGTTCATCCAACTCAATCTGCCTTCCAATCTGGCAAATCCACTCTAGACTCTATTGTTCTTGGCCATAAAATGATCCATCATTGCTTTTCTAGGAAAATTAAGGTCTGCATTGTCAAAATCAATTTTAGCAAAACCTTCGATTGTGTCAGTTGGGACTTCCTCCTATCTCTCCTTAAGGCCAGGGGATTTGGCTAGAATTGGTGTATGTGGATTCATAACATCCTCTCCTCCAAATCCTCTGTCCTAGCCAACAATAACCCCACTAGTACCTTTAAAAGTTATAGAGGTCCTAAGCAAGGGGATCCCCTATCCCCCATGATGTTCCTTCTTGTGGTTGACGTGCTGTATAGAATGTTATTCAATAGCACTGCCCATGGTGATCTTTCTGAACTCCGCCTTAAGGATAAGTTGAATGACATCAAACCTCTCCAATTTGCTGATTATACCATTATCTTTTGTAAAGCAGACGTCTCCAACATAGCCACTCTTAAGTACATTCTTTGCCTCTTTGAAGAGGTATCAGGTTTGGGCATTAACTTCTCTAAATCCAATCTTTTTTATAGAGGCAGATCAACTATTCGGGGTCCTCTTCTGGCCAACATCCTTGACTGCTCATATGCTTCTCTGCCATTCAGATACTTAGGTCTCGTCCTTAAGAAAGGATCTCTTTCCAAATATGATTGGCAGTCCCTCCTTGATTCCTTCCGCCGTAAACTTTTCCTTTTGAAATGTAAACATCTCTCTTTTGATGGGCGCCTAGTGTTGGCTGCTATACTATATGTCCTTCTTCAAACTTATCATATGGTTCATCAAGGCTATAGATAGAATCAGACGCAACTTCCTATGAGGGCCAACTCCACCAATGTTGGAGGTAAATCTTTAGATAAATGGGAAAAAGCCTGCTCTCCCAAACCATGCGAGGGCTTGGGTATCTCCAACCTTCAACTCTTTAACACCTCCCTATTGTCTAAATGGCTTTGGAAAAACTTTACTATGGATAACCAAGTTGGTCAGGTTCTCCAATCCATATACCCATCTAACCCTCATAGCACACCTCATAGTAATCAATGCTCTAAATTTTGAAGGACATACATTCTTGCTACCAATCCTTCACAGACATTGTCAAGTGGTGTCTAGATAATGGACTTAGGATCCTCTTTTGGGAGGACAGGTGGGTAGGAGATAATTTTCTGGCTAGTCTCTTCCCTCTAGCCTACAACCTCGTCTTATCTAAGTACGTCTCCATTGATTCTCAATGGAGATTTTAAGGGGACAGCTAGATATGGAGACCCATCATCAGGTGACCAATTCGGGATATTGAAAGAGTGCAAGTTCAAGCTCTTAACCAGCTGTTAACAACTAGTAACCCCTGTCCCTCTCTCAACACTAACATCGTCCATTGGCCCCTCAATAACTCTAGGATCTTTACAGTCAAATCTCTTTACTCCATCCTACCCGATGGACGTCTTCGTAATCCTCATTACTCTATCATCTGGAACAACTTGCTACCTAGCAGAGTTATGTTCTTCCTTTGGCTGCTCTCCATGCTAAACTGAAGACCAAGAACATGCTTCTCAATAAATGTTAGGTAGGAGACCCATCTTGCTCCTTTTGCAGCGACCAGGAATCATATGATCACCTCTTTCTCTCTTGCCAATTCACCAAACAAGTTTGGGCATATTTCCTCTCCAGAATTGGCATTGCACCCCTCCCTTTGCACACCAACTAGTAGCTTCGATATATGCCTCGACGGGTCTGTCCAGACTTCAGCACGGAAACTATGGGGTCTATGCGTCCCTACCATCTGCTGAGTCTTATGGACATTACAAAATAACCTTATTCACACAGGCTTAGTCTCTACCCCTCAAGAACTAGTCTCCAAGATCGCTCACTATATGATTTTCTAGACAGGTCCAACAACGTCGAAGAAGACCCTCAAGCTAAAAAATCTCATCCGGGGGAGAGGTTTCTCTGACCTAGTTTCATCAAGTGAGGACAACAATGGAGGAGCAGGTTCCATTAATCAATTCGAGTCTAGAGATCTCCTATCGTCCATCATCTTTTGGACAATATTTTATAATTATCACATTGTTTTGGACTACTACTCTTAATCCCTCTACTTTGTACATAACACGGAGGTACTATGAGTAATTTCATAGTATTCCCCTAGTAGAGTGACAACATAAGTCCGCTCCTCTACAAAAGGGGATTTTGTGCAAATCGCTACTAGATATCCATCTTTTGTATGATGTTTTGATTTTTATATATTATATATACAAATTATGATATGGCAACTTGCCTTATTTTACCTCAAACAAAAAAAAGTTAACCTCTAAACTGGTATCTTGCACACGGTGGGTTGAATTATTAGGAGAATTAATTGTTTGTCAGAAATTTTTTGGATTTTTTTTCAACTGTAAGGTCTATATTTATGTAGTTTCTTCTAAGTTTAAGGGTATTTTCAATGTATGTCCTAGGTATCAGTATGTTTTTAGTATCCTAACTACATGGCTCACCTGGCCGAAAGAGGAGTTTCTCTCAATACGTAGTGTAGTTATGAAAATATCTATAACATTTAGTGTTATTCCTCTATAAGAAAAAAAAAGATACTCATATTATTATGGATATAATTGAAGAGAACTGACCTCGATTTGAAGGAGGAGCTCGCCTGAAGATCAACAGCGAGGAAGCTCGCCTGCTGGCGAGGCGAGGGCGAGGAAGCTCTCTTGCGCGTAGAGAGGCGAGGAGGGGGCTCGCCTACTGGAGTCGCGGCGTGGAGTTCGCCTGTTCGAGGAGATCGCAGTTCTCCTACGTGGAAGGGACCTCGCCTGATTCGGAACTCACTTGATGACTCTTCGGGCTCGCCTGTCGGATGCGAGGACGAGCTCGCTTGATGGCTTCGTAGTGGAAGCCAGCTGGAACGCACGTGTGCCCTAGGTTTTCCCTATAAAAGGGAAACCCTGTTCGAGCGGAAAAATTGAGCGTGCAGAGCGGATCTGAGGGGAGCTTCTTAGTGGCGGCGGCTTTTGTGTTTCCCTCTACGATTTGAGCTCCCATTTGTCCCAGCTCTTAAGAATTTAAGAGGGGAGTTGGGGAATTAAAGAGAGGGGATTAGAGAAATTAAAAAGGGTGAGTTGAGAGAGAAATCTACATTGTAGATACAGTGTATATTAGCATTCATTTGAGAGATCTCAAGTTTGAGATTTTTCTCTTTGCAAGTTTGTAATTTCTTGTGATTAAATAAGAAATTATTTGTGCCTCTCCCGTGGACGAAGGCAAGTTTGCCGAGCCACGTAAATTTGTTGTCTTGCGTGTGACGCCCCTGGGTTCACACAAGGTTACAGTCCGAGGTGAAACTACTAATGTCAAACCTATCATGCACCACACCGTACAATAACATATTTTACCATCATAATTACTATCTCTCTAGTAGAGTCAACAACAGGCGTAGATACAAAAGCAAGTAAAAGATAATACAAGAGATATATGATAAAATAATAGATATAAAAATGATATTTCATCATCCAACATACAAAAATATAAAGTGAATCTCTGAAATAACTAGTCTGGAGATCTCAACAAGTCTCAAATACAGAATATCTGATAAAAGGAAATAAGGCACACAGCCTTTACAACTTCTAGAACATAACTCTCAAATATCTAAACAAAACGTCTACAGTGGAGCTCCATAAATAAAATAAAACTACAAATGAAAGATGGACGTTAATAAGTATCGTCATCAACGTGCGACTCTCTGTACACCTGGCTCGTTATCTGAAATAGGAGGGAACAACGAGCGTCAAAGTGCTAGCGAGTAATATCACAACCAACCCTAAGGGAGAGTGCTCGTTGCATATAAAAAATACAATTAATACATATATACATAAAATCATTGATCCTAACAATAAGAGGATTTTAGTATTTAGGAAATTACAACACGAGCATAAGTACGTCGAGCGAAATAATCTAAACAAGGAAACCCTCATGTATATACCTTGTATCTCAAATTGTAAATCCCTAAATACCAAACCCAAGATCTAATACAGGAACAATAATATAAAGAAGACTAACCCATCTCAGAACTCAAATACCATATCATGTCAAAACCCACATAAGTGCCATGCCCAGCCTATGTAAGTGTAAGTGTCATACTCAAGGTTTAAATAGGTGTCCAACACATGGACTAAGACTAGGTGTAGTGGATGCTCAACACATGGACTGCATATATAAATTATCCAACACATGGACTGAATGATGAATGTCCAACACATGGACTGAATATAATGAATGTCCAACACATGGACTGAATATAATGAATGTCCAACATATGGACTGGATATGATGAATGTCCAATACATGGACTGCACATAATAATTGCCCAACACATAGACTGAATGAAATGTGTAGAATATCGATGAGATATATGAAAAGGATGCATATACACTAATTTCACACATGTCTCTGTTTTCGTCAAAAGTTGTCTTCATTGATGATTCCATTAATCTTCTTTTGATTACAAAGAATTACAATGAAAAATAAGAAAATTACAACTTTCAAAGAAAATAACACAGAATTCGTTTATCGAATACTGCTTTTGTGGGACTTTGCCTGTGCCGGGAACGCTTTGGTTCGTGGACCACCGAATCTCAGATCGTGAGAGGGGGGCGTATGACTCTTTCTTCGTTATCGAAGTCAGAATTGAAAACGATATCTTATCGATGTAAGATAGTCGTTCTTCTTGAAAACAAGTCTAAGCCTGAATGTCAAGGAATCGCTCCAGGAACTGAAATCTCTCCTCTCTCTGCTCTGGAATACTCTAAAAATGCTCGATCCTCGTCAGAAGTGACCCTAGGGGGGTATTTATAGCCTCAGGGCTCTGTAACTGCAAAAACACAACTCGATAACAAGTCAGTACGGCGCGACAGTGTTTTACTGTCTCGCTGGTCGAGACAGCATTTGCTGTCTCGCCCAGCGCGACAGAACAATTACTGTCGCGCCCAGCGAGACAGTAAAAAGATGTCGCGCCCAACGAATATTCTTGGCAGTTTTGCTGTAACTGCCTCCCCACGTTTCAAACTCCGTTATTTTGGCAGTTATTCGCTTGATTTTCGCCCACGTTGTTTCCCACGTCCCTTGGCAGTTAATGGACACGTGTAGGGCAGTTATTGGGGTGGTTATTTGTCCATTTCAATGCTGTAGACAGCAAATTTACTGTCTCGCTGGCGAGACAGTAAATACTGTCTCGCTGAGCGAGACAGCAAATGCTGTCTCGACCGGCGCGACAGCAAATGCTGTCTCGACCGGCGCGACAGTAAAAGACTGTCTCGCTGGCGAGACAGTAAAAGACTGTCTCGCTGGCGAGACAGCAAAAATTGTGAGTTTTGGGTTATTTTCCCAGTTTTGAGTGGTTTTCTGCGCTGGGATATCTATTAGCATTTTTTGACGCCTACAGTCTCGGTGTGCAAATCTAAACTCATGTCCGCAAGCCATCTCACATATGAAGATATATAATAAAAAATATTTCTAACGCTAAATATTCGAGGTGACTCATCGTTCACATTAAAGCACACAACAAAAGTAAACATGCACAAACTGTACCGGCGATCAACCGAAACAGGCAGAAACCCTTCACATGTTTCTGTCTGCTTTGAAACAAATCTAGAAGTAACATCATTATTTTCCAAGCATAATATTACTAATATCAACATATATGAAACAACATGAAACGAAAATATTAGCATGTAAATATATCGTCGAAACCCTAAACATTTATATACACATGTTTAAACGTTTTAAAAGCAAAAACTTATGATTTAATTCATGATTAATAAATTTTAGATCTGAAATTTGTCAAGGTTACTATTGTAATCAATTAGAAAATTATGATAATGTATCCTCACTTCATAAGTTATAAAGATCTATTTTTTGTACACTAAAAATACGTTTTAGGCTCGAAAAATCCGAATAAAACTTAATAAAACGTGCAAAATAAAAGGGTGCAGAGTTGGACAAGATGTTACTCACCTCAGATGCTGAAAAACTCCTACCACGTGAAAGAGAACCAATCCCCTTCGCTGCACTGCACAAAACCCGCTGAAAAATCCTCTGAAATCCCTCAAAATCGCCAAAGAAAAGAACTAGGGTTTGACAGAGGGGAAAATGGGCTGCTAGGGTTTGGAACACAGGAGAAAAGATGTGTTTTTCATGTTTAAATATGTGTATATATGACAACAAACCCGAAAAACTACAGCTACAACCCAAAACCCGATACCCGAAACTGAAAAACCCAGTCTGACTAGAAACACACTCTTCGGTATTTTGGTTGTAACTTTCGCATACGACCTCGGAATGAGGTGATTAAAGATTTATTGGAAAGCTACTGAAGATATATACAACTTTGGTCTTTTAAGTTTTCTATATTCACAATATATCAGTGTGTAAAATACAAAATCTCTCCACTAGTCATAAATTTCCAAATTTATACATCGAGCATGATTTGTGCATTTGCTCTTATATATATACATATATATATTGAATTGATCTCAAATCAATTCCTAGCATACTCAAACATCATAATATGTTATTTATAAATATATAACATATTTATTATTATTTATCATAAAATATTCAAATTTTTGAGGTTTTACATTGCATTTGTGCTACTTGTTTTGATTGATGTTTGTTCTCTAATTTCGTTTGTGATTGTGTGTTCATTCGATTCCGCTGCGCACAACAATAATGACAACCATGTTTTGACATTGTTAGTAGCTTATGTAATATTGCACTTATTTCTCCCAGGTCGAGAATTCATGAATCGATACCTACATTAAAAAGAATCCAAGATGAAAAATGACGATCTTTTAAACAATTTCATCTCACACTTGCATCCTGCTCTTCTTGGAGTGGATATTAATATGACTCCATCTACAGTAATTCAAAAACTCATGCTTGATTCGTTGACATGAGCTTGCATGATTCATGAAGTTGGCTAAGCTAAGTTTTTAGCGAATGTCTTGGCACCACGCTCAAATACATTACTCTTACGACACACTTATTTAGAATCAACTAGTTGAGATACACGTGCAATGCATGTGGTTGAATATCATGATTATTTAAATTGATAAAAATAGAGTAAAAAAAATTTGGGATTGATCATCAACTTAATAATCTCTCTCAAATAAAATATTATCATTGTTTCCTTCAACCAGACTGTGGTCACGTGATCTACTTTGTGTGTTATAAACATATTAATCTAGTACAACATCTCTATTTATTAGTATCTTGAAGTCTTCAAAAAATGGGTGATCATTTAATTCGCAAAGGAATTTTGCATATGAATTTACTTGCAATATGTCCATTAAACTTTTAGTTATGGTTTGACTCATGCATATTCACGTTAATTTTTAGTTGCAATTTCATTCATATTTATATTATCTAATATTCTCATTTAATTTTATAGCTCATTCTCTATATTATAAAAGTAAAACTAAAAGTATGAAGAATTATTTTCTTACGAAATTAGAGCAGAGAGATTATAATATATTTCGCCATGTGTTCTAAATATAAAAGTTTATTTTTTCTTTGATGCATGGTCCCTATCAAATCTTACCCCAAACAATATAAATAAAACATATTATTATAACACACTTGTGTGGGCGTCAAAAAAATACTGATGGATATCCAAATACAGCTTAAAAGGAGATCATCCAAAGATCAAAAGAACACAAGAAACAAGTGTTTGCTGTCTCGGGCGTCAGACAGTGTTTTACTGTTTCGTGAGACAGTGTTTTACTGTTTCACGATACAGTGTTTTACTGTTTCGCGAGACAGTGTTTTACTGTTTCAAGAGACAGTGTTTTACTATTTCGAGAGACAGTGTTTTACTGTTTCGAGAGACAGTGTTTTACTGTTTCGCGAGACAGTGTTTTACTGTTTCGCGAGACAGTCTTTTACTATTTCGCGAGACAGTGTTTTACTGTTTCGCGAGACAGTCTTTTACTGTTTCGGGAGACAGTGTTTTACTGTTTCACGAGATAGTGTTTTACTGTTTCGCGAGACAGTGTTTTACTATTTCGAGAGACAGTGTTTTACTGTTTCGAGAGACAGTGTTTTACTGTTTCGAGAGACAATGTTTTACTGTTTCGAGAGGCAGTGTTTTACTGTTTCGCGAGACAGTGTTTTATTGTTTCGCGAGACAGTCTTTTATTGTTTCGCGAGATAGTCTTTTACTGTTTCGAGAGACAGTGTTTTACTGTTTCGCGAGATAGTCTTTTACTGTTTCGCGAGACAGTGTTTTACTGTTTCGTGAGACAATCTTTTACTGTTTCGCGAGACAGTCTTTTACTGTTTCGCGAGACAGTCTTTTACTGTTTCGCCAGACAGTGTTTTACTGTTTCGCGAGACAGTGTTTTACTGTTTTCGAGAGACAGTGTTTTACTGTTTCGCGAGACAGTGTTTTACTGTTTCGAGAGATAGTGTTTTACTGTTTCGCGAGACAGTCTTTTACTGTTTCGCGAGACAGTGTTTTACTGTTTCGCGAGACAGTGTTTTTCTGTTTCGCGAGACAGGAGTTCAGAAACCGCCTAAACAAGTGGTCATTCACTGTTAAAGAACGTGGGAGACAGTTACAAACTAAAAAAAGGCCCACTAACCTGATAAAAAGATGATATTTAAGGATTTGGACAGCGGTAACAAAAGGGGGCTGATTAGAGAGCATTTGGAGAGCAATTCGAAGAGGAGGGAGCATTTGTTAGAGCATTCCAGAGCAGAGAGAGCAGAGATTTCAATTCTTGGAGCAATTCCTTGACATTCGAGCTTTGACTTGAGTTCAAGAAGAACGACTATCTTACTTTGATAAGATATCGTTTTAAATTCTTACTTCGATAAACGAGGTCAGAATCATAAACCCCTTTCATGATCTGTGATTCGTTGGTCCACGAACCAAAGCATTCCCGGCACAGACAAAGAACCCACAAAAGCAGTGATCCAAACAACGATCCTGCGTTTATTTTCTCAAGAGTTGTAATTTTGCTTAGCAACTTTTGACGAAAACAACTTGCCTAGGGCAATTGTATTGTATATAGGACATATAGCTCGTCTGGAATATCTACATCTACTAAGTAGATTTTGTTAGACCCTAGAGGGGGGGGTGATTAGGGTCTTATGCTAATCTAATCCTAATTAAATTCTAATTAAAATTATATTGAACAATGTGTTCTTGCAAGAGATAGATATGAGTAAGAACAATAAGAATATGCACAAATAAAATATGAGATAAACAAAAACACAAACACACGATATGTTTACGAGGTTCGGTCACCACGACCTACGTCCCCGCTCCTCACCTCGAGGAGATATCCACTATCACAATCCGGTTTAGAAGCCGGAACTTCTACACACTCGGTTTACAAGATCACCGAAAACTCTTACACTACACAAACACTATGCAATCATACTTTACACACTAAGTGTAGGAACCTAGCCCGTGTCCTCCTCCTCAAGTGCTCGATTACAACCTCTCCCTAGGTTCGTCAACCGACGCCACTCCTATTGGATTCGACCCCGTCTCTTGCCTCACACTTCTCTCGGTGTACAAGTGTATTACAAGTGATTCTCACAAATAAAAGTTAAATACAATGATTTGTTCTCAAATAACAAGTGAGAACACAATGAAGCTCACACTCACTAGATCACACCCCACAACCCACACTATATGGTATGAAAATATTAAGCTCAATATGTGTGTGTGATAACAGTGAATGAAACTCAATAGATATAGCTAAAAGAAATGAAAATGAATTAACAAGCTATATAAGAGTTTAGAAGACTTCTCAAACAAGAAGAACAGTAGAGATGATTCCAATAGGATTTGAATGCCACTTCTTGTTGTAGAAAAACTTCTCTTGAAAACGGATTGATGAAATCAGCTATTAAACAGCTCTTAAACACACTTAATATTTTGTTAAACACAAAACTTGGATTTCTTGGATGTATAGAGAAAGAGCAGCAATGGGGTATATATAGCACCCCAATACAACAACAAAAACATAAGTAAAAGACCAAAAACCCAATTTGAAAACAGCTGTAAAAACTAGCCGTTGTAAAGTTCTGACAGTTTGGCGGTCGACCGGTCCGGTCGACCGCGAAGCTCAAAAAACTCAGAGAATGAAAACTTAAAGCCGGCGGTCGACCGCGA
>BQKN01063954.1:32500-49252 GCA_022839385.1 Asparagus kiusianus
TCAAAAAACTCAGAGAATGAAAACTTAAAGCCGGCGGTCGACCGCGAGCATAAAACAAATGAGCTCAGAAAAATTCAACTGGCGGTCGACCACACCGGTCGACTGAAATCTGACATATGACATATTGACAGGTTTTAGGGCTGTTTTGAAAAATCATTAAAAATATCAAATCAAATCCAAAAAAAGTAAAACTTTGGGGAAAGTTTCTAAATGATGAAATAAACATGTTTGAAAAGGAATTTTTGGAAAATCAATTTTTATTTGTGAAAACTCCCTGTTTTTGAAAGTGTTCAGAAAACCTGTTTTTTGTGAACATGAAAATTGACATAAGGCTTGTCAATATGTATATATATATTATGCATGTATTATATGTATATAATGAAGTATGAAAGAGTTGTAAACATGAGATAAAAGTTATTGTAACAACGTTTGATAAAAAATCATTTATATGATAGAAAACGTCAAAAAATCGTGTTAAGTGTACAGATATTGAGCTTAGATATAATCATACAATATATGTAAGTAAACCAAACTAATACCTAGGTAACTCCACGCATATGAACTTGAATCTTTAACGCTTGATTGACGTGTGTTGAATTACCTATAAAGAGAAACATAAACACAAAACTAGAGAATATATTAGCGATAAATTGTTTGACAAATCATCATCAAAACTATAGGATCAACAGATTTTACTGTTGTGAGATCAACATGTTAGAGGCTCGTCTTCAAATTTTTTGGCTCTATAAAAGACACAAGAATTTAGAGTGCATAGCTTATATATCGTAAAGAACATATTGGTTCATGAAGAATTTTCTCTAATAACGATATATTACAACGGCGTTACTATTCAGTATTAAATTAATTTTATTATATAAGATTATATAACCTTTTTAGTAAATTATAAAGTATATATATGAAATCTCGATGCTTATAGTCAGTAGTTGGGCTCCACAAAATAGGTGAACTTTATATTGTAGTTTGTTATTTGTAGTACTGTTGGCAATTCTATTACCTTTCATCTTTATCTTATTATTCACACTTTTCTGATGTAAGTTCTCTTTTGCTCATCACTTAATTGGTTATATTTAGTTTTTATAATATCAGAGGTTGGAATATTCTCTTCTGTTTAAAAAGTATTGACATGATTTATTTAAAAAATATACACATAGTAGCAATAGTATATACTTCAGTTCAACTCAAACAATAGCTTGAAGTCATTTAAAGTGAGGTTATTTCTACGCTAGAATGGTGATATAGTGATTACACAATCCAAAAGTCAAAAAACAATTTCTATAAAGAAAAAGGAATTTAATATGTCAGATTAAGAACTAATTTGTAAAATATACATGGGCAGTGCAGATAGCTATAGAAAGTAAGGTATATATCTTCATAAAAATTTCATAGTGAGTGACCAACTACAAGCATGTGAATTTAAGCATAAATATATATTATTTTAGTTACTAATTTGATATGCGTAACTATGGAATAAATCTCAAGCAAAAAATAGGAATTGAGATTGTATTATCATGTAGGTAAATAAATAAATGTTATTAGAGCTCCTCTTTATATTAAATTTAAAAGTAATAACTTAAATTATTAAGCATCAAATATTAGCTCATATGAGAAAGTAAAGTAATCTATGGTCTATATACATATATAGTCAATCAATCAAATGTGTTAAAGTTATGATGATCACAATCAAAATTATATGGTGGGTTCACATTGAATATAATTTATAAAAATAGTATATTTAAGTTAAAATCTTTTTAACCAATATATAGATTGTCTAAAAAAATTTGCGTGTATAAACTATACCGCCTAGGAATAGTGATTTGCACACTTAGCTATGACCTAATAATCTTAATAATGACTTACTCTTCAATATCATAATTAATTGACGTATCTATGCATTACACTAAAAACACAATACAAATTTAGAAAACTACAAAATAAACACCTTCAAAAGTTTTAAAAAATTATAAAAAACACCCTAAAATTTTGTAATTTATAAATACAGAAAACTATTAAATATTACATTAAAATCAAGGAATTAGAAAAAATCACAAAAAATTTTCAAACTTTGGAGGGGTAATTTGCAATGTACTAAACTTTAAAGGTTTTTTTGTAAATTTTAAATTTAATAGATTTTTAATTAAGTTATGGGTAATATTGACCATAAAAAGTTTTTCCTAAACCTATACTTTTTTAGTGTATGAGATTTTTTGCAAAATTTTAATTTTCTAAGGGATTGTAAGTAATTTCGCATATTCATTTTAGTGTCTAGAGGTTAGAAGTTCTCATGGTGTTTTTTTTTGTAAATTATGAATTTTAGGGGTTTTTTATAAATTTTTAAACTTATAGGCCTTCTACATATTGTAAATTATTTATAGACTATTTATAATTCCTATGCTTTCAATCTACTAATGAGTTTGAATTTCTCAGGGTGTTTTTTATAAATTTTAAATTTTAAAGGTTTGTTTGTAGTTTTTGAAACTTTAAGGGTGTTTTCTATAAATTATAATTATGTATGAGAGATTTATAATTCCTATATTTTAATGTACTGTTACGTTGGAAATTATTAGGATTTTTTATAAATTTTATAATTTTAAGGGTTTTATTTTACAATTTGTAAAATGTTCAGAGTGTGTATTACAAATTTCATAAATTTTTTGAGGGTTGTTTGTGTTATTTCTAGGTTTTAAGTGTGTTTATAGGTTTAAATTATTTAAGCTGTTTCATATAAATTTTGAATTTTTAGGGTGTTGTTGCAATTTTCAAAACTTACAAGATATTTCCTCTGAAGTCATATTTTTTTTAGTTTCTAGCTAGCATATCTTTTTTAGATTTCTCACTGAATTAAAATAAGTAAATTTATCATTTCTAAGATGCTTTAATAAAATTTTGAATTTATAGTAGTGTTTTTGCAATTTAAAAAACTTGGAGAATATTTTTTTACAAAGTCTAAAATTTTTTAGGTGGTGACTAGTATATGTTTTTTAGATTTCTCTACGAACTAAAATAAGTAAATGATTTAAATTATATAAAACGTATCTTTTTTATCCAATAACATGTTAAGTCTCATTATGAATGAGATAAATCATTTAGTTATCAATTCAAAGAAGATATGATAATTAGAATAGATTAGGATAATAATATAATATTCAAAAAAGCTAAGGGTATTATTGACTATAGAAAATTTTCCCGAACTCGTACTTTTAAAGTTATCATGATGTTTTTTTATAAATTATGAATTTTAGGGGCTTTTTATAATTTTTAAACTTAAAGGCCTTTTCTACAGATTGTAAATTTTTTATAGACTATTTATAATTTCTTTGCATTCAAGTTACTAATAAGTTTGAAATTCTCAGGGTGTTTTTTGTAAGTTTTAAATTTTAAAGGTTTGTTTATAATTTTTAAAACTTTAAGGGTATTTTCTATAAATTATAAATTATGTAGGGGATATTTATAATTCTTATATTTTTAATGTACTGTTATGTTAGAAATTATCAGGATTTTTATAAATTTTATAATTTTGAGGGTTTTATTTTGTAATTTGTAAAAGGTTTAGAGTGTGTATTGCAAGTTCCACAAATTTTCGGGGGTTGTTTATGTTATTTGTAGGTTTTTAGTGTGTTTATAAGTTTAAAATTTTCAAGGTGTATTTTTATAAATTTTGAATTTTTAGGGATGTTTTTATAATTTTCAAAACTTACAAGATATTTTCTCCAAAATAAAAAAAACTTTCAGTTTCTAGCTCGCATATGTTTTTTAGATTTCTCATTGAATTAAATTAAGTAAAATTTATAATTTTCAAGATGCTTTAATAAAATTTTAAATTTGTAGGAGTATTTTGTAATTTAAAAACTTAGAGAATATTTTTTACAAAGTTTAAAAACTTTTAGGTGCTGGCTAGCAATGTTTTTTAAATTTCTTTGTGAACTGAAATAAATGAATGATTTAAATAATATGTAACGTGTCTCTTTTATCCAATAACATGTTAAGTCTCATTATGAATGAGATGAATCATTTAGTTACTAATTCAAAGAAGATAGGATAATTAAAATAGATTAGGATAACAATGTAATATTAAAAAATTTAAGGGTAATATTGACCACAGAAAGATTTTTCTGAACTCGTGCTTTTAAAGGGAGTATGATAGATATGATATCAAGGTATGCCTTATTTGATTAGTATTAGAATAACTCATTAAATACAATTTAAAAAATATAATTTGATTAGTAATAGGATAGTTCAAACTTTATAGGGGTATTTTTGTCTACGAAAAGATTTTTCCAAACTCGTGTTTTTAAAAGGAGTATGATTTGTTTGCTAATTAATTGATATTATCTCATCCAATTAAAAATTCTAATATTTTCTTATGATTACTTGTCTAAGTTAATAACCATCTCTCGCACTCCACAAATTTGAACTTCATGAATACATACAACGCTACTTCAATGAGGTAGAGACTTAGTTATTAATTGAAAATAAAAAGTGAGGTCCTATCAATCAACATAAGGAAAAATGATATGATAAGTTTTTAACATGAATGTCTTGTACATGCAAAGTTAGAAAGTTCATAGAAAATATTATACTAAAATCATCCTAATATAAAAACAAGGGAAAATTGCTTCAAGACCACAAATTTTAATTTTCAATGTGTCTCAGCCCCCCCCCCCCCCCTAACTTTCAACAATGTATTGCAGCCCCATTTTTTTGAAAAATTTGTGCTCGGACCCCTCTCCCCAAGTTCCAATGCAAACTCCATCCAAAATCTCGATTTTACCCTCCTCCTCCTTCAGTCCTCCCCTACCGCCTCCCCCACCTCCCTCCCTAGCTCTGCCTCCCTCCCCCGCTCCGCCGTCAGAGCCTTCCCAAGCACCGCCGCCTCCCCCACCTCCCTCCCCCGCTCCGCCTCCCCCCTTCCCCCGCCCTGCATCCCTTCCCTCTCCCGCCTCCCTCCCCCGCTACACCTCCCCTTACACCTCCCTCCTCCTCCTCCTGTCCCCCTCTGCCCCTTCCCCCACCTCCCTCCCCCGCTCCGCCGTCGGCGCCGTCCCGAGGAACTTCACGTGGGGGGCGACGGTCATGGTTATCATGTTAACATGTTAGCTCTTACAGATAACATGTTAGCTGTAAGAGTTAACATGTTAACTGTAAGAGTTAACATCCGCTGACATGAGAAAGAGGAGGGTAAATTTGGGGTTTAAGCCAGCTGGTATGTCTAATCATCCGCTGACATGAGCTGGAATCATGATGGAGGGGTCTGGACACAAATTTTTCAAAAAGAAGGGGCTACAGTATATTAAAAAAAATATGGGTGGCTAGGGCATATTGAAAGTTGGAATTTGGGGCCTTGACATAATTTTCCCTAAACACAAATTAACATGAAACTATATTTTTATTGCTAAGTGACTAATTTATCATGTTTTGTGCTCCTTTGGCTTAAAAGGGTTTATCTTCTTGACCAGACTAGATACTAATTATTTTAACCACAATTGATCTATAATATTTAGACTATCATGATTTATAATTTGTAATATATATGATGAACTTTTTTTTTCACGTACTGTTGAGTACACATAGTTACTTTCATATATTTAAGATGAACTATAACCTCTATTAAATAATGCTAGATGATTATATAATTGAAGAAGCAATCTCTCTATTATTTTAATGATATTGAAGGGGATATGAATCCAACCAAATCGATTTATATTACTAAACATGAGCTAAACGATCCTCATTTGTAATGTATATGTATATTAGATTAGTCAACCCTTGTTGCGCAATCAAAGCATCATAACTCGTATAGCTTAATTACTACTGTTACGACATTAGATTGTCTCAATGATTGGAGAACATGAAGTGCCCATTTATTTAACTTGCGCGCTGAAGTGTCTAGGCTCTAGCAGTATAGTAATAACTTGTAGAATTGAATGAGAATAAACAATCCAATCTTTAGAAACTTCAATACATATGACCTTAAAGTTGAGTAAGTATTTGAGATATGCATAAGTAACAAGCTAATTTTCTTATCGTTTTATTTACCCTTTTTCTATGAGAAGTTAATTTGGAATCCAAAATCATGAGGCAAATTATGTGAGAAGCGATGTATCTCCACGATAGCTATTGATTGTCATTGAAATCTCAAGAAAATGTCACACGTCATCTTATTATATTTTTAGTCCTATGAAGTTTAGATCCAAAAAGAAGTATTCTTTTTTTTTTTTAAATGTTTTATCTTTTTACATACAAAGTTTCCTATTGAATCTTTTCGAATGTTCAAATTAGAAGATGTTTGATATCATCATATGCATTTAACCACCTATAACAATATCGAAAATTGAAAACAATAATCATGCGGCATCCAAATAAAAAAGATTCACAAAATGAGTACATTTATCCTTAACCTTAACTACTTTACACAAATTCAAGTTTTTCGTCAGTTTAACCATCAAGTCTCCAATAGCTAGATCTATTGGAATTTTAGCATAACCTCACTTACCAAAGTGCACTAACACTTTGTCCTCTGTGCAAGTGGTAAATTGATGTACACCCTCAATGATAAATAATCAAATAATAAAATTTTAATTAGGAAAAAACACAGCAACAGCATCAAACTATCTCCCTCCTCTCCTCTTGTCCTCTCTTTGAGATTCTAAGATATTTATAAAATAGTGACGGAGGAACCATTTGTTTAATGGCAAACAAGCAAGCAATTAAACACCACATAATTTTGGGTCCCGCCTATTTTCAGTTTTCATTTCCTCCTTCCTCTCTCAATAATCAAATAACGCTTTATAAGGAAAAATTTTTTTAGAAAGGACCGCTTGTGGACACGAATTAAAAGGTCTAAATTTGATCAAAGCTATAGGTGAACGTGGATCCTACTCAGCACCACTTCATCTTAAGTATCTAATCCATTTCTTAATATGGCCACATGTTCTATAAACTCATTATTAGTAGGGCTTGAAGTAGTCGAATTCGGGTCGGATCTTGATTGAAACCGACCCATCAGAACTTTGGTTCAAGTTTATCATCAACTCTTATCATTGATACATTTACGATAGAAAATAGATATGTAATTGATGTAGAAGTGCAATATTCAAATTTGCAACTGAACATCTAAATATGTATCGGTAATTTAGTTGGAATTATTTTGTCCATTAGATCATTGGGTTTGAGATCAATTTTGATGATCTAGAGATTTAATCCTTAGCTATTCAAATGTGTCGAGCATATTAATAGACTCTCATTTAAAAATATATTATATTTAAGTATCTCTTGTATCAAGGGTGCTTGTATATATTTAACCTTATTGAGATATATTAATATTCATGTCTATATTTATGATTAACAAATGAATATGAATACGATAAATATCATAACGGATCCGTATCTGGCTCATATGCTAAGATGTTATGATACTAGCATGGCGGAGAAGAACATCTAATCATTATCGGGTTAGATTCGTCTTTGCTCAACCCGTTTGCACCACCATTGACAGCCTCTTTTATTAAGGGAAGAAATCATAATTGGCTAGCCTAATTTAAAGCTTTAGGGTAGGTCCCACTCAAGCGGATGGGGCTCTTGATGTCGGATGCGATAGTTGAGGTCTTAGTCTCTCTCCCACATTTATACTTAACGCAATCATCGTGAAAATGGGATGGCTCAATTATCTCATTTACTTGTTCAAAGAAGAAGAATTAGTTGGTGGATTAGAGGAACTAATTTAATTATAAATCTTTTAGACGTATTTTTAGTGGCTATATATCCTCGAGTGACTTACTTCTTCCTTTAATAATAAAATACTAACTGAACTCAACGATAGTTACATCCAATAGCTAGCGAAATCTCAAAGCTACACTACAATTAGTCATATTTTTGTTAACTAAAGTTAGCAAATAAATCTCATTTATTATTACACAATTTCCGTAATCTTTAGAGTGCCCTACTCTCGTACTACAAGAAATTGTTATCATTCTGAATAAAACAAGAATTTGTGTGATCCGTGTTAATAATGCTTTCTTTAAACCGGTAGTTAATTACACGTTCAAGAGCTTGGACGGCAAAGATGCATGGAATTGACGGTAAAAAATAATTTATCCAAAGAATAACTTTTTGTTGAGAAGAATAAATAATATATCTCAAAGAATAAATATAAATTATAAATAACGCCGACCACTTTCAATCGGTCCCTACTTTCGGTACTTACCACCAAGCTCCACGTTTTCATGATGGAAAAGAATATCAAAAAGTAACTATATAAACATTCATATAATATAGGCTATATGAGCAAACTTTACTCATATCAGAAGGCTGTTAGGTCTAAAATAGCATATTGAATCAAGACTCGGCTTGAGATACAATTTGACCAAGTACACAAGCATAATTTGATATAGCTAGTAGTTATTCCAGGTCATGCAATTTCCATGATATTAATGAGAATTAATATATAATGTACATAAGTAATGATTTTTTTAAATGTACATACGTTTTTTTTTTCTTTTTTTGCTTTATTCTGATTTTTGCAAGAAGATTCCAATAAATTATATCACTAATGTGCTTATGCCCGCAAAGATTTACTGACATGATTTCAAATGTGTGCTAGAACTTCTTGAAATAAAATTGTTGATGCTAGAAAGTTGATGTGTGATTTAGGAGAGGTAAAGATGATCTTAGGGTCTCTTAACCTCCTTTGATGGCTAATAATTCCTGTTGAAAATCTTGAGCTGTAATTCCCTACACATGCAGCAGACATTAGAGGTCTCGAGGTCGTTTCCTCTGGCATGCCCTTCTACAATAAAGTCAGTGATTGGTCTGATTAATCTGAAGAAAAAAAATAAAGTATTGTGTCGTTGACCTTTTGTGTGTAAATGTATGGTGAAAGTTACCATTATTTATAGAGAATTTAAGAGGGAGGGGGGGGGGGGGGCATGTTGGTAATTTGATCAGGTTTGTGTAGTAAAGGGTCAGATCATGCTTTGGACATGTAGACAACCGGTCGAACAAGTCGCCTTTACTATAGTGATAAGATTGATGATGTACTGGCGCGGTCCAAAAAGCTTTGAAGGCTTTGACTCGAGAGATCATAATGATTGACATTGCATTAATGTTGATAGCAACTGAGCAGCGAAATGTGGGCACTGAGTGGTCATGTAGTAACGTGATGTGACCTTTGACGAAGTTGATAGGTCATTCAACTGTTCAAGATGTTCCATGTTAGGACCTAGTGGGAGATACCTTTCGTCTCGGATTTGAGCTCCTAGAAAATCCTAAGTCGGATACGTCTTTCGTCTTGAATTTAGGTCGCAAAGTAGGTTTGTTGAATCATGATCTTAGATGTATGTGAGTTGGCCGGCTAGTTATTATGCATGCGTGGTCGTTTCTTGAGGCTTCATTAGGCTTGATAATTTCTAGGATATAACAAATATGATGTATACTACTAACATGAAATTCTTGGTTTTTGTTTAAAGATATTTAAATTAGTTGAGTAACTTCTCAATGAAAATAGTTGATTTTGTTATCAACTAAAAATTAGAAACTATAAAAAAATTTAAAATTTAAAATTTTGATTTTATGTTGAATAGCTGAGTTTTTAGCTCTTATATGTGGATGGGGAAGTATATGTTAGGACATAGTCCATACATTAGCTCTTGTTTGAGTAATAATAAACTCTTATTTGGTACTAATAATTATCTAAGATGATATAGTATAGGTAAATATAAGTATAATACATGTACAAGGTGAAACAATGAGAAAATCAATTTAAATGTAGATTCAGCCATCGAACCATTCATAGTCATCAGGGACCCATCGATGGTTGTGAGGTCGTCAATGACTACAGAAATCGATTGATAAAATTTCAGAGCCAAACTTTCAAACCATCAATGGCATGTAGGAACAAATTGATAGTGCTCAGATACTCATCGATGGTCATGAGTAACCATCGATGGTAAAGTCAGCTAATTGCAGACTTTTACTTTTAATCTCAGTCCTTTGTCATTCCTTTTATTCTTTAAATTCTACCACATTTAGGTTATCTCTTTCTTGGTCTATTAAATTCCATATATCATTAAAAGAGATGGAAAGAAGGGAGAGTTCTCAGGGTTTTGATCGAAGAGAGATTGTATTGAAAGTTTTGATCCCCGAAGGCTTGAAAAACTTTTTCCCATCACACACAACAACTCCAAATTATTTCAGCAAGGAGAGTTGCCCTTGGATTTATTATCCACACTATTCTTTATCGTGCTACACTTAGATTCATCGAAGGACGGTTTGTTTATCAAAAGAGCTATAAGATCTTTCATATTTTCGGTGCTTAATTGTGTTTGACTGGTTGTGCTTCAAACTTATTTTTACGACATACTGAAGTCGCTGTTAATTGAGGGTTAGGACTAGTTAGGGTTAGATGTTTACTCACTGTGGAGAGTTGGGTTTGATGACTGGTTTCGGGTAGACTCCAATGTGCGGTCTTTGTAAGTCTACTGAATCAGGTTGTGATTCAAAAGAACTATTGGCCTAATGAGGAAGCAACTTCGTAAGAAGGAAGAATAGATATAGAATTGTTATCCGAACCATTATAAAATCTTACATGTCCTTAATTGATTGTTTTTTATTTTTATTTTATTATTCCGTTATTTTTAGCGAAAAATATAGTAACCATATTCACTCCTCTCTAGACTTGCATCTCAAATCCAACAGTATGAGCATGTGTTTGATTGGATATGGATAACATTAATATCATTTCCGGACAATGTAGCTGTTTATATCATCTATTGTAAGTTGATCATGGACAATGATATAAAATGGAATTTACTTTAAACATACAAAATGGAATCCAACGTAAAATCGAAATTTATGTGAATGCCATCTTCCTCAGCAAAGGGACGTGCAAAATGGAATCAAACGCTATCAGAAAATGAATGCATTCTATGATCATGAAAAAAAAAAAAAGATTCATGTCCTCTGCTTTGTGCTGTTGTCCTCTAACCCTCCTCCAAATATTGATCCCTGACCTCAATAATTCTCAATGTAAAATCAATCATAAATTTTCTGCCCTCTGAATGCTAGTATCTGAAACATCCTTATCAAGTACTGCTGTTTTATTAAAAAAATATTTCCAGAAAAATCAGTGATTACTGCTCATCAAAGCTCTTATTTTACGCTATACACTAGAAACGGAATTACACTTAAATAAATGTCATCAAATAAGAATCTTTTTCATCCTCCGAATTCAATTCCATGTGTTAATGCATGATCTTTTTCTAATATGCATGAAGTATTTAAGAAAGCAGAATATCTAGCTTTCACTTGTGTACTTTTTATTAACACACTGTTGGGGTTGAACACATAACTCATCCCTTCCGAATCTTGTGTCGAAAGTAAGCAAGCATGAAATCACAACAAATAAAAGAAAAAACTTGCAAGAAAGAATAATCATGCAAACAGAGAACACCAAATTTAACGAGATTCGGCAAACATCCATACGTCCTCAGGAGCCACACCAAAAAACTTTGATTACTTGAAGAAGATTACAATGCTCGCAATAGGCCTCTCTCTCTCTAAGATATTTGATCTCAAAGTGCCGTCAAAACCCTGTTATTTTCGTGTTCTTCAAACCCTAAAAACATATCAATGAATATATAGCATTCCAGTCCAAAACAGTTTCCCAAATCAAATAGGAAACTGGAAATCCTGACATCGGTCGACCGATGCATTGGCGTCGATCGACCGGCTTATGTCATCAGTCGACCGACCCGAAACTCCTGAGTTTCTTAGCTTCGTGTCGGTCGACCGATGAGCTTACGTCGGTCGACAGACCAGAGCGAACTTCCTGGACTCGATTCCTACAGGCTTTTCAGTCGATCGGTTCAAGCCTGTTGGTCGACCGATCGGGACTTTTCTGCTTCTTAGATGATTTCTTCTTAAGGTTTCGGTCTTCACACTTTCAAAACCAACAATCTCCCACTTGAGACGAAATCACCATCAATGAGCTCTCGCGAACTCCTGCCTTCTTCGCAAGCATCTTCTCCTACCTAGAAAATTCCATTCTTCAATCATCATTAACTTGTGCTGCTCCCACTACTTTGACTATCCTTGGCATTGTCCTTATCCTTATACATCACCTCCTTATTGAATATCACATCTCTACTCCTGATGATTTTCATGTTCTTCTCATCTCAAAGATGGTACCCGAACTCATTAATGTTGTATCTAATGAATGTACACTTCTTTGACTTAGATTCTAGCTTGTCCCTGTCATGATCACTGATTAGAACATATGTCATGTAACCAAATACTCGTAGATGTGAGAGATTAACCTTCTTTCCACTCCAAACCTCTTCTGGAATCCCAAAATCCAATAGAACTGATAGCCCATGATTGATCAAGTTGTAGGCTGTCTAAAAATCACAATAGATAGTTGATTCCCCATCAAACACCGATGATGGAAGTTACAATCTGACGACTTCCAGTAGGCTACAATTTGAAGACTTTCACGTAGAAGGTTACAATCTGACGACCTTCGCAACAACTGATGAAAGCTCTAATTCAACAGCCTTCACAATCAACATCGGGAGTTACAATCCGACGACTCTCATATTTTCAAGGAGCCAAGACGAAGGTTACAAGATGACGATTTTTACGGCGCCCTAGCAAAAGAGACTACAAATCAACGGTCTCTTCATACTAAAA
Organism: Asparagus kiusianus; assembly: GCA_022839385.1. Taxonomy (NCBI): domain Eukaryota; kingdom Viridiplantae; phylum Streptophyta; class Magnoliopsida; order Asparagales; family Asparagaceae; genus Asparagus; species Asparagus kiusianus. Next base: position 45,203 of record BQKN01063954.1, read on the forward strand.
ATGCAGATATCTCTCAAACCGTAAGAAATTTGGCAAAATTGACAGAGCAAACCAAACCCTATGGGTTGGTTTGGTCGGCCCCGTCTCGTCGAGATAGCCGATTTTCATATATAATTCGTCCAATTCCGACTTACGGTTTGAAAGTTAGGACCTGTTCTTCACAGTAAGTTATGTCCTGAAGTCCGTCTGCAAGACTGGGCTTCATCAGAACATTGGACTTAGCCTGAAGCTCGCCAAGCCCGCCTAGGGTTCGCCTCTGCATTACAGAGTCAAAACGCACAGGTCGAACCAGCGTTATAACCTCAAAACGCAGAGGTTATCCTTGTGATATAGCATCAAAACGCAGAGTTACGGCCCAACTCTGCATTTTCAACATCAAAACGCAGAGTTAATCTCGTTTTCAACCTAACTGTGCGTTTTCAGCCTTTAAACAGGCTCAACTCTGCGTTTTCAACATCAAAACGCAGAGTTAATCTCATTTTCATCCTAACTGTGCGTTTTCAGCCTTTAAACAGGCTCAACTCTGCGTTTTCAACATCAAAGCGCAGAGTTAATCTCTAAAACGGCCTAACTGTGCGTTTTCAGCCTAAAATAGGCCAAACTCTGCGTTTTCAGTCTAAAACGCAGAGTTAATCTCTAAAACAGCACGACCTGTGCGTTCAGCCATTAAAAGAACGTAACTCTGCGTCTCAGTGCACGACCCGTGCGTTCAGCCACTAAAATAGGCCTAACTCTGCGTTTTTAGTCTAAAAACGCAGAGTTCAGGCCATGAACGCTATTTTTCAGCGTTTGACTCATTCAAAGATGAACAAAACAGTTCCAAGAACCGTTTTCCCCCCACATTTTGAGGGATTTCCGCCCCACTTAGGAGCGGATTAAGGGGGTGGTTACCACCCGTAACCCCCCCTATAAATATCAAAAACTCAATTGAGTTAAGGGGGGGATTTGGATCTCATCAACGGATGGGATTTTTCTCATCGACAGAGGGGAATTCGGTCAAGGGGCTTTTGGATCTTGGACTTGGCAGCGGAGAGATCTTCAGCTTGGCAGCGTGGGGAAGATCGACGTTCATCCTTCCGCAACGCTTAACAACAGAGATTATTTGGCCTCGGCTTATTAACCAAACTTTCGGTTTAAATCAACTCTTTCATAGAGTTTCAAACTCGATCTGAGTTATCAACTCGTCCATAGTTTTAAAACTTGCTTTGCAAGTTCTTCTAAACTCGGTCAGAGTTTCAAACTTGCCCTGTAAGTTCTTCTAAAATCGGTCAGAGTTTTAAGACTTGCCACGCAAGTTCTCCACAGCGTCAAATCGTGAGGAGAAGATATCGTTCCAGTGAATCAAGACTTTCGGATCATCAACAGAGAGCAAACTCGACGCGAGCATTCGAGGGAGGCACTCCATCACCACCGTGAAGAACCCAGAATTAAACAAAGGGGAGAGTCAAATTCATTCTCCTCTCTTTTGTAATCGGAATCCAAATTGTAATCGATTTTGAGAGAATACAAGTCAAATTTTCTTTCATTGTCTTTTTACATCAAATTTCCAACAAACATAAGTTGTCGTATGCACCACGTCCGTCCAAAACGTCTTAGGTAGACCTGCATATAAACGCATGCTCCTCACACGCTCTGTCAATGTCCTGTTCATCCTCTCTGTAACGTCGTTGTGTTGCGGTGTCCTTGGAGTAGTCCTCTCCAAACGAATCATATTTAGAGCACATAATCTCTTGAACTCCTCCAGGTCGTATTCTCCACCATCGTATGATCTCACACACTTCACCTTCAGATCTGTCTCATTCTCCACCATATGTGGCTTTCCATTTCTTAAAGATCTCAAACACCTCTGACTTGTGCTTCATGAAGTATATCCACACCTTCCTTGAGTGATCGTCGATAAAGGTGATATAGTACGTCGAACCGCCAAGAGAAGACACGTTAGCTGGACCCCATACATCTGTATGAACAAGCTCTAACTTCTGAGCTTTAGGTGATCTTCCACTTTTCTAAATGCTAATCCTCTTCTGTTTCCCGTAGATACAGTCCTTACAAACACCAACTTCAACTAAATCAATGACGGTTAGCTTTTCTTGTAAGTATAGAATCTCTATACCCTTCTCACTCATGTGTCCCAGCCTATTGTACCACAGATCTGCACTCTCTTTGCCAGTTGCAACTGCGAGAGTGTCACTCGCATGTGAAGTAAGGTAGAGAGTTCATGTTTTATTGCTGCGGACAACCACTATAGTACCGTTGGAGATCTTCCACGAATCACTGGTGAATGTTGAAACATAGCCTTTCACTCCAAGCTGGCCAACCGAAACAAGATTCTTCTTCAGCTTTGGTACATGTCTGATGTTCTTCAGATTCCACTTAGATCCCTTCATCTGAATCTGCACATCGCCTCTTTCAACAATACTGCAAGGCTCGTTGTCCCTAAAGTACACATTCCCAAAGTCTCCTGCTACAGAGTCCTAAAGAAGCTTACTATTAGTAGTAGCGTGAAAAGAGGCTCCTGAATTATTTATCAATGAATCAGAATCGTTGTCCATAGCAAGGATCAAGACATCTTACACAAGATGAGCCTCCTGCTCATTTGCATCTTTCTTTGGCGCTTTGCAGACTGAAGACATATGGCCTTCCTGACCGTAGTTCCAACACTTCCCTTTAATAGGCCTCACATTCGAGTTCGACCTCTTCTTCTTCGACTTTAATCGATTCATGTTCTGGTTACCCTTATTTCGGCTTCAGCCTCTCTGCTCGAGATTTAGGGCCAAACCTAAACCCTCTAGTTCGTGCGATTTTCTTCTAACATTCTCAGATAGAATCATGCTGACAATCTCGCTCAGCTTCAACTTCTCCTTCTCTGTCGAGTTGCTAATTACGGTCACGCACCTACCCAACTATCTGATAACTACGATAGTACCAGTAAGGCCTGCATTTCGTCATCAAATATGATGTCGACAGAGATAAGTTGATCAACAATCATATTGAATTCGCTGAGATGCATCGTGAAGGAACATCCTTCTGCCATCTTGAGGTTGAAGAGCGTTTTGACGAGATGCACCTTATAAGCAGCTGACAATTACTCGTACATCTTCGCGAGCACTTCTATAAGCTCCACCATCGTCTTCTCCTTTAATATGTTGTGGGTGAATGATTTGGCGAGTGACAATCGAATCGGCCCTAGAGCCTTTTTGATCCATATTTCCCAGTTCTCGTCCGATTCCTCCTTCTTCTTTCCCTTAGCCTTGCCCATCAACGAACGGTAAAGATCCTTCTAGTACAGATAGTCATTAATCTGTGACTTCTAGTAGGCTATGTCTGACCCGTCAAACTTCTCAATCTTTGATTTGCTTTCCTCTGCCATAACTCTCACACAAATCTTCCAAACGAAGCTTTGATACCGGTTGTTGGGGTTGAACGCACAAGCTGTGCCCTTCCGGATCTTGTGTCGAAAGTAAGCAATAGGAAATCACAACAAATAAAAGGAAAATCTTGCAGAAAAGTATAATCAAGCAGAGAACACCAAATTTAATGAGGTTCGGTAAACGTGCCTACGTCTTCGGGAGCCACACCAAAAAACTTTGATTAATTGAAGAAGATTACAATGCTCGCAATAGGCCTCTCTCTCTCTCTAAGATCTCTGATCTCAAAGTGCTGTCAAAACCCTCTTATTTTCGTGTTCTTCAAACCCTAAAAACATATCAAGGTATATATAGTATCCCACCCCAAAATCTATGTAGAAGAATGCATGAAATATTTAAGAAAACATAACATCTAGCTTTCACTTGTGTACTTTTTATTAACACACTTGTGTATCATTTGATTCCTAGTAAGATGCAGAAGAATGTACTATTTCCACTGCTGGACCAAATCTATGCCTTCAATGTCTGATGTGGCCCATGAGGGAAATGTGACGCCCCAGGGTTCACACAAGGCTGCAGTCCCAGGTGAAACCCGGATTGTCAAACCTGTCAAGCACCAACCACCATGCTATGATAAGTTTCACCATCACAATCACTACCTCTCTAGTGGAAACAATAAATA
>BQKN01063954.1:85202-129144 GCA_022839385.1 Asparagus kiusianus
CCCCCCCCCCCCCCCCCCCTCTAGGGGTTACACTTGTAGTGATATTATACCTTTTCCTTTTGTTCAACAATTCTGTACACATTTGCCACACTAGCCTCACAAGATTCTAAATTACAGTCCTAGAGGCCAATGTTCTGTTACTGGTAAGAGATTCAAAGACAGTAAGCTATGAACTAGTAGAATGCATATTAAAGACAACATATTCAAAGACAACATAGCATGTTGTATTATATAAGCTGAAAGTTGTTGGTTTCACTTATCAGTTATCAGCAAACTTACTCGAGGAGGGTGAAACAAAGAATCATATATAGAACAAATCAACTTGCTCATAAGGATAAACGATTCTCAAACTCCTAAAAACTACTATGCTTACACTGTTGACAAGCTGATGAATAACAACGTATATTATGCTATTTTATCTGCATATTTTAGGAAGTAGGACAAAGTTACAATAGTTCTGCAATATCAATACAATCTAAAACTGGAACTCATTTAAGAAACAACAATTAGATTGTGTTTCTCAGTATAACAACGCAAGGACGCTTCTTGTGTGGAGGAGATAAAATTAGTTGTTTCACAATACATTTCCCTGAGTATAGAGTCTGTCCTTTATTTAAATTTAGTACATCCAGTCACTAGGACATACGAATTCAGAATGGCCTAGCTTACTAAACGAAATCAATCATAGTTCGTAGCAATACGCTAAGATTGTATCAGAACAAAACGTTCCAGTGTTCCAATTCTTATCGAAGGCCATCTCACGTTGATGGTGGTTATTAAATGTTCTTACATCTTAGAAATGATTTCCTCTGAAATGGTGCATTTTATTGAGAAACATCGAAACTTTGTTGATATTTCCCTTCCTAAATTTTCCTCCGTAAAATCATTATACATCCATGTTGTTGTATTATGTTTCCTATGTCACCTTATGCACACACATCATTTAAACCCTTTAAGAATACTTATTGACCCAGTAAAATACAATTTTGATTGGATGCATACAATTGTATAACAAGATTAAAAAGGAATAAGATAAATGATACAAGTACTAAATTACAACCATATCCCAAGTTCTCAACCACTTCAAATAACTAGCAATGAAGCTGACAATCTTATCACATTGTTCAACAGAGGTATTGCCCCCTATTTGCAATGCAAGTAAACAAATTTTCACCAACTTCTGAATTATGAATACTGCTAATATAATATAATCCTAAAAGTAAAGATAGATGCATCCATTTGATAACTTAAAAATTGGATCCTTTTCCTTGCCAAAGTTAACAATATTGTACCAGTTTGCGTATCTAACAGTTGATATACCTTAGAACACTGATCACATTTGAAATTTGCCAACAACTAACTTATTGCTGACATGTACTATTTATAGTGAAATATGTCCGCTATCTAACATCCTATTAACTTATTGCTGACATGTACAATTTGTAGTGAAATATGTCCTCTATCTAACATCCTATCAATGGATTTCTGGGAGTAGGTATATTGCCTCAAAGAATACTTATATGTTCATTCCCTTCGATTTTCCAAGACGACGAAGATCTCGAGAGTTCTGGCAGGCATATAGTATGGGACAAATCTCACATGTATATCTTTAAATCCTTTAACCTTATCAAAGTTTACTTATCGCGATCATGTAATATTTATAGCAAAATAAGTCTGGTACCTAACACCCAATCAATGGCTTTCTAACAGAAGGTATATTTCCTCAAAGACCACTAATCTAGTTCTTTCTTTCATTCTCTTCACTTATCTAAGACAAAAATCCAGTAACTGATAGCAGACATATAGTATAGGGAAAATATCAGATATATATCTTTAAATCCTTTAATTTTATCAAATTTTACTTATTGCTAACCTTCAGCAAAATATTCAAATATATCATATATGTTTCCTACTTAGCACAGTATACAATTCATGTTTAGTTAAACGTTCTACCAAACAAATTTCTGTACATTAAAACTATAACTTCATCATCCCATATGTAAAAAAATTCATAAAACTAGTTCTGATGGTAAGCAAAAGTAGATAAAATTTTGGCAGTTATGCGGTAAGTTTTCTCAATATCTCAAGAGTATATCTCAAGGAATCTCATTTATGAAATGTTTGCAGTTATGAAAGGGACTTCCTCTGTATTTTTCTCAAGGACATTCTCTTAAGAAAATCCTTACAAAGATATATGAAGTTTCTGATACTTATTGATTCAAGAATCTGCACGCATAAATCTAAGGTTTTGGATTTTGATGGCAGAGTTTATGGTCTGGAATATGCAGTTGATGAATCTACTGCTAAAAATGTGTGACGATCTAACTTCACCAAATTATTGAAAAGAGGAGACGAACAATCATACACGGGATTGCACAAAGGTCAAATGTTGAAGATTTTCCTAGTATGCTTAACTGTCGACAAATAAATTAAGCTTATGTTTTCTGCAAGCCTTACTAATATCTGAAAAATAAAACTTCATGACTAACTGCAAATTAAGCTTTGTCTCCCTTTTGCTGCGTTTATTCTTCTTTATGATGATCCCTTGCAGATTCTTGGATAAGGTTGAACTTCAACCTATTATGTTTCTCTAATATGCTTTTATTCTTCCTAAGTGTGAAATATAACCCACTCCAAATTCTTTTGTGAAATATTAACCTAAAATTAACCTCTCCAATCTTGCAAAATGTCCAAGGCACCACAAATTCTATAGGTTCTATAGGTCAGAGTTAGAGAAAAGCAGATAAAATATAGAAAACTAGCTTAAGAATGAAAAGCACAAAACCGTGCATAGAAATGATATCAACTTCCAAAAAGTGGACCTCCATCAAAGAACAGAAAAGAAAAAAGTATGTTGCATCATATACAGGGTGATGTCTCCGCATACAAAGAAATTAACTGGTCATATATCTAGAGAAATGGATGATAAATAACAGAAAAGATGGCATGTCTAAGCTACCACGAGAAATCATGGTATGTAATAGATTCTCAATCAAAGAATTGATACACCACTCAACATTAAACCATATGAAGTCATTTGCTTTTAACAATGGGAACATGCTACAAACAATTTTAACAGCAATGAAAGACAAGACATGGCCAAGCAGAATTACCAATCTGTAGGTTCCAGGTTTAACAAGTCTTCCAACATCTATATAATCAAACAGCGACTGCAATAGAAGAGTAGGATCAGAAAGTCAAATTAAGAACTAAAAGATTATGTGAACATGTTTGCTGAATGAATTATACCTGAAGCTTATCAGACTTCAGGAAACGGCGTCCACACCGACTTCCATCAGGCATGCGAATAAGAAGTGTGACGGCACTCTCATCATCAGAAGAAGGTTCATGGGGAAGGGATGCTTGTTTTGCTGCAATTATTCTTTCGAATTCCTTTGATAAAAAAAATAATCAGATAGCGCCACAACACAATACAATAATATGGAAAAAGTAATAACTTCCATATACTATCAATGCAACAACAGAAATAGATCTTTCTGTCTGATATTAAGGCCTTAAGGGGAAGGGTACAGCCTATACTTCATGAGCATAGAGGAAAAACAGCATACATCAAACTTCTGCTTAACAAACTGTATTCTTCATGAGAAGGTTGAAGCCCAAGTGAAAAGTCCAAAATATAATGAGCCAGAAAAAGAAAAGAATAGGAACAGAAATCGCTAATCCAAATTTTAGGCCAATATGTCATTAATATGCATAGCAATATAATAAGGAAAAGAGCAAGCTACCCAAACGAAAGTTGTCCTTGATCTGAAAAACTCAAGATGAACATGATCATCACATCTCTATAAAATACTTCGTTTCAGCATTAACATCGAAAATATTAAAAATTCTGCCTGGAATCAGTTATAAAAAGGACTGCACTAGCCAATGCAATGCAGCTTTGAGTGAACTTAGTTTTGAGGATATCCTTTAATACCTCTTCATCAACTAACTTTCTATGAGCTTCTTCCTCTCGACGTTTCTCTTCCTCAACAGCGGCTTGTCTGGCAGCAGCTTCTTCTAACTGACGACGTTCAGCAGCTTCTACAGCTTTCAACTCCTTTTCTCTATCAGCTTGCAACGCTGCAAGATACTCATCATCCTGCAAGCTTAAACCTTGCATTATTTATGTCATCCCCACAATGACTATTTATTTAACAGCCTGGGAAAGAACATCAAACCTGTTGTTCCCTCAGCAAACGCTGTGCAGTTAGGGAGGGTGATGGTGGTCGAGGTACTCGAGGATAGAAATTTGAGTTTATATCAGAATGCATGACATGAGGACGTGGGTATGTAAAATTATAGGAACCTCCCTCAGGGATCCCACCAAATATGGCAGCTTCAAGCATAACAGCTTCATCATGCTCTTCCGAAGATATGCCACCCCACTTGTACATAATGTTGAGACAGAAATCAGATATGTAAATAAGCGCCATAGGACGCTGCACTAGCCCTTTCAATAGCAATTCAGATACAGAAGACTAATTTAACCTGAAATAACCAATACCTCATCAGACTGAAAGGCATCTCCATTAGGTTCACGACTCCCATGATTACTCCCACCAGGACTTGATGTAGGGCTATGGACCTCTTCTGGGGATTCTACATTTACAGAAGCAATGGGCCTAGAACGATGCCTCACTAGTGGCTGTTCTTCTACATCTTCAGCTTCCTCCTGAATAGACTTACTACCTTCTTCTAGAACCAATTTACCTGAACCCCTTGCTTGAGATGCGAAAAATCCTTGCCTCCAACAGAAAACTAAAATGTCAAACTGAAGGTTCATCTGCCATATTATAGGCAACATATACAATATGAAATTCGCAAAGACAAGTAGACTGGTGAAGGACAAATTAAGCCACAAATCAAACAGCCAACATAAAAATTCACACGGCTAGATTTGCCAACAAGCTTAATTAAAACACTTAAATAGATCAAAACTATCAGCTGGTTCAAAGATACGTGCAGCCACCATTACTACATGCCAATGGATGTGATAAAAACCACAATCAATTGATATATTCAGGAGACATATAACAAAGAACTCCTGGCTTACTAAAGAACAATTGAAAATCATTCATAAAGAGTAAGAATCAAATTTGAAGCTTCACCACCTAGGTTTGACTCACCACAACAAATACAAAAAGACCAAAAAATAATAGAAAGATGAACCTGACACCAACAAATGGATTGGGAAATAATGTAATACAGCGAAGAGAAAATATTCACCTTCCATTTGCAGTAGACACTTTCCCCCCATCTTCCAATTCCATGCCCAGAGGATCAGAAGATTGCTCTCCAACCTGCAATCCCACCGCACGGAGAGCCTTTTCCTGTTCCACGCTCTGAAGAGATGCAGAGACAGATAATTTAGCAATGTCCATATAAAATTAAGATAAATGAGTGATGGGGAGAAAAGATAGATGATAATATACAGCTAACCTTCAGGGACAAAGAAACAGCATGTGCAACATCAGCATCCTCCATAGCGGGTGATTCCTTGTCATGTCTTGTATCACTTGAACCCTACATGAAATGAAGAATCAAAGAAATATACAAGAATTTGATCAGCTGGATAAGAAATAAAGGCTTAAAATGATGTCAGGGTAGAGAAACTACGTTAGGAATATCAAACTGCCAACTTGCAGATGCCTCAGCATCTCGCTTGGAGGCTTCGATGGCAGCTCTGATCATTTCCTCTTCTATATCATTACTGTAGTCAGACACATTAGCTGCGGGAGTAAAATTTGGGTCAGGACGTCTTCCCGGAACATCGTCAAGCTCAATAACTTCTGGACCTGGAGCACTTGGAAGGTCATCATCATCGTCACCAATGACAACATTGCCACGGACCTCTCGAACATGTGCGGGAATGCTTCCAGTAACTTCTTCAATGTTAGGCCCATGGAAAGAAGCACTTGGCCCACTATTCCCATCCCCATCTTTGAATTCAATTGGAATCTCCCTTACCTCCCTCGGATGTGAAACACGGGGCATGCGGTTGGAAAAATCACTAGTAGCTCCATCAAAAATTCTTTGACCAAAACTTGAGTTTATGAGTGAGAATGGGTTCAAATTTTGAGCAGCTGACAGCAAAGGGTGTGCGGGAACAGAGGAATCAACATCTATGACATCGTCTGTATCCATAAAGTCATTTTGAGGGGCAGGATGCGAGACGGTGTGTACACTGAACATTAAAACAATTACATACTGTAAATGATTAGCTATTAGCTGCAAGAAACCTAAATAAGTTTATTCTCAAAACAAAACAAAAAAAACAAAAAAAGAATAAGTTTGCATCACAAAGTCAAAATGAGACTAGGAACACTTGAATTACGGACCTAGCCCTGTCTCCCTCATTGAAGTGTGCATTAACAGCTGCATTCAGATCCGCATTATGTTCCTGAGTACCAATCACATTATAAAACTGATCAATAAGATATATAACAACTACCATTTTTCATTAAGTACATTAAAAAAAGAAAATGAAGATATATTTATCTCAAGCAACTCTATATAATGCTTGCCGCATTCATGCTGATTGTATGGCTTGCTCATCAGTGTACCCATGTCTTCATATATGATTTTGAATGATTCGACCTTATGTTACATTTTTTTAAATGGTCTTACATTCTTTCCTTGCCAAATTTACCATGCTTTTTTTTTTAAATAACCCAGCCCAAAATCGAACCCAACACCATGGGAGCCATATTGGAAGCCCCAACCATATGGATCACCCGCAATGGGTTATCATGCACTCTTAATAGGAACTGTTTTCACCCTGAATGCTAAGTAGAACATCTTCAGAAAGACGATGAAATGTCAAATGGTTCAGCAAGCAAGGTTACAATCCTAAATGTAGCCACTTATTACTCTTGCTTCTTTCTGTTTTCATCTTCTTTGTGAAGATAAAAGAACTTATTGTCCTTGCCAAATCTTCCATCACACAAGCATGATGTTATCTTCTAAGTAAAATACAGCTTACTCCTAGATCACAGCACACGACTCACATCTATCATCCTAGACATATATCAATAATTTGCGTTCACCATTCAGCAGTTTGTATACAACTGTCTACTAACTACTTTGGAAATAAGTCATAATAAAAATCGAATGATAATTTTGATACGGAAGTCTACACCCAAAACTGTGAAATTCTGTGTATCACAGCCAAATAGTGTAAGCAATTGATAGTATCAGTTAAAGCACACTATCACTCAAAATTTCAAGACCATTAATTCACAAGGCACCTATTTTTATCCAACTTTGACCACTAATTACTGACATGAATTCTACATGCATTTCTCTCACATTACCCATTTTCTGACCACCTCAAATATGTTAGAACTGCAATTCCTCATCCACACACAGAATTGACAATAATGAATTGCATAATTGCAATTTGAACTTTCAAGTTACTTTAAGAACGCCAATTATTTTCTCCTCTACCAGTTTTTTTTTTTCTTTGTGGTGTTTGATAGTTTGTTATATAATGCTTCCTCTAAGCTATGGCATGGTTTAAAATCAAATAGTTGAAAAGACTAATTCAAGTAAAATGCTTATTAAAAAAAATAGTAGGCTGCCTATAATATAATAACTGAGGCCATCTAAACAATCTACTTTCTTGCAAGATCTTCCAGGCAATCGTAATGATTTTGTCAAAACAAAAGCTCCAGAGAAATGGTTTCTTCGGTTGCTTTTAAATATTCTTGCTGATATTAGATTTTTTTTTTTTTTTCCTTCTTTGGCTGACTTTCTAAAATTAGAGAACCTAGTGAGATCACAAAAAAAGCACAACACCATAAAAAAATCAACGTCTCAACTTTCACCACCAACCGCGATCCTGAACTTACGATGATCATCCCATTCACCGCTCAAATCACACACTTAATTCTATAAAAATCTCAGCGTCACATCAAAACAATCGACACGAATTCTACCAGATCAAACGAAACAACTCACTCAAACCCCACAGTTCAGCAATCCAATTGAAGACCCTAAGGCGATCCAAATCGAGAAAGCTCACCTCGAGCATCCGTACGGCGACGGCCTCAGAAGCGCCGGTGATGCTGATGAAGGTGTCGATCGCGTCCTGAGGTGGCCTCGCCATTTCGAGATCGCTAGGGTTTCTTCAAATCGCCGATGAGAGAGAGAGAGGGGGGGTAACTACAAAGGAGAGTAAATCGCCAAGTCTCTATTTATTTATTATTAATCTCGAAAAAGCAAAAGGCAATTGCGAACAGTGAATGAGAGTTGGGAGTTTTGAAGCGGTTGGAGAGAGAGAGAGAGAGAGAGATTTCTTCAGAGTTCTGATGAGATTGGGATCCGCTTCCGCTTCCATACTTGCGATCGAAGGGACCGAAAGCGAGGGCTCTAGGTGGGCCACGTAAGCAATGGGGAGGGTCGATCTCGGCCGTTGGATGGTCGATGTGCGGTGGATAGTGTTGGTAGGTGGGAGAGCACACGAGAGGGAAACGTGGAACAGGAGGGAATGGGAACGTGCAGGCCCGAAGGAACCCTAGGAAATGGGCTGGGCTGGGCTGGGAGTGGGCTCATACTTATATTGGTGGAGTGTTTGTCTCGTGATTGGGTGTGCTAAGAGCTTTATGCACATAACTAGAAATTTTAGAAGCGCGCATATCCAGAACCTTCTTTTATTTACAATGGATATTAAACAGAATTCACATCGCATATAATATTCAACCAAACTTTGTTTGGTTGCCTGTATGTCTTTGTTGGGGATATGTGACTAGAATTACAAATATCTTAGTGAAATCAATATAATTTAAGTTAACTTCATTTGATGTGTTTACGGCATGAAATATTTAATTACATTTGATAAAAGTTTTAATCTTTTCGATCCTATTTTTTTATACATGGCTGCAAAATTCTCACTAAATGCATGGAAATAAACAGCCTCATATTTGGGGGAGCTCGGTATGGAAAATCATGAGAGATAGAGAGAGAGGTTTACAGGTATCCTAGCATCTACATGAAATTTACTTCATTCATATATGATAGATACCTTTTATAATGATGCTCTAATTATTTTTACTAATATCTATAATTTACAATTTTTAAAATTGGTAACAAGCATTTATTGCATTTTCCATTTTTTTCGTTATTTCCCATGTTTCATTCTCCAAGTATATGATTTTCTATACAAAGCCCTTGAAGGTTTTACCGCGCTTTTATCTGAAGAAGACGGGTATTGGTAAAAAGATATTATCTATAGAACAAATAATTCAGCAGAGCAAAATGTAATAGAGATAACACATCAAGTATTTCATGCTTTACCTCAGACATGCATTTTTAAACACGCGTCCACAAAAAAGTACTCTCCATAATGTATATACTTGCAGATATCTCCAACAATCTCCACCCTATAGAAATCTATATTTTAAATGGATTGGATAGTGAAAATCCACACATCCCAGAGAACAAATTTTGACTCGCATAGGCATGGAAAGTAGAAATGGTCATCTTTTCACTAGCATATTAGATACAAGTTTAGTTGAGGAATAATATATAAGGGATTGTGTCAAGTAATCCTACTACAATGAGAATACTGAAGCATGAATCAGTCAACTTCATAACGATCATCAAAATCTTCATACTTCTGCTTGGAATACTCATAACCTGATTGCCGTGCTTCACGTTTCCTCCCTGTTTTCTGTGTCTCTCGCCTAGCACCTGTTTCTGACTTGTAGACTTGCGAGCAGCCCCTGCTATTTTTATGCCTGTGCCTCTGTCTATGAGCATGCTGATGGCTTACATGCTTATGTTGATGTTGATCATTCAGAATCAAATCAGCATTTGAATGTTTTTGAAGAGCATGATGGTGTGTGTTACTGCTACTTCTTCGCTTTTTTTGCATATGGGAAGGATGGTTTCTGTTGTTGTAATGAATGTCATAGTCATCTTGAAGATTACGAGTATGAGATCGTTTAACACCTTTCCCATGTATTCGACGGGTTCTCTTTCTTTGGTCTCCACCAGATAGATCATCCCACCAATCATAAAGAGGATCAAAGAACCCTTTTTGATGCAATAACCATAGCAGGACAGTCACTGTGTGCAATATGAACCCATTTAGATTGGGTTGGTGTTAAGAACATAATCGCAGTTTTGAACCAACAAAATAAAGGTACTTATACCTGCGGGAAAGATTGCCAAGAGTAATCCAAAGAGCAAAATCCAACTCACACATATATACTGTATGTGGCAAGTGATATCAAAGAAGCTCGAACATTTATTTCTGTGGCAAAGAGAGAAAATTTAGGTGATAGATACGCAGAGAATAAACTGGACAAGCCAGTCAGAATGTTATGGTATTATGATTAATTGTGTGACCTATCTACTTCTTTTGAGGAAATTACAGGGATTTTTCTTCAAATACCTAATACATATAGAGTTACTAGGATGTCCTTAAATACTAAAAAAAACATATTTTCAAATCTCATATTTCAATTAGCAATTTACTTAAACTACACAAGTAGCCATGTCTCCTTTTATAGTATACACCTAGTAAATTCTAATTAATATATAGCTAGACCATGCCCAAAATCATATATTTTCAAGTATTAAATCAATTATGTAGAAATTTAGAATTAATCCATTTTTGGAAGAAAAAAATAATATTAATTATATTAATTAATTAAGAAAATAATTATAGATGTGTGTGGTCTACCATGCCCAGACGATGCAAATAAGAGAACACATACCTACATGTTTTACCTGTAAAGAAATCAACTACAGCATCCCATACTGTTTTCAGCATCCTTTTGATAGATTCGAAAAATCCATGTATGCCACTCTTCCCCGCTTCATCTGTAGTGACAATCTGCAATATTCTTAGTTAGAAAATAATCAGTTATGAAAAGAATGAAAAAAAAACCCAAAGCAGTAACGATTTGCAGCATATTCTGATATCAAGATATGAATGTGTAGGTATCAAGTTATAATACAAGACATGTATCTAAGTCTATATACATCTCCTAATTTCTATGATAAGTTTAAATTGATCATATATAGATGCTGCAGCAGTTGCATAAGCTTTAGTAGAACAACCAAAAAGGTAGCTTTCGCTACCTTTCAGTCGCCTTCTGTTCTTTTTCGCAGGGCCTTCTCTCGAACAGTTGGCAAGGAATATGGCACAAAATTCGTAAGGAGTTTATGTCAGCTTACAACCCATTGTAAATATTGGTTGCAGCTTTCCTACATTTAGATTCTTTTTGACAGGCAACTGAACTGTCTTGAGTGGGGAAAGGCTTGGCAATGACTATTTAAAATGGAAAGTCATAACATTGAAATTTAACAAAATAAATAACAGCAATATCAATCACAAAACCATTCACTGTCTCACGATATAGACACTAAAGGTGCATCAAGAACCTGAGTTCCATTATCAAGAATAGTTGCTGTAGTTGTGAATTGGCACTCTGCTCGATCAACTTCACTAAAATCAGAAGCCTTTAAGATAGCTGTAAACTTTACAGAATCAACATCTGAGTATAACAGGCGAAAGCAAGAATAGTAGCTGAGTTGAGTTCTTTATTTTCCATTCCTATTGCAACTTACCAGCACATTCATACTTCCCAGCTTGATCCGTTGTTGGGTATAGGTAAAATGAGCGAACAATAACCTCCTCCGGTTTCATTATATAGAATTGTTCCTGCAGTCACATGTACAGAATACTATATAGATATGAAGGCCATCGGAACATTTGCCATTAAACTTTAATATGATGACAAACATTTATATGGTCATCTATTAAGTTGACAAAATAGTTAATATTTTACAAGTATACTAATAACTATACTGGAGGAGATACAGCATGTGCATGTCTTACTGTAATCAAAATGTGGATGCTATATATAGCAGGTAAGATGATACGTCTGCGCAAAAGACTGAAAAAACATATTCAGCACTACTTACAACTAGGATAAGTAGTGCCGATTGCTAGATATACAGGCAAGAGACCCGATATAAGACAAAAGATGCAATGCTGGAAATAGCAAAGCTTGCTAAATTGTATGTTCAGCCATTGGTGGGACAAAGACTAAAAATTTTCCCAGCTCACTGAGAAAACTTAAGCTATAGAGCACCGTAAACTGAGACGACTGATAGAAAGTAGTCTTCGGACCAGCATTCACCAGAATCATGCTGCAAATAGTGCTAGTAACCATTTACCACTGTTAACATGAACTATAGCAAGAGAAGAAGCCAGCACAAGATCGAAGTAAAACTGCAAGTAGTGCTAAATATTATTAATATTAACTAAATTTTTAAAGGCTGTTTGAGTATTTGATCTTTGAAGTGTGTTATGTTCCTTGAAGAACAAAAAGTAGTAATTAACTTATTTATGCAAATACGGATAAACATTTTCAAGGCAGTTACTGGAATTTCAATACAAAAGAGTACAAGTAAATGCTTTCAGAACCAATTCATTTATTCTGCATGGTAAACAGTTCAATATGATATCTCGCAGTCATATAGCAGTAATGTTTAGCAGGAATATATATACTGGTAGAAAATCATTTCAATAAATCATAGAACAAGGCACTGTACCAGATTAAAAAAAGATGGAGAATACCTCCATATAGTTAACGCCCCTCAGGCAGTCGAACTGCAAATGCAAATTACTGATATAAGAAAAATATCAAAGATAAATAAGAATTATTTGTGAAAGGAAACTACACTATCAAAGTGTCAAGAGATGAAGCTCTGGCTGCAGTAAGTATCTAGAAATATTAATCTTGACCATTGGACTTGATTACATATTTTTCTGTTCTTTAATTTTGCAATAGAAAATAAGAGCTCAGAATTTTCATAAGCATGGCATGGGCATTTTCCTAATACACACACACTTATACATCAACATATGAACTTACATGAATAACCAGTAAACATACCGTTAGGCTATATGATGCTTCTAATTTACCAGTGTTCTTGGTTGCTACTGTAGCAGTACCAAATTGTGTAAGAGCTTCAAATGTTGGGATATTTATGCTTACGATCTTTCCAGGACTTCTGAAAAAGAAATATTACAAGGAATTGGCAGATGCAACTAATAGATATTGCTAATGAATTTTATACTATTTTTAAAAAAAGAATGCAATTAGATATGATTTGATGAACTTTAGTATGATATTAAATAAAACATGGGAGGAAATCAGGTAAAATAGACAATCATATAAAACAACCTGTTTAGAGGTATTAAATCTCTCTGTATTTCTAGCAATTTATATGCATGACACATGTTCCAAAACTTAGCCAGCTTTTAGAAAGATGGTAGACATTTTATGGGCAGGACTTCTAGCTACTTATTAAATGCATTTATTAGCCATTGATCCTTCTAGATCACGGGCAAAGAAAACTACCATCAATAAAAGCCTGATGTATCAACCAATGAGGAGTGCACTTAGCCTATGGCAGAGAATCCAAAAGGCTATTAATAGTTCAAGCATCAACAGGTAAAGCGGTTACTATATGGAGAAAGTGGAATGTTACTTGACAACAAAGCAAGGTTACTGGAACATCAAATAGTGAAAATATACAACAACAACAACAAGCCTTTATCCTAAATTGTTGGGGTCAGCAACATGACTTCTATTGTCCCGTTTAGTTACTTTAAGGTTTGTCTCCTCCATTCATTTTTATGATATCGTTGTTAATTGCTTCCAAATAAGCTATCTTAGGCCTACCTCTACTCATTGTACCATTCACTATAATCTTGTCATTTCTCCTAACTCGTGCACTTAGTGGGCCTCTCTAATGCACATGATCAAACCATCTCGATCAGTTTACTCTCATTTTATCAATTTATCCTAAATAGGATAAACCTCCATGGATTCACTCATTTCTTATCCCATCTCTTAGTGTGGAATCAGAAGGCCATCGTAGCATCCTCATATCTGCTGCACTCATTTATGCACCCGTTGTTTCTTAATAACTCAACATTCTTATCCATAAAAGCATTGCGACCTTATACTTGTCTTATGGAATTTTCTTCCCTTCTATTTTCATGAGTATTCTAAGGTCACATAAGACCCCAAAAACATTCCACCATCCTAACCATCCTGATTTGATTTGATTAACTATGTCATCCCCAATCTCACCATTTTGATGAACAATAGATCATAAATGAAAATCTGGTTTGCCTAAATATGAAGAAAGATGCTACATATATATAGGTATACATATAGGAAATAAAGTGTAAGATAATAACTAGTAAATAAATGATATTATCCTCTAAAACCCAACAGATAACTAGTGAATACATATAGATACACATTCTCATGTTGCCACAGGAAAATTTATTGAAACTTCAGTATGACACTTATCAGAAAAAAGAGAATAGAGACTACCAAAAAAGAAGAATGGGAAAAGGGAACCTAAAGAGAGCGAGATGGAATATGAGATAAGATATCAACTATGCAAAAGTTAAGCGAGCAAAAAACTAGAGTACCTCCATAGAATATATGATAAAAAAATGAGATAAGTTACTTTAAATGTATGTTTTCCTCTCAACGACTCTCTTCTGACCATGGTAATAATAAGCTTGAGCAAGATTAGCTTTCTTGAATGTGACAGGAAAGTTACTGGCGACAAATTAAGTCTGGAAAAGAAGGACAAGTAATAAGTAATGTCGTTATGGATGATCAGTTGTGCACCCTGACAACAAAGAACAAGTTTTGACAGAGGAAAGAACAGTTGAAGAAACAAGAAGATGAGGCAGGCAGTAGCCACTGAGCATTAATGGATAGGATGTGGAACCTTTATAGGGTTGGAAATTACTAGCTAGAGGGGGGAGGCTGCATGATTTTATTTAATAGAAATCTTTACGATATGTAAGGATTTCAAAGTGTTTAGATGAAGATCAATTAATTTGAATCTCAAATTTTGTGTCACACAATATGGCTTTATTTAGAAGGCCACTCATCACCGTCCATTCTGTAGCCATCTGTGATTCATGAGAAAGACAACTCAGAATCATTTGAAATTTAACTTACGTGTATTCTTAGGTTGTAAAGCAATTGCTTATGAATACCTCGCTGTTAGATTCCAATTGAAGGATTTGCTTCCAGATCTTGTAAGCAGGAGCCACGTCTAACTGTGTGTGTGTGTACGTGCGCATGCGTTTGCATGCTGATAGGTTCGGATTTTTATTATTGCAGCAGGTATTCATATGCACACATGTATTGAAGATTTCTATGCCTAGAAATCTTTATGAACGCATGAAGGTACATGTTTGTGTATAATAAAGAATGCAGGCTTTCACATGTATATTTGAGTGCACGATATCTGATAATAAAGCTTAAACATGCCCGCCATTGACCTCACTATATTCAGAAATCCAAATATCCAAACTAAAGTATGGAATGTATACCCCCATTCAAGGGTAGAATTAGAGTGGTTAAGATGTAGTACCTTTGATAGACATATTGTATGTCATCAGCAGTCAATTCTATCAGTAGATTGGTATTAAGAACTTCTGTGATCCCTACTGAAAATGAATTTATTCCTGCATTCTGTACCGGTCAAAAGATGGTCAAACTTCAAAAAAATATTGGTAAAGAAATAACAAAATAATAGAAAACGCAACTGGATGTTGATTGACTCTTTCGAATCTTCCTTCAATGACATATTGTGGTGGCTGCCTCCTGCTTATCCGATTTTGGTCAGCCTATAAAACATAAAAAGGAGACTAGATAAAATAATTAAATAGCCAGCATTAGTTGCATCAGTCTCATTTCTACTAAGGTAAATGGTTTGAAGAGCAATATTTGCTCTTAGCAACAATTATTCATATATTATACAACACAACAAGGAAGAAGATGTTGAATCTACTACTGTGATAATTCCAACACGATTACAGAGAATAAAGGGGCTTAAAACATTCCTCCATCCACAATATATAGATCTGGTTAAACTTTTAGAGAATAAACCAGTTCAAACAAACAGGAATTTGGAAAAGTAGAAAGGAACATAAAAAGCATCTGAAACAAGACTCATGGATGAAACTTATCTTTCAAAAACCATTTCACATGTGGGACGAAAAGGATAAGTTCATCAAGACGAAAATGACAGGAGATGAGGATACTGACCTCCCAAAAATCCGATAACTGATTATGCAAGCAACTCCAAAATGGTGATGAACAAAAGTTTGGTTGGCCCCTATACGCTTCATAACTAACACCAATCTTGTTACATTCAAGACCGTCTAGTGTAAATCTTACTCTCTCCAACAGCATCCATTTAGAATAGTTATTCCCAAAACTTTGTGGTTGACCTGCAGCCACCTTCAAGAAGAAGTTAGCAATCACAAAGTCAAATCTGGTCTTTATATATAAATATTATGGATGTGTCAGAATTTCAATATATACATCATTCTGAAATAGGAGGGAACATAAACACACTAAACTTTCTGAAATTAAGTTAAAGAGGTCAGCATCACATCAAAATTTGGACCTGATAGCCACTGAATATTCTTTTATTGGCCTGAATTTACAGGCCCATGAGAATTATGAGATCACATAATCTTTGGATGTGACTGCGATAATATTTTTCTATATAATTGCTTGATGCAGGTATCTCACTATGGTTTTTGCGCCGCATACCCAGCCACACAAATTGCGTTTTTGAACTTCGACGCAAAGCTTAGAAATTCTTCAAACTCTCAACCTTCTGTCTTTTTAATGCTTTCCCACAAACATCAACTAAATATCGTTGGATTGTTTTACAATACATCAGAAACTGACAATGACTACTAGAACTTGAAATAATAGTAATAAATTGATAATTGTATAACATACCAATCGAGGAGTTACTAGATAGAAATCCTCAAATGATGGAATACTTGTATAGCCAACAAAGTCACCAACAAGATTGACTCTCAGAAAGTTGTCCGCAGATAATACTGTCCTATTTTCAGGACCGACAATGACCTCCTGAAAGGGATATTACAATAATCACAGCTAGGTAAGAGAAATGACATAAGCACTTAGTTAACAATCATTCAGTAAAATATTGATAGTCATATGTGAAAGGTAAGAAACAAATATTCTTTTGACATTTTCAAATATCTGGAAGATCAAGATCAGTCAACTTACGTGATATGGAACCCATGGCTCAAACTTCCATAATAGATGATAATTCATTTTAAAATAACAAAGGATTGAATGATCTCAATGAAACAAGAGAAATAAGTTCAACATCAAACATGATCACTGAAAGTAGCAACAGAAAAAGAATTTTTTATTTAACTTGTTGAAAACAGAATGGGTATAAACAAATAAATTTAATTATTAGAGATAAATTGCACAGTACATAGATACAATAAAGGCTGGGGTGAGAGAGAAGGAGGGAGGGAGGGGTGTTAAGTGTTTACTGAAGTGTCATATTTGTTCACTAACATTAGTATGCAACACAAAGGAATAATCTCACTAAGAAATAAGCTAAATAATGGATTGTTGAACTGTAGTTGTCAACCTCATAAAATGACAAGAGGATCATGCAAAAGCAGAGAAATGGGAAGCATCTCTGTTAGCTGCATATATCCAGATTTTCAGGGCTCTGTTAGCTTTATTATCTCTAAATTAATAAAATAATTATGTGACGAGGTTGATACCAAATGTGAGGCTGGTACAATAAGTGAAATGATCTTTATAGTTGCAAGAAGGTTTTCAATTATGTGCTTTTTCAGCATAATTCCTTAAAGTTGAACATAATTCCGTATAGATAATACCTGCAGACTGCAGTTAGTATGATCATGATGATCAGCCTATATTACTGTATATTTGAGGAGACAATTTTTTTTACGATTTGAATCATATAGAGACCGCATTGAATGCTTCTCATAATCTGACGAGTCATATCTTGAATATCAATCAAAGATGATTTATCTCGGTCGTGTTTTGACTTCCTCGGCCACGAGTTTTGCTATAATTGCCAACGAGTTTTGCTATAATTTCCATGATTATATGCTTTCCAAAGGTCAAAGGAATATTTCCATCCCTATTTATCTCCACAAAAAGTACAGGCTGTATAGTCATAATAACAACCCTACTCTTGCTACTCACTAACTGTTAGCTACTAGCTTTCTGGCAGCTTGATTTAGGCAATGTCTTCAAGAGCAGTATTGGCAATGGATATGCAACTGCTAGATGTACAGAAATACGATATATATAAGAGAAGGTAACCATATTACACTGCACATATAATAGAGAATAGACATTCTTACATTACAAGAAAAATCATATAAATCAGAATAATGGTGAAACCAGTCCGCAATCAAGAAAACCTACCGAAATAGAAGATCCTTTTTTCACCTGGATGTGAACATTAAAGCCAAGTGATCGCTTACCAATGCCAAAAACATGGAACCTAACAATAAAAACTACTGATATTAGCCTCTCATCATACAAGGGAGATATTAAAAAATGAAATTATCCAAATTTTATCTCAATGCTTGCAAGACTGAGAATATATATAACGTAAGCATTTTCTAATTAAAAATATCTAAAAAGATAGATGCCTATGTAAACAATAGAGCTACTGGCATAAGTATAACAAAATATATAATCAGGTAAAATCAATTACTACTGCATGCCTTCATTTTGACCAAGAAATTTCTTTGCATATTTCAAAACTAAATCATTAAAATCAGTTACCATATGTTGCAAGTGTTGGATTTAACAAGGAACCACCTTTTCTTATTTCATAATTGTTGCATCAAACCAGCAAATCATGCATGTCTACACTATAATATCTAGCCACAGCATTCAAAAAGTCACGTGTTTCCATAATTTCCAATATTAAACTATGATTGTGACCTTCACAACCTTCTAGAGTACAACAGAGCATCTAAATAGCCAAGTTTTAGATATGCCATGACAGCTTATATTAAAACTAGTGTGAACACCGTGCAAAGCACGTCATATTTTTCCCGCTATAGTAATCGCAGTTATAACTGCTACAGTACTTTTTACTTTGGGATTGCTGCATGCCCCAACACTCTGCTACAGTATTCCCACGTACTACAGCATTTTTCCAAAAAAATCACAGCGCCCGGTTCATGCTTGCTACAGTAATAATGTTGTGCAGTAAATTCTACTGTAGCATTTACTGTAACATGAATAGTGAATTTTGGGTTCTCCCATTTGTATAGAGGAGTAGATATGACAAAAAATATGTTGATTACCCAAGGTATACTAGTATCCCATACTGAAAACCTATAAAAAAAGTTTGAATGCTCATAAAATATAACAGCAGAAGTTTAAACATGATTCTGGATATCATACCATGAGCATTTTCTAATAAAGAAAATCTACAAAGTTAGAAGCCTATATAGACAATAGAGCCACTGGCATAGCAAAATATATAATCAGGAAAAATCAATTTCTTCTTCATGTCTTCAATTTGACCAAGAATTTTCTTTGCATATTTCAAAAACTAAACCATTAACAAAGGCATTTGCCTATATCATAATTGGTGCATCAATCCAGCAAATCACGCATGGTCGCACTGAGATATAGTCACAGCATTCAATAAGTCACGTGATTCTATAATCTCCAATAATATATTTTTATTTTTGAAACATTGCCATAACAACCTTCTAGAGTACAACAGAGCATACGAATAGCCAAGTTTTAGATGTGCCATCAAAGCTTATATTAAAAATATGACAGAAAAGATGCTGACTACCCAAGATATAATCAGTATTCCATATGCCTAAAACCAATAAAAAATTTTGAATGCTCATAAAATATAACAGCAGAAGTTTAAACATGATTCTGGATACCATACCATTCACCTGGAAATCGTAGACAGTGAGCAGTATTGGCCTTTCCTTTCATCAGTGCATCAACTATTGGTGTATTACAGAATTGTTAGCCTTTTTCCCTTGAGGGAAGGTGAGCAATAGTCAAAGTACTTACAGAAGTTGCCGCAAGAGGAAGGAACTCGATGTTGTGGCCCACAAGGACAACAAATTGGCTAGTAAAAATATGACAGAGATCAGAACGAAGGGTACATCATGCAGATCAACAAAGCAAAAGAACATAAAAGCAAAATGTTGAGAAATTCATCAAGCAATTTTAGCTGTTTCAAAGACCATAAATTTTAAATTGGTGAGAGATAGACACTGATAATTGTGTAAAGAATTATATCAAGGGAATAAAAACGGACTAAACTAGAGTATCCTTTCCTTACACTAATATCTAATGATTTTATAAATAATTAGGAATATGAATACGTAGAAAGCTGACATGTAATTAGCCAACACAATTAACCCTAAATGCTAACTAATTCAACATTTTTCACCAAATTCATAAATTCTGTTTATAATACATCCGAGGTTTGAATGCAAAATGTTTACAGTATAATATATTGCAGCCAATTTTAGTTGTGACTCGTGATTAATGTTTGAATTCTCTATGAGGTAAAAACATGTATATTAAAAAGATTAAGCAAATCTTACCTGCGTATGCTCAATGATATGACCACGTTCATCCCGTAACCTACAGAATGGTCTACATCAATGACAATTCATCTAAAGGATATCAATTTATACATTACTTATAAAAAAACGTGCCAATGAAAATAATGGAGACGAGAAAGACATTGTACTAATATTAAGGAATTTGTAGTTAGCTGCACAAAACAATGTAGAAAATTTAACTCTATCATCTGATAGATAGAATTATCAATGTGAAGCCATCAGGAAGCTACTAACATTTTTAATAACCATGAACCCTAAGTAATTAAGAAATATAATGTTGAGATTTTACTAAAAGTAGGTTAGTTTAGCTGGTCCATAGGCTGTTCATAGCTTCAAAAGGAACTTCAATCTGTACTAATTTGACTTACTAATAAAAAGAATTTAAAACTAATTGTGCTCCTACCATATAACACTAAATGAATATGACAGAAGCAAAGTCTGCTGGGATATGGATTCCTATTATCAGCCTTGATGATAGTCACACATCAGTAGGGCAATAAGTGCCACCAAAAGGGCCATCATATAAGTAAAACGCATAACTTATGAAGATACTCAACTTTAAAAACCACCCAAATAGTCAACATTTTCAAGGGAAAATCCTTAAGTTCAAAAAAGAAAATATGGAAGAACACACCATAGTTATGTGGCACCTAAAAGATATGGAAGGATTCCAATTTCTCAATGCATTCAGCTGTTTAATAATAATGGATTCAGCTGTTTCTCAATGCAGCAATTGGAGGGAGAAGAGAGAATAAATTCAAAACTATTCAAATCATGTAGGATGTAGAAGGCCAACCAAAGAAATAAAGTACAAACCTGTGATGGGTTCACTAAAAAAAGAAAAGAAAAGAAGAGCATGACATTAATCCTAACATGATGATGAGTAATCCATACCTTTCACAAAATTTAACAACTTTTTCAGTAGCATCAGATCTACATTTGCGTGTTTTAACATAGAACTCCATAGGTTTGTATGATACATCCTGAAGAATGCGTACTGAAGAATTGGTTAGTACTTGTTCATGTATCAAGAATAAAGATAACATTTAGGATACGATATATAAGACTGATGCACAACTTTTGAAATAAAAACATAGGTTATCAGTTAATAGCAACCAATTAGTTTAGGTAAAACATCTGCAACAAAGATAAAATGCAACAACTTTGTACACCTGTGATTAACATGTTACTCCAAAACTTCTATACCAATTATGTGCCTACTAGGTGTAAAATATGAAATTGGAGAATATAGACTATCAAGATTTAAAAGTACAATGCAACGCGCTAATACACATGGTACATATGCAAAAACACTACATATCAAGCATTATGCAAATCAACACATATCAAGCATTATTAACTGTTTTTTATGTTGTTAACATCCTCATATTTAGATGTTAAAACATTGGTTCAACAGTAGTGATCAAACTTCATCGTGTATTTGGTGGGGGGGAAATCACCTTGAGCTCCATTAATAAGATCTTAGTGACAGAACGAACAATTAAGTATCATCACCCAATTCAAAACCTAATTGTATCTTTGTTAGATGATAGATATCCAAATCCAAATCCAGGTTATTGTAAGCGTCAATATATGTTGATTTATAAAAAAAAGGCTATCTCATGTATTGTAAAGCAAAGATGATCAAGCATTAATACATTTAGGTTTTGTCATAATATCTGAATTAATTCAACATGATATATTTCACATTTTTTTAATAACCACATTGAACATAATAATCAGCCATCGATAATTAATGTTTTCCATATTTATAGGCTAACGGTAAGTCTAACAAGTTGATATAATAGAATCATCTTAATCAAGTTGACTAATGATTTACCAACATGTCAATGTGATTCCTCTATTTAAAACCCAATATCTAGGATGCAGTGACCTCATCCTCTAAATCAATCAAGCAGACCTCCCTCTTGTTTACTTGATAACCACACCCAGTATTCAGCCTTTTCACATGTCAGGATCCCCATCTCATATCAAATTAAAGACTTGAACAACAAACATCATGAAGACAGCTATTCTTTAGTTAGTCCTTAGGTACAAAGACAAATAGCCTGGTACAGTTGTAACTCAAATTGCAATCCACAGAATGAAGACCGATAAACAGTACGAGTAGCAAAATTTCCCGATTTAACAGAGTAAATGAACAAGTAAAGGTGAAATAGGTTTTACCCTTATGTATGTTAATTCGTAGAGTGCATATGCTGCAGACTTGTTGATCGTGATGATTGGAGGTGCACGTATTGTTTGCATTTTTTGTGTATCATTCTCCTCCACCTCCACTAGTTCTGCCACAATAGAAGCCTCCCCACCGCTCTGCCATTTATAAACAAAATAAAAGATTACTAAATGCTACAAAGAAAGTGGAATAAGGAATGCATTTCTTTCTTTCTTTCCAGGCATGACTATCATTGGATCATAAACAGGAGCATCAATTTCCACAGACTTAAGAGGAATTGAAAGCTAAAAAAGTGAACCCATTCATTCAAAAGCTAGGTTTCCTGAAACAATATCCAAATTATTTATGACCAAGAATTAGTAAGGGGTCTAGGAGAATTCATCCCTAAAAGAAAGTTGTTACAAGGTGATACGAGTAGCCGTGTGAGCACCTTTGATTGCGGAATTATCAAAAATGTCTTTGTGAAGAAAATAACAAACCACAAGATCAATTCAATATGTCGAAGGAAAATACATTTTCTAGATTATGAAGAATAATAGATTACAAATCCCTTTCCTCACAATCTCTCTAGAACAAAGAAAAACTCTCTATTCTCTCTAAACTCTCAGATTTACCAGCAAGAATCCGCTCTCAATAGGGTTTAGTTATATACAAACCCTAAAATCGAAACAGGCTAGGAATCCAAATTCGGCCCAGACCCGCTATCGGTCGACCGATGCACTCCTATTGGTCGACCAATAGGTCTCCATCAGTCAACTGATAGGTGAGATCGATCAACTGTCCAGAGCGGTTGTTTTCGACCCTGTAGTGTGCATGTGTATCGGTCGACTGATATTGTTCATCGGTCGACTGATATTGTTCATCAGTCGACCGATCAAAGCCAGTTTGCCAGACTTGTTATTTCCTGATTCTTGTCATTTCCATTCGTCGTTTCTATTCTCAAGCTACCATGAGAATCATCTATCCTCAAGCTCCCATGAGAATCGTTAAGTTCCCAAAGCAGAGAAGATACACTTGTATCATGGCTCTCCCCTTTAGGAACTTGAAGTCTCGTTCAAGTTAGAACTTCAGCTGAGGAGACTCTCGAGCTCCTTCTTTGTTGAACCACTTGACCTTGCTAGAAACCTGACATTGACGTCCAACCAAAAATAACTCTTTCATCCCATGTCTAGTCGTAGTCACCTTCTGCTCTAATATGCAATCCTCTTTCAGTGGCTCCTCTCTATCAAACCACAAGTCTTCAACATGCGGCAAGATCACTTTGTCGTCATCCTCATCATCCAGCAAATGGAGGTTCGAATAACTTCAAGTACTCAGCATTAACCATTGAATACATACCTAAGTAAGGTGGCAAATCCAGCTTGAAGGCATTGTCATCGATCTGATCAAGAATCTGAAACGGACCATATCGTAAGGGCTTTAATTTCTTTTCTTGTCCCTTTAGTCGCTCCTTACCTAACTTCAGCCATGACATATCACATTTGCCAAAGTTATAAGGAACTCAATGTTGATCATGCTTCGCCTTGTACTTCGATAGTGACTTCTTCAACTGTGCTTCAACTGTGGCGTAAATCTGCACAATCTTCTCTAGAAATCGCTGAGCCTTCTGTCTTTCGCTCCCTTCTTTGCCGTCGGACGTAGCATCACTAGAGAATACTAAATCAAACGGACTTAGAGATAAGAACCCGTAACAAGTCTTAAATGGTGACTTTCCCGAAGATCCGTGAACAGTCCTGTTAAGAGCAAACTGAAAATATGATAAGCTCTCATCCGAAATCTTGGGATGTCTAGAATTATACCCCCGCAACATGTGAACCATCGTTCGGTTGACTATTTCCGTCTGCCCGTTTGTCTGTGGATGGAAGGTTGTGCTTTTTTTCAATCTAATGTCCATCAAACTCCACAAAGAATTCCAAAAATGTCCAAGAAACCTGCTATCCCGATCCGAAATAATCGAACGCGACAAACCAAAGTGCTTTCACACATGCTTAAAAAACAACTGCGCTGCACCCGCTCTCGTCACTGTCTTCTTGCAAGGAATCAATATCACCATCTTGCTAAACCTGTCCACCACAACGAACAAGTAATCATGCCCGCGCTTAGTCATTAGCAACCCTCCTAAGAAATCCATAGAGATACTCTCCCACGGTCTAGAAGGCACTGGCAACGATAGATACAATCTCTGCTTTCTGTTAGAAGGCTTTGATGTAAAACATAGCTTACACCCTCCAATATACTTTGTAACATCATCTAATATATTTAGCCAAAAGACATGGCGTCGAAGATTGAGTAACGGCTTTTGAATCCCAAAATAACCTTGCACACGCGATGTATATGCCTCTCTAATCCACTGCAACCGTTCGCCATTCTCCGAAATGCAAAGTAATGTCCCACAATACAACAAATCATCTACTCCGAGCTCATACTCCCTCTTCCGACCTACTTTCACCCGCTCGAACACACTGTCGAAGTCTCTGCTGGATGTGTACATATGTGCATACTCCAAGGGAACCAATGGTTGAATACGCGTCACCACTAACAAAGCTCTCACCGACAGTCAAGATAGCATATCGGTCAACTTGTTGGTCGCCCCCTTTTTGTACCTAAAGATGATGTTAAACGCCATCAAATAGGACATCCACTTCATGTGTCGTGTCTGTTGTAACTTCGTCTGGACATGTAAAAACTCTAATGACTTATGATCCGAGTACACAACCACCTCCTTACCCAATAGGTACACCCTCCAATGCTTGATCGCCTGGTAGAGACCATAAAACTCCTTATCATAAGTTGGATAGTTCTGAATAGCACCCGTAAACATCTCAGAATGATACTCTACTGGCTTCCCATCCTGCGTCAACACGACGCCCATAGCATAGCTAGAAACGTCAGTCTCTACCTCGAATGTCCTTTGTAAATTAGATAACGCTAACACCGGTACCTCCGAGATCTTCTTTTTCAGTAACTGAAAAGCCTCCTCATGAGTCCGACCCCACTCAAACTGAGCTTTCGCCTTAGTAAGACCATGTAAGGGTGTCACATAAATAGAAAAGTGTCGAATAAACTTACGTAAATACTGGCAAGCCTCCATGAAGCTTCTCACCTCCGTTACTGTCTTTGGCGTCGGTCATTTCGTGATAACCGCAACCTTGTTTGAATCTATCATCCGCTGGCCCTTCCCCAC
Organism: Asparagus kiusianus; assembly: GCA_022839385.1. NCBI lineage: Eukaryota > Viridiplantae > Streptophyta > Magnoliopsida > Asparagales > Asparagaceae > Asparagus > Asparagus kiusianus. Next base: position 111,084 of record BQKN01063954.1, read on the forward strand.
GATGAAGCCGAGATATACTAACTCGTCTCTCCCAAACTCGTACTTCTTCCTATTGAGCTTTAGCTGACCGTCCCGCCGCACTTCAAACACCTTCTCGACATGAACAATATGCTCCTCCGAAGTTTTGTTGTACACCAAGATGTCATCGAGGTAAACTATCATAAAATCCTCTATGAAAGATCGCAGCAAGTCATTTATCAGCCTCATAAAGGTTGCCGGAGCATTGCACAACCCGAACGACATCACCAACCACTTGAATAAGCCTTGCTTGGTTTTGAACGCAGTCTTTCAAATGTCGTCCTCTTGAATCCTCACCTGATGGTAACCAGACTTAAGATTCAACTTTGTGAAGAACATCGTTCCCTCCAACTGGTCCATAAGATCATTGACATCGGTAGTAGGTAACGATTCTTTATTGTTATCTTGTTGAGCGTCTAGTAATCCACACACATGCGCCAGCCTCTATCCTTCTTGGGCACCAATAACACTGGCGATCCACAAGGTGAACAACTCGGCACTATCACTCCCTTCTCCAAAAATTCCTAAACTTGCCTCTTTATCTCCTTAGACTCCTATACAGATGTGCAGTAAAGACCTATATTCGGCAAGGAACTCTCTCTTGTCAGCATAATCTCATGCTCCACACTCCGTCTCGGCGATAGTCCAGTGATCTCCGAAAATAAGTCTGCATACTTGGTTTTTAACCTGTCAAGATCTCCCTCCTAGAGTTTGCTCAAGGTAGTCAAGCATACTCTACTCGGCTGCTCCTCATAAAATCTAATGAACAACAAAACAAACTTCTTGTTTCAATTCATTAGTCTCTTCGTCTAAGTCACCGTCACCAAACTTGTCTCATGCGGAAGAGACGCAGAACGAAATATGAACTGCTCGTCATCCTTGGTGAACGTATACTTCTGGGTCCGCCTGTTGTAGACTGCATACATATCCCATAAATAAGGGTTGTCCGGTATAACTTGACAAACATCCAATGAAACTACGTCGCAAGTGACCTCGTCAATATACGACTCATGGAGTGTAAATCTGATAATGCATTGATGAACTACACTCAGCCCCGTCTCTTTCTGAATCTACCCTAATGGATAAGGTTTTGGATGCTTGACCGTCTTCAGACTCAGCTTCTGAATTAAGGCCTCGGATATCAGATTCTTCTGATTGCCTGGATCAACTATGGCATCTACCAAACTGGTCATCACTTGCAACTTGAAAACAAAGAATTGCTCTCTGGGGTCTTCGTCCTTCTTCGTGGCCTACTGTCCTGTCATAAGGTTGAGACTACTGTTAGACTCCGTCATACCTGGGACGATCTTGCGCTATAACTGTCTTCTTCTCCTCCATCTTCTTCAACCCCTTCGGCTTGAGGTGAGGATACTTCTTCCAGTACCGTTCAACGACATGCCCTGTCTGCTTGTAATGACTACAAGTCAATCCTTACTTTCCTGGCTCGCCCTTCTTCTTCTCCTTCTCAGGTTGGGAACCACTAGACTTGCCTCCAGCCTGCTTAGCATCTCCCTTCGTCTCGTTTTTCTTCTTATGCTTATCTTCAATAGTAATAGTCTTCACGCTAGCCTCCGCAATCGACTCAATCATGAATAGCTTCATCTCTTTTCGGATGTATTCATTCAAACTCGTCATATACTTCATAAAAACAAAGTACTCATTCGTCACAATATTTAGGACCATAACCTGCTGCTGAAACTCTGTAGTGTATAGTTTGATTGAATCTTTGGCGCAAACCATACAACTTGTACCAACGCTCTTTAAGGAATCTCACCGGATAAAACTGTTTTCTAAGCAGATCCCTGAACCTTCTCCACGACACAGATTTCTTCTCTAGGTTCTCCTGCTTGCAGTAGGATTTCCATCACGTCAACGCGTGTCCGGAAAGCTTCAGTGTCGCAAAGACGATCTTCTCCTTAGACGAATAGCCATAAAGAATAAAATAGGTCTCTAGACGCTCGATCCAATCATCTAACCTCTCAACGTCGACACTCTCATCATAAATAGGAATCCTCACTCTAAAGTCGATTTTCAAATTCTGGTAAGAAACTTTGTCCCCTTGATGTGGAACAGTCTTGACGACTTCGTCCTCCTCTTTAGAATATGTCTCCTCACTGACTCCATCGGATTCTATAGGTTGCATCTTTGGCCCCGCCATAGGTTCAACCTTCTTGTCGCCTCCTTGAATGAGATTGACGAGCTTTGTGAGAGTCGAACTGGTTGTCTCGATATGCTTCTCCATCGCATCAAGTCGTGATGAATTGTCAATATCTGTCATCTTCTTCTTTCTTGATTTCTAAACTTTTTTTAAAAAAATAAGAATCTTACCTAGCTTCTTGTATTGCGATCGGGTAAGAACCATACACGGGATACGTCCTTCACAGGATTTGATTGCTCTGATACCAAATTGATACGAGTCGTCGTATGAGCACCTTTGATCGTGAAATTATCAAAGATGTCTTTGTAAAGAAAATAGCAAACCACAAGAACAATTCAATATGTCGAAGGAAAATACCTTCTCTAGATTATGAAGAACAATAGATTACAAATCCCTTTCCTCACAATCTCTCTGGAATAAAAAACAACTTCTCTATTCTCTCTAAACTCTCATATTTCCTACCAGGAATCCGCTCTCAATAGGGTTTAGTTATATACAAACCCTAAAACCGAAATAGACTAGGAATCCAAATTCGGCTCAGACCCACTATCGGTCGACCGATGCACTCCTATCGGTTGATCGATAGGTCTCCATCAGTCGACTGATAGGTGAGATCGGTCGACTGTCCAGAGCGGTTGTTTTCGACCCTGTAGTGTGCATGTGTATCGGTCGACTAATACGATTCATCAGTCGACCGATCGAGCCAGTTTGCTAGACTTATTATTTCCTAATTTTTGTCGTTTCTATTCTCAAGCTACCATAAGAATTATTTATCCTCAAGCTCTCATGATGATCGCTAAGCTCCCGAAGTAGAGAAGATACACACATATCACAGGGAGGAAGCCTACATCCTTTATAAACCCACAATTGACTCCCCAATTAGTCAATGTGGACTAAATAGGACGTTACATACCACCGTGCTTCCACCACCTATGAGAACTTAACCCCAAAAGCTAGTTGCTAGGAGGAAACCCAAATCCATAATAAACCCACAATTGACTCCCCATTTACTCAATGAGGGATTACATAGACCCTAACACACCACCACACTTCGACAATTCTGGCAGCCACTCCCGATGGCTTTACACTAGTCTAACCCCGATCATACGCCGCAATCGCCTCGTCACTCCTTTGGCTTTGCACCAGACAAGTCCTAAGCGAACACTACAATGTTGATGTCACCACCTGAACCACTTGCTTGCGAATGGAGGAGGATACCATCTATAAGGGATCCAGGAGAACTTGCTCTAAAAGCTAGTTGTTAGTGGGAAGGACCCAAACCCCCGTGTAAGTTCACAATTGGCTCCCTAAGTGACCCCGCTAGAATTTAACAAGAGAAAGATCCCACTTTCATTAACCAGTATTAATTTTAGGAATACTCCTTGTCTACTTACAAGTCACTTCAACGGATTTAAAAAGTAACTATTTCAGATTAGAGCCTCTTTGAGTCCATCCCCACAATAATCAAAACACTTGACACAATTTCCTCTTAATCAATTAGGTCTTTTAATCAAGTCCCTACTACTTATAAAAGCATGAGTACAACCGAAGCAAAAAAGGGATAAGAAGTTGTATGTTTTTGGTTGCGTCAAGATTAGTATTTTACTCCAAGATTGACCTGAGCAGCAACAAAGACTAGAGCTTCTTCGATTCCTTCCCCCATAGTAAGAGGAACCCTACCAAATATCCTCTTAATTATAAAAAAATGAGAAAATTGCAATCAGGGAGACAACGCTGTGTGTTTTTCGTTGCATCAAGATAAGGGTTTTATTGCAAAATTGACATAACACTTAAGGAGTGTCTATTTCAGACTAGAGCTTCCTCGACTCCAATCAAATCCCTTCGAATATCGTCGCACTCAATTAGGGTTTTTATAAAGTACCCACTACTTACAGATAGATACAACTGAACACGAGTTGAATGTTTCTTTACATCTAATTTAGGGTTTTTAATGCAGAACTAAACTCATCAAAATTATCGCGAGAACGAGAACGAAGAGAGAGAGAGAGAGAGAGAGAGAGAGAGAGATTCAAAATCTTACTGAACCGCTGGGGACGGCGAGGTTGATGACGACCTTCTTCTCGCAGTCGAGCTTGTCGGTGTCGGATTTCGTGCATCGCTCGAGCTTGGATTTCGATAGGATCTCGAGCGCGATCGATGAGGGATTGAGATTGAAGAGGAGAAGGAAGAGTAGCAGTAGTAAAGGTCTCATCTTTGATTTTGATCGCTACTTCATTTCTTCGTTCTGTTGTTCTCAGTCGATACTGGGGCGTTCGGAAAGGGAGATGAGAGGGAGAGAAAGGGATGAAAGAATAGGGGGGCATTTTCGCAACGGTACGCGCTCTTTCGGATCAAATAACTGATCTTGGGACGTGCGGTGAAAATTAAAATATATTTTTCTGGAGTTTTTTTTTCTAATATAGATAATACAAACCAGCTCATTATGCAATAGGGATGTGACACATCATAGAGAGGGGACACGTGTTATGTCCCCTCCCTTGACCTCGTATTTTAGGTCCTTAAAGCATTTTTCATAATACAATTCTTATTAATTTGAAAGACGTTCTACTACAACTTTATGAATTAAAGGGAAGGGGGGAGGGGGGAATTCCTTCCAAATAAAGTAAAGATGATCAGCAACCGCTAACTGAGCAAGAGAATGTGCAACATTGTTTCGTTCCTTCCTCGTATATGACTGAAGTCGCAAACCATGAGACTTGAAACCAATGAATGCATCTCCTCCACTATGTTACCATAATAAGCAATATTTTAAGTTGTCGAAGAAATTGCTTTTACCGCGACTAAACTATCCGTTTCAACCACGATACCGATACATGTGAATCCATGTTGAGCAGCAATCCTCAACCCCTAAACTATGACAAGTAACTCACACGTTGTTGCATCCATAGAAGCGCAAAGATAATGAGCCAAAATTATTGCGTTAATCCCAAATAACCCAAGCGAGAACCAATTCTAATCTCTTTATGCCCTCATTGTCCAACGCCCATTTGAACCATTCTTTGAAAGATGATGGACTCCCTGTATGCAACCAACTCGTCGGAGCATTAGACCAAACACATCTCGTCGAAGCACACTCGCATAGAGCATGCAATATGGTTTCAAGCACTGCATTACAACTCTTGCGCGTGGGATCGATGTCCACATAACGATAGCGAAGATCTAAAATGTGGGAAGGATTCCATTGCAAGCATTCCACCCAAATGAGCGAATTTTTGTCGGTACATTGTAAACTACATTTGAGAAGGCGACATGTATCTCAATTATGCAACTTGAGCATTATAACGACAACTTGACCTGGGTCTCACGAACGCTGGCTCCCCTCCTTAATGCACCTTTGAGACCCGAAATGAAAGGCGTCCTCACTTGGATTCTCTCAAAGAACCGAGACGAAAGGTGTCCCGACTTGGACTCTCTTGGAGCATTGAGACGAAAGGCGTCATCACCCGGGGTTTCCCTCTAAAGCCAAAGGCGTCCTCCCTCGGGCTCTCTCGAAGGACCGAGACGAAAGGCGTCTCGACTTTGGACTCCCTAATGCATCTCGAACTACGGGAGAACCTATGTGCTTCTTCTTCTCCAGCAACGTCACCTAGTCACTGTCACATTAAATGCATGATCAGAGTCATCATTGTTAGTTTTAAAATTGAATGAGACAGAAATTCTGAGGCGTGAAATACTTTCCTTAAAGAAATATTTGCCCCCACTTGATATTCAAAGTTGCTTCGGGTTAATGCAAATTTTTTTCCCAGGATACAACAGAAAATGAAAATTCCAGCAAGCAAATCTGGAATTTTCCTTAACTCGTTGTGAAATAAGTTTGTAATATTGCAAAAGTTTTTGATAGAAAAAATTCAGAAAAGAATTGTATTTAGATATCTGAAAACGTAAACTATTTATAGGTTTGAAAAGGTGCTTCCAACAGTCACAACTTTTCAAAACACCCCTTGGAGCAAACAGTCATTTTTTCAACAGTCACTTATATTTTCATAAATTTTTTTTTTAATTTCAAAATAACATTAAAAATATATATATAATCAATATATAATTATATATATAAAAAATAAAACATTTATAATCGCGTCAAAATCGCGCATTATTCGCGCTACCCTCATGCGGGTTTAGAAGCCTACACTTTGATCCATTATTCAAAGCCCAATAAACATTCAATGCTTTTAAACCTCTAAAAGATTGTTCAAAATTCTAATGTGGGACTATCTTGTTTTTTACAAACAAATACTAACAATCATTACATCTCTGCTAAAGTCATAATGACTCCTCGGATCATACCAGTAATTTTAGTCATTCTGTCACTGCCGCATTAAATGTGAGGATGACTCGGACCACTGACTGCCGACATGTGTAAAGTGTCAGTTGACTAAACCGACTATAGGGACCCAGTTGAAATTACTCAAATACCCTTCACAGGTTACTATAAATACACAAATTGTCTTTTGCATAGAGGTACGCTATTCTCTACAACTAAAAATTCTAAAAACTATTTCTTTCTTACATTCCTCTTCCTTAAGATCATCACTAACTTGATCATCGTTATCAGAGAAACCACTGGAGAACCCTACTCTAACCTTTTAAAGTTTTGTGTTTGCAGAAATTTATCTTCAGCACAAAGCAATCATCCATCAAAGAGGACCCTAAGTTCTCCTAAATCAACTCTAATCCCTACAATTAAGATTCTGACATAAACAACTCTAGAAATATATTCACATATATTTCTAGAGTTGAAATTATGAAAGACACTGAATATTTAATATTTGTTTTACCGAAAAATGAAGATGATACAAAATTACCTCTTATATGTGTGAATGAATCATTAACTAACTAGTAGTTATTTACACGCAAAGCTTCAGTAATCTTTAATACATTGATCAAATATCATTTGGATTTTTTATATTTAGAAGTCATCTGTGGTAAGTGTGAAAATAAACCAGATACCTAACAAATACTTAAGTGAATCAAATACTTCACTGTTTATTCACTTAAGTATTCGACCATATTCGATTCGATAATTCATTTAACAATCAAAAAATAATTTTTTAGTATTCAGTTCATAAAACGAATAGAATTTAACCACATTTATATTCGTTTGATTAGTTAACTATTTGGTTATACATTACACTTTAGATCTACAAATTTTAGTTATTATATTTTTTATGCATCCCAAAAAGTTTTTTTTAGACATATAGCCCCATATAATTATTTTGCGAATATTATTTTTATCACTAAGTTGCATATTTATTGGTCATATCATGTTTGGTGCGTTATAAGTCTAGATAGGATAACGAATATTATTTATTGAATATTTACCAAATATCTACCAAATACGAACCAAATAATTCACAAAATACTACATAAAAATTAACGAATATTCACGAATAGTTGTCCAATATTTGAATACTAATCGAATCTAATTCGGATACACCTTTACTATTTGTTTGAATACGAATTCAAATAGTCATATATGAACTGATAACGAATATGAATAATATGGTATTCAATTCAAATTCGGTTCGTTTCCATCCATATTAGTAGAGGTCCTTGACATTACCTTTATCATCAGTCTAAGTTATTTTCACAAACTTATATTAAATCTTGCTTTCATGTTCATGAAGTGGCATTGTCATATCATTGACACACCAGCAAAAAATAGTAAACTTACAAACTCTATACAACAAAAAATTGGTGAATTCTAATGTTTATATTTAACTTGGATTTTCACCCCTTTTTTTGACATGGAAGGCCATCATCATCACGTCAACAAAATTTTAACAGAATTTTATAAAAAGGATCTTGGCTGATAATGGAAGTAATGTTAGGGGCCCTTGCTAATGACTTGAACTCAAATGATATTTTGATAATACATTGGAAACCTTCACTTCATTGTACTTTGTCTAAAATTTTATTTATTTTAAATTTCAAAACAAACAGCCAAAAATAGTTTTTCCTAAAATGTAATACTAATAACTGAAATAGAATAGGAAAACAATTGTTAAACAAAATTAGGAATAATTATTTGATTTGATAAAAAAGGGGTTTTTACATGTACACGGCTCAATTTTCATATTTCCAAATTTAATTTTGATATAGGCAAAATTATCTCCCAATTCTCTCATTGGGTTTGCAACATTTTTTTCCGTTGGTGAAATTAAAAATGCTTCACGGAAAGAGTATAAAAGTCAATGTGAGAAACAGGGGATAGTTTTGTAAATATCATCAAGATTTAAGAGTGATTTTACAAATATAAAAGATTTGGGGGGTACATATGCAAAAACCCTTAATAAAAAATAATTTGGCTTCGCGGGAAGAGTATAAAAAGTCGATGTGAGAAATATGAGATAGTTCTGCAAATATCATCCAGATTTAAGAGACATTTTACAAATATGAAAGATTTGGGGGGTACATATGCAAAAATCTTACATAAGAAAATAAATTTGGCTTCGCCCGGACTTGAACCGGAGACCTTCAGTGTGTTAGACTGACGTGATAACCAACTACACCACGAAACCTTATTTCTCGTCAACAAAAACAGCCTTCTATATTTATAAAGTAAATTGCAAGTACCATGCCACCGTTCAGGTATAAATTCTAACCAACAATCAAATAACAATTATATTAGGTTTCTTTGCAATCTTTGCTAGATTTCATGGACAAAGTAGAGCATACATCAAAAGGGAAAAGAAAACGGGGTTCGCATTCTAATGTTTTTATCCCCGTAACACTGTTTACGAACATAATAATTTTGAATCTTAAACGTGCTTTATATGCTATAGTGAATTTTTTAGCCCTTATCCACTATTCAAGTTGAAGTAACATTTTTTTAACATTGAAAACAATGTTCATATCTTTTTCCCCCTTCTTGCAAATGATGAATATGACACTTACTAGACATTTCACAAATATAATTTTTTCCTGGCTCTATTATAGAAAATTGATAAAACGTGCTTATTTGTGTATTATTTTGTTCACTTGTTCGAAAACTCACTCAGTAAATAAGAGTAAAAAACTATCGCTGAAGTTTTCTATAAATAACTAGTATATAAAAAAAACATACTATTAATTTGGTGACAAATATATCTCGGTAAATAACACCCACAACAACACATGGGCTTATAGAACCAGTAAATTCTAACCAACAATCAAGTATCTGACAAATCTATAATGAGACAGTGTCTCTTTGCAACCTTTTCATGATTTCATCGGAAAAATAGAGCATACATCAAAAGGGAAAAGAAGCAGCAGCAACCTTTTCATGATTTTTACCGTGTGTGCACGGACATTGCACTCACGGTAAAAATAGATCAAACCAAAGAAATCTTGTGCCTACGTTATTTTAGCCTTATCACTGTTCTGATTAATCCATCTAATACGGTCAGCGCTGTGCTTTTCAAATTCCAGTCGGCTTCGCCTCTTTGCAACCTTACAGCAACAAAATAACAACAATCATTAGATAGTTCCTTAATTCATTGAGATTATCAACTCATTTGAAAGATCTAAAACCAATTAATGAATGAAAGTTTGCACTAACCATCTTCAATTAACTGAATCCAGCCGGTCCCCAGAAGAGAAGCAATAAAAAATCAGCGCAAACAAGTATGAAAAAGCTAGATTTAAGACCAAATAATGATCTTCTTACACAGAAAAAATTTCATAGAGACAACTAAAAATACACAACCCAAAAGTTGTACATACTTTCTGCAAATACATATAAAAGAATCACCATAACAATACACAGCGAAAATAACAAAACCACTCCGAAATCAACCAAATAAAGAAAACGAACAAACGAACAACCTGCTTCGCATCTATATACATGTTGAATTCAAGTCTATAAAGATATGCTGATAATTTATCTTCTGTTCTTGTAAACAGAACCATTGCAAAGGAGCGATGGCTGATGCTATTCAATTCTTGCAATTCCACTTAGATGTCGGTACACAGCTCAGATAGTGACACCAATGGCATTTCTCGTTCCCGTTCACTCCTCTGAAAAGCATTATCAAGCCTGATGCAAAGCTGCAATCAATAACTATATGAGTACTTTCATCTTTTAACGACCCAGTGAAGTAAAAGGCAACGTTTGTGTTCATGATTCGGGATTCTATAAAGGTTGGTCATGTTGCCACATTCCATAAATCCTACTTGGATACTGTAATAATTCATTGTCATGATGCTCAAAACAATGAGTTGGCAAGTAGATGACCCAGTGAAACATAATTCAAGCTTGTTATAAAAACGGGTGCTAATTAAGCTAAAGCTGAGACTTCTTTTTTGAATAGTCAAAGAAAGATATTCATATTATTTCTTTTCAAGCTTTTGATGTTAAAAGGTTTTATTTGTTTGTCAATCATTCTCCCGTGCACACTAATGTGTGCATTTCATAGTAAAATACTTTTAACACCTTAATAATCAGTACTAATATGAATTGTTTTTTAGAAAATTATTGTCAAAAGTGAGATAAAGTATCTTACTATTAGAAATGTGGGGAATGGAGGGAGTCATCAAGTAGTGGATGGCAGTTAAGGCGCTGTTAGATCTTTCCAATTTTGTCCTTTTATTTAGTTTCAATGCATAATAAATTGTTGATGACATGTTGAATTTTTTGAAAACTTGACACACACAGGGATAGTACCAAAAGTGTGGCTTTTCTTAAACAATAGTAATATATGATAGATTCATTTCCCTTCCATATTTTTTCTTTACGTAAGTTTTCCTAAGTTTCTCTGGATTATCTTTGGACGAGCCAAGTATCACACATTTCAGTGTTATCAATAACATGCTTTTCATATGCAAAATCATAGATTCAAAATACCAAGTCTAATATAATTCTTAATTTACCGAATTTTCACTTAGATTTTGACTAACTGATGCTTACCCAGCTATGAGCAAAAGAACAGCAATCACCCATAACGCATGCTGATAAACTTTATACTTAGATTTCACCCGGCTAGAAGGAGGGAGATTGCTGCGTTCCCTCCAACCAAACTGCGGACGGATCAACAATATGAAACCGAGGAAGAAACCCGTTAAGAATCCTCCAATGTGAGCAAAATTATCAACATGGGGCAATATTCCTAATGCCAAGTTGATCGCGATGATGAAAATGAGAGTCAATAATGCTGCAACCTACAAGGAAAACAAAAAAGCACACTCAGAAAAAAGCATAGTGATGAATGGATATAAAAATTAGAAGATAGAATGTTCCCACTTTGTTTGAATAGATAGTCCAATTTGTGATTAATTCTGAAAGCATGGCTCCGAGAAGTCCAAACAGAGCGCCAGAAGCTCCAACCGATATGTTATTTCTTATGAAAAGCGTAGAGAGAACACTTCCTCCAAATCCTGATACGAGGTATATTATTCCAATTCTGACTGCAAGACCAGTTAAATTTTGAATAGGTTAGATGGTGATATGATTGCATAAAGTTTTCAGGATTGATTTTTTCTTAATGTTACTGTTTACATAACTCACTAAAGCCTAAATGGTTCATGAAGCTTGTACTCCTTATTTGCTAAATTCCTTCTGAACTTAAAAAAGTGGAGGGACAAAAAGAAATAGAATGATACTTGGCAAACTTGAACTCCATTTATCAAATAGACCGTTATTTAGATAAATTAAAAGAAATTGAGGGGCGAAATCTGATGTATGATTAAAAGTTTCTGATTTTGTGCATGTAAACCGAAACTTTATAGAGTTTTCTAGGAACTAAAGAAATTTTTCACAGAGTGCCTGGTCGAGGAAATATTAACATATATACAAAGTGTTAACCAAGAAAAAATCCAGCTATATCAATAATTGTGATAACTTACGTTTGATGAGCAGTGAAAATACAAATGGGAATATCCTGGGTTGTGTTGGAGAAAATACCTTGAACTAAAGTTAACATGATCTTATTACAAAATGGGAAAATTTCAAATAGCTTGAGTTTAAATAGAAGATCACATCTCAAGCATAACAAAGTTCCATTCTATGCCATTTAAGTCCAATTACTAGATCTATATATAAGTCTATATACAAAAGGATGTCAATAACTTCATTCAAAAAATGTTAATGGTAATTAGTTTCCAGCAAATTATATTAAAGGCACAGCTTACCAAACCCAAATTGCTGTTCAAGGCGAATTCCAATGAATACCAAGCTTAACATATTTGCTAAAAGGTGGATAATGCCGGCATGCAACCAAATACTAGCAATAAGTCTCCATCCTTGATGTTGATGGACCACTTTGTCCCATTCGAGAGCTCCCAATTTCTCTAACCTGAAAAAACGATATGAGAAAAGAATATTAGGCCCTTTTCTAAATCCAAACCTACCTAGTAAATGAATTTTCTTGATATAGATGAATAGAAAATAGTACCAATAAGTGTGCAAAAGATACTAATAAATCTCTTGATCATTTAAAAAATATATCTGAAAAAATATAGAAATTATCCACCAAATATAGTAAGCCAATTTTTTGGTTACAGATAGTGCTCAAAATACCACGAATGTGACTAGTATCTACAAATGCATTCACAAGTAGAATTATTGGTAGAGGATTATCACTACTAAGATAATTCTATTCGTCTTAGACAAGGTCTTATAACACTAAGCAAACCAACAGCTAAATTATCTATTGTTGAAAAGAAACATTAACTAATTAAAAAGTAATCTAGCCTAAGTTGTTTGGTTGAATAGTATATTAAATTGCCAGTAAGCATTAGGTTAGTTATGATGACTTATGAGGCACTTAATAAAAAACAGGTATAGATTATTAAAAATCCGTACATTTACAATTTCACGTACTCATATTTGAAGTAGACTTCAACGATACTTTACATTTTAATCGACATCAAGTTTGTCAGAGGGAATAAATAATTCGGAGTCTTCATATGAATTTGATATTTTTCTGGCATATTCATGGAATACTATCACCTTCCGCTTGGCTCCTTTTCGATTCCTTTTGTTAAACTAGGCTTACAATCACCACGCACCAAAAGTCTCCAACCCGAGCTTAAAGAAAGAACAAACACCATCGACATCATCGACTTCAACATATCGACACAAATAGAGAAACTTTAAACTAAAAAGCAATATGAAAGTGATTTGGAGACGGTACTCGTTGTTTCTCAGCGAAGAGACCATTTCTCAAATCACAATCATTCATCTACATTTATTATGGTTCATTATACTAAATGGTAAATGGCATCTAGAGCGGAAATAATCCGAATTCTGGTGAAAGACTACAAATTTACAAACAAAAACCAAACAACAGAAGTATGCCAAGGAACAGGACATCTTCTATTATAACTCATTTTTGCGCCATCAACACTTCAATCAGAAAAACCAACTTTGATTCTTACCAAGGTCTTAATTAAAATCTTAAACAAAAAATATTTTGCCCGTGATGACGCGAATGATCAAATGGGTGCTTCACTAATTCACTGAAAATCCAAAATGTCAACAAATATATGGCTCTAAACCTCAAATTCAACAAATTAACAAAATGGACACGCCAGAATCCAACAAAGATCCAAACTTTAAACCCTTAGCACCCCAAAAAACTTACGCAGAAGAGGAGGGCCCAACAAGGGGATTCTCCCTCAGAGGCTGAAACGAGAACCGCCGAAGGAATCCAACAACACAAGATCCATAGGGATTGCTATGAGCAGGGCAATTGTTCACATACATCACAGCAATAAACACGGCAACATTAGCCACAACAAAAACTGGAATAAGCCATGGCCTCCACTCTCGCTCAGCATCGTCGTCGTCGTCGTCGTCAAAATACTGGGCTCTGCTAGGCTTGGCCATCGCTTTCTCTCTGAGAGGTTGAAGGGAGTTTGATGGGGGGGTTTTAAGAGGAAGTTGGTAGTGGGTTTGGGGTTTGCTTTGCTTAGAAGAAGAGGGTTGGTTGGCTTGATGATGATGGGAGGGAGATAGAGGAGTAAGTTTTAGATTTTGCTCGTGTTTGAGTTCTCAGTGGGTGGTGGTAAACAAATAGGGTGGATGTTTTTATATTTTTTATATTTTTTGCTTTCAGTCCCCTTCAATTGTTTAATTTGCATTCCAGGACGTGGGAGTTGGTAATGAACTAGTGGGTGTTTCTTTTAATGTCTTCATCATGTCTTTGATTTTGCATGATTGAAATTAGAAACAGTCATTAAGGCTTACACGTGATGAAATGCCTTTGAGGTGTAAAAAGGAACCTACAAGGAAATTTTAATATCAGTATATAAAATACGCTGTCATTTTTATGTCTAGTTAACAAAATATTATATTTACCCAGAAAGAAGAAGGAACGTGAATACATAATATTTTCCTATTGAATTTGAGTAAGACGAAGAAACTATATTTTAATCACACCAATTTTTCAATTAATATACTAACATAAGTGATTTATATTGTCAGTCTATGCGATGATTAAAATCTCGAAATATGATCGCTATCGTAAATATAGATTTAACAAGAAATGACATGAATATTGGCGACTTTGTCAACATTGATTTCAAAAGGACCAAAAACCTTCCTCTTGCTTTTAAATTTTTGGTTCCATTAGGTAAAATGGAGACAAGTTCGGAGATAAATTTCGTTACTAGAGAGAATGTGCAAAAATATGAATACAAAGAAGCTTGTGAGAAATACTACCTTGCTTATTTTATGGGCTATAAAAGTGGAGGATCTTTATGTAAAAAATCACAGAACGTTGGTGGATGGTGGTGTTCGTTTGCGGCCGGCAGTTGACTTGCTACAAGGCTGCAAGTGTTAAGTCAATCCTCTGTATTTTAAGCTTTACGCTGAAATTTGGCGGTTTTTTTTATTTTAAGGCTTAGTTGCACTTAAATATCTCACGGTGTTTGCTGCTTTGCACTTATATACTCTCATCTATCGTTTAACATATTTAATTACCTTAAAGTTTTTAAATTTTATTTTTTAATACCATTGGTTCTGAAAACACAAGAAATTCCCCCCAAGATCCTCATGGGACTCTCAGATACATTTTAAGCCTAATTTCAATGAAGACGAAAACACAATCAATCTCAGTTTTCATGCTATTACTACATGAGCGTTAATGGTTCAAAATAGACTGCAATGTGTCACTGTAGGGGGGTTAGTCACCTAGAACTTAAAACCGAAACTGGAATAATCTGTGGGATAAATTTTTAAGGTGTTAGTCACATAGAACTAAAACTAGAATAAAATTTTACAGTGTTAGTCAAGTAGAACTCTAACAAAACTAGAATTGGGATAATGGTACAAAATTATCCCACTTTTTTTATTTTTCTATACAAAAATGAGAGTTCTAGTCTCTCAAATTATTCCAAGTTTTAACTTGGAACTAGGTAATAAAAAACTAGAACTCATATTTATTTTGTTATTTTTATTTTTTATATTACTTTACTTTTTTTCTATCATGGTTATCACCATCATTATAATAATAATTATTAATATCTTATAGTCTAACCAAAAGTTATTTAATAGTAAAGAACATTCTTGTAAACAATTATCAACCAATAATAGTAAGTTTAAAATACATAAATAATATTTATATCTTCAAAATGCATAAATATATATTTCATGATTATAAAAATTTATCCCACGTTATTTTATCAAAATATCCCGCTTCACAAAATTGTTCATATTTATCCCACTAAAATATCTCACTAGCGAAAATTATTCTACTTTAATAATTATCTCATTTTACATGAAAATGCCCCAATTGACTAACACCCTCGTAGCTTGTGCGTGATGCGTGGACATTTTTTGAGAGTTTAAAATTTAATACATAGATCATATATAAGTGAATGATTGGATGCATGCCAAGGACCGAAAACCAGCCCTCGCTCATTTATGTGTACGAGTAGATCATAAGTTGTAATATGTACATATCATCTGATCTAAGAAGATAAAAAATCAAATGCTTTGAAATGTTCTCTTGTGTATTTTAAATATACTAGTTGGATTGCATGTGCAATGCACGTGGTTGAATATCATGGTTATTGAAATTGATAAAAATAGAATAAAAATAAAAGAGAAAATGAAGTTTTTTGCGGGATTGATCATCAACTCAATAATCTCTCTTTTAAACAAAATATTGTCATTGTTTCCATCAGCCCAGACTGTCGCCAAGTGATCTACTATTTGTGAGTTATAAACATATTGATCTAGTACAATATCTTTGTTTATTAGTATCTTGAAGTCTTTAAAAGAGAGTGATCATTCAATTCGCAATGGATTTTTACATATAAATTTACTTGCAATATGTCCATTAAACTTTTAGTTATGGTTTGACTCATATTCACATTAGCTTTTAGTTGTGGTTTTACTCATATTTACATTATCTAATATTCTCATTTAATTTTATAGCTTATTATATCTCCGTATCATAAAAGTATAACTAAAAGTATGAATGATCATTTTATTGTGAAATTAGAGCAGGGAGATTATGATATACTTTGCCATGTACTTTAAATATAAAAAATTCTCTTTGATGCAAGGTTCCTATCAAATCTTACCCCAAACAATATGAATGAAAAATGTTATTATAACTCACTTGCCTGAAGCAATTATATTATATATAGGACATATACAATAGTCTCGTGTATTTTCTGGTTCCCACTGTAAAACACGCAAGAGTGGTAGTCTCAAGTATTTTCTAACTTTAATTACTTTTATAATTAATGTTCTCCAATTACATGGGATTATTAGTCACGTGTATTTGAACGATGATTTTTTTTACAAATCAATCTCTTTGTTGCCAGTCTTGATGGTGTGGCAAAAAAAAATGTTAATTTTGTTAATTATTATGTAAAACAGTCGATTTTGATAATATTTTTAAAAAGTGTTATTTTGAAAAATTCTTCTAAAATAAACTGTTAATTCAAAATATGAAATGGGCGAAAAGACCTAAACATTCTGGTGATTAATTGACCCATAAATAGGGAAAAAATAATAATTGAAATAAAAATATATTTAAATTGAATCTAATAAGACACTTCACATAATGAAGTATGGAATGGATCCAATAAAATATTAAAAAAGAATCAAATAAACTAGTTTAAAAATATATGAGATCAAGGGATAGAGGGAGAGAAGACCTCACCGACATGAATTCTATTTCTCTCCGAGCGTGACAGCAAAATTGGTGGAGAATGAGCAAGGAGGAAAGTGAACAGAATAGATGACAAAGTGGGCGTGCTTATATAAATATGTTATTAAGATATTCTTCCTAAAATATTAAATACATACATGTTAGTCCCTAACATCTTTGTAATGCTCATTTACAATGATATTACTATTTAGTATTCAATCAATCTTATTATATAAGATTATGTACCTTTTTTAAATAAACTATAAAGTATATATATGGAAACCTCAATACTTATAGTCAGTAGTTGGGCTCCACAAAATAGGTTAACTTTACATTGTAGTTTGCTATTGGTAATACTGTTGGCAATGCCATTACCTTTCATCTTTATCTTATTATTCACACATTTCTGATGCAAGTCCTTTTGCTAGTCACTCAATTAGCTATATTTTGTTTTACAATATCAGAGGTTAGAATATTCTTTTCTGTTTAAAAGTATTGACATGATTTTATTAAAATATATATACACATAGTAGCAATAGTATATACTCCAGTTTAGGGGTGTCCAAAAAGCCCGGGCCCGGTGTCCGACCCGGGCCCGGCCCGGACGTGCCCGGCCCGGGCCCGGAAACCCGGGCCAAAACCGGGTCCGGGTCCGGTCTTTGGCGCCCGGTCCGGGCCCGGCCCGGGCCCGGAATAGTAATTTTTTTTTAATTTTTAAATTTTTATGTGTCATATATGTATATATATCTCTATAATATTTATATATATAATATATATATATATA